>JAWMAG010000029.1:2735000-3155000 GCA_037013455.1 Ceratitis rosa
ATTTTATTTTATTTTATTTTATTTTATTTTATTTTATTTTATTTTATTTTATTTTATTTTATTTTATTTTATTTTATTTTATTTTATTTTATTTTATTTTATTTTATTTTATTTTATTTTAATTTATTTTATTTTATTTTATTTTATTTTATTTTATTTTATTTAATTTAATTTTATTTTATTTTATTTTATTTTATTTTATTTCATATTATTTTATTTTAATTTATTTTATTTTATTATTTTTGTTTTATTTAATTTAAGCAAACCAACATTAATTTATCTCCTAAAGGCCGCCCATTTCTGGCTCAATGAGTATGTAAACAAGCAAAATTGTCGCATTTGAAGAGGTTCCAGAGCTACCTGAAATTGAAGCTCATCATCTCGGCGGCATTTGGTATCAACAAGAAGGCACAGCTTACTATATCGCATCAATCAATGGATTTATTCGGAGAAAACTTCGGTGAGCAGATAATTTCAAGTCTTGTGATATCATACCGTTAGACTCATTCCTGTGGAGATATGTAAAGTATAAAGCCTATGCGGACAATTCCGCTTCGATTCAGTACTTGGAGCAAAACATCACGCAAATCGTTTGTCAATTACCATTCGAAATGCTCAAACGAGTTATCGAAAATTAAACTCAATGGATGGACCATCTGAGGTGTAGCCGCGGCCAATGTTTGAAAGAGATAATATTCAAAAAATAAATGCCAAGGAAAGTTCTTTCGAAAGATGATAAACATTCCACATTTAATTTGAATTTTTTGTGTTTTTTCTTTAAAAAAGTAGGGTACCTGGAGAAGGATCACCCTTTATATGCTAGTTGTATATGTTAATATTCGTAAGAAAACCCACGTAAAGCATAAATTTTTCTGTTTAACACAGCGCCTAAGGGGGTATTTGCTCCCAAAGACACCAGAAAATATCGATTCAGTAACCTGTTATATTTAAAATCATATAAATGCTATTCCTCACATACTGTTTCCAGTCATTCTTCAGAGAAGTATCAAGCCCTTCCATCAGTTTGGATTTAGGCAGAATCGATACACAATAGAACAAATATTTTATAAAATAGTTTTCCTCTTGAAACTTCTTTTTTAAGGAAATATTAATAAATAATTTTTAATTTTAGATGCTTTTTCAGGTCATTGCAAAGTTGAATTTAAGTTTTTATGGAACTGTTTCAGACCATATATGTTTTGGAAATAGTGAAAAAATTACAACAATAGTTTTGAACGGTAGAAGTTATAGCTGTTATTTCGGAAACCACCATGTTTCCTCATCAGACTTCTTTTTCCAGACACCTTTGTCCGAATGGGATCCGAACTTGGGATACCCACAGCACGAGCCAATGGTTATCCCATTAAGCTACATGTTTGCCGCTTTTACTTTATTTTTGATTGAAATCATATTCTTTAATACAAATTGATTTTTGTTTATAAGTTAGTGAGGGAAAATCCTATTAGTTTATATGAAATGAATATATGTTATACAACAAAGCAAAATGGTAAATGATAGAAGTGACAGCTGTTTCGGAGATGAGATGTTGACTCCATCCCTGCCAGAAAAAGTCTGATGAGGAGATGTGCCGGAGAAACAACTTTGCAAAAATAAGCGTTAATATTTAAAGGACATTGAGGTAGAAGTAATATTTCGGAAATTATAAAAATATTTTTTGCTCAATTTTGATATTAATTTGAAAAATCTACTTTGTTTCAGAATGCTATTTATTTCAGTTAGGGATCTACTTAGTGGGGCGTACCTGATGTAGTTAGAGCCAAAAATAAGAAAAGAGCTACACACCTCAGATTTTGCCGGAGAATAGAGTACATAGGACTGATCCATTTACAATATTGGACACAAAAGGAGGGATACAAACGAAGGAAAATTTTTATGAAAATTTTCTGGATTCGTTCTATGCGACTTATATAAGAAAAATGGTATGGTTTCCAGATGAAAGAGGTATAGTCAATACTTATTAAAAGGGAAAAACGAAGTGTTATTACGGCGAATAAAAGCTAGCATTGTAAAAACCGGCCTACCTTTGAGAAAACACTGTTAATTTTTGCAAATCAGACTATTCACTGATAAAAACATTTTTTCTTTAACAATTATATCACATATTTTGGAAGCAGTACATAATTTTGAAATCGGCCTTTAATTTGTAACATCATTTTTGTTGCCATTGTGGAATATTGGGTTTATAGATTCTTAAGATAAGGGCATGTTGAAAATCACTCCGAAACTTAACCTAATCTAATCCGAAACTAACATTTTTCTAAAATAAAAGCTGCAGAGGATTCGAAGATAGAACAGTACTCGTGATTAACATCTGAGTCTTTACCGACGAAGGAAAATCAGAAAACGATTTCTTCCTAAATTGCAAAAGGGGCTCAACCAAAAATGGGTTTAGCGATTAAAAAGCACCAATTTTAAAAATTTTGTTGCCTTTTACTAACCTAGCTTTCTACTTAAACTCAAATTATGAAAAATCACAACCTAACAATGTGGTCAACCTTTGTGTAAAACATTTCTAAGAGAAAGAAAAAGAAAAACAAATAAATTCAACTTTATGATATCTAAATTGCTGCTAACATTTCTAATCCCCATTCAATTTGTCATCATAATCGGCTTATATGTGACAGGTTCTGACAACAATCAACTAAAACCATTAACTTCGGTGTTATAAAATTAGTTTTTATGTCAACTTTTTAGACTTTTCTACCGACTTTTATATTTATATTTGTATTGTAAATATTGTGTCATACGTTTGAAGAAATATTCTTATATATTGAGGTCGTCCAAAAAATTGTTTTTCGTAAAATCTTTAACAATAATAAAAATATTCGGTAAACTGCCACAAAGTTGTTAGAATATATATATTTAATCAGTAATTTTTGAGAAATACATATATACTTGATGTGAATTTTAATAAAAAAAAATTTAAATTAAAAAAAAAAATATTTCATTAAAATAAAAATAAATAAAAAATAATAATTACTTCTTGTTTTTAGAATATGCATATTCTATAAGCATTCTTCTAATATCTGTCAAAAATATACATGGTTGGTTGGTTGGTTAAAAGAGGAAAGTAGAGAACTTGATCGCAAGCGACCATACTTAGCCGTTGAGCAAGCTCATTGTGCTCCCCCGTGTGTTCCATCCAGGCGTTTCCGAATAGTTCGCTAGATTTTTTAAATTATTTAAATTTCTTCTAACCATGCGTGCTCTATGGTTAGAGCTGAGAGCATCGTGGAAGATATGATGACTTAATCGACTGAAGATCGAACACTCGCCGAGGTAGGGCTCCACAGTTTCATAGATGCTCTGCACACGACTGATTCCACATTACCTAGCTAATAGAGATGATATGTCAGATATAGATGTTCCGTTAATACACTCATAGTATGTTTGTAGCCTTTTTGCATGTTAAATCGGTTGCCCATTGGTCACCTTCAGTAATGGTCACAATCTCTGCTTGGAATATAGAGTCGTCGTCATTGATTTTGAAGCTGCCTAGGTTATTGGCGTAGCCATAGAAGAACCCTGCTACTGTGCCTGCCTCATATTTAGACCCATTAATATAACCCCATATAGATATTGGTATCTTCATTGTTACCGATGGGGTCACCTACCGTTCATTCTATCCTTCTAGGGAAGCAGTAAGTAGCCTTTACCCAGCAGAAAGTGTTCGCTTCTAGGTTGCAAAAGTTCTGATACAATTTTCTGAATGCCGTCATGTGCTTCACAATTTGGGGACTAAACCCAACCGTGTAGAACATTTAGGCGGCTAGCTGTTAGCGCTACTTCATTCACCTTAATGGCAAGGAAGACTTCTAGGTTGTGATCATCGCAACTGCTCTACCAAGTAGACGGATATGTTGGCCACTACACTAGTGGGTCTTACGACATTTATGTAAAGACAATGCATCATAAGTGGCCGTAGCCACTATTTTGGCGCAATAACTCTTCTGAAGGTACTCCAAATTTTAAGCGCTTCACTAGCCCTGCATTCAACTTGCTAAGTTTTTTTATCGCGAAATACAACCAGATACTTAGGGGAGTTATAATATTACCCCTCAAAGATGGTGGGTCGAATTGATGAGCTTTCGTCTTCCTCAGATTTTCCAGGTTTACTGAGAGTCCTTGTTTCTGTGCTGTGTTTTCAAGTGATCAATCCATTAACCGCGATAGTCAACTGGAATGTTTGCCAGATGATAGAATGACATAACATACTACGTTAAAAATCTCCGCCATGAGTAGTTGGTGTTACTGGTTTATCAAGGTGACCCACAATTGTGGAATGCTCCATCCCCATGTGATTTGGGAAAGATTTTAACACCTTCTGCTTTTCATATCGCCGATTTTTTGCTCAACATATGGTTCCAACTAGGCCAGTAAGTTTTGGTGATCCCAAATGAGGTAGTTGACGAGATCGATGCGTCAGTAAATATCACAAGACTGCATTCTCATTTACCATATATAAAGATTTTTCAATTGTGCCGATCACTTCATGTAGACACCATCAAATGTTGTGAACATTTATTAACATTATTTTAAAAATTCAGATTTTCAATATTTTTTCGTGTTCACCTTAATATTGTATATACCTACGTCACATGCATGTATTCCGTCACTGCAAAGAAAAGCTCGGAAGCAAAAGTCACCAAAATGAAGTTGAAGTTGCTACGCTAAACAGCAGGCACAACTTTGATTTATGATAAAGTAAACATACCCATGACTAACGGTACATACGCCTCAGCAAAAGGTGGCGAATAGGAACTCATAAAAGGAAATAAACGAATGAAAAAATGGAATGTGTGAAAAAAGTGTCTATAAATAGTTGCAGATTAAATAAATAAAAAGAAAATCTAATCAAAAAGAAGAAGGAGAGAGAACCAAACTACCAGAAGGAAGAGAGAAGAAGGTATTAAAAGGCATAGAAAGTGAAGGTGAAGGCAATAGAAATGTAGTTGTCATATCGATTTGCGCACCATATATGGTATACATAAGCCTGGTATATGTATGTGGTAAATCGAGACTAAATATTTGTATGTGCTGGTGTGTACGTGTTTTCGTTTCCTTTGCCAACTGTTAGTAAATCAAATAAATAAGAAATTTGTAAACACAATTTGCCTGAGCAAAAACAAATTTCTTATATATTTATGACTGAAACTGACATGTTTCGACAGCTTTTATGATGGTCTTTTTGTAGCAAATAAAATTTCAAACAAATGTTATTGAGCATAGTTCATGATATTTATTGTAGTTGTTTCTCTCTTACATGAGCCTAAATAAATATTTATAAATTGATATTGCAAGAAAAGGAAATTGATTGAAGTTACGTTGGAGTCGAAAACTTGAAGTAGATTTCAAGTACTTTTTTGAAGTAGATTTCATGGCTTTTATGCAAAAATAAACGTTTATTCTACTGACCATTCAACTTTTCTACACAAAATATATAGCATTTCAAAGTGAGAACGAGTGAAGCCACTTTAACTCAGAGTCCACTCAAGAGTCTATACTACTTTTCTCTGCAAATAATAGCGGTTTTAGCTAAGAAATAGAGCAAAATCCTCTGCAGAAAAAACCTCAACGGCGAAGGTCGCAAGCTGTCTCACTCAGATCAGCGTTAGTTTACCAAACCTAATTAGTTTACTCTGACTAACTGGCTACACGAAAGAAAAATTGCCGTATTAGACGCCTGGAATAGGTGCAACCTACCTATTTTATCCATAGCGCCCATGGCCTCCCCGAGAAAAGTCTTCCTCCACATCAGACTAAAAAATGTCCAAGTGATGTATAAAGAGGCCGGTAGCGGCCTTAAGGTCCCTAATGGTGAAGGACATGGCAACCTACAGAAGTCGGGCTAAACATACAGTTTCCACCAGGAAAAGAAAGCGTTCTACCAGATACGAACCCCTCAGTATTGTTGATAGTAAAGCTATCTATATCAATATACTAATGCGTCTAAATGTGAGAGAGGTAACCCAATTACCAATTATCTTCAAACTCAATGTCTACAGCTATGTCTTACTTGCAGACATTTTGAACATTACTAAACGTGCCAAATGGACAAGCGCTATAACAGAGAAATCTATTAGGTCTCTTGTAGGCAGCCAAGCGGCAATTGCGGTAATTAGGAGTGTCAACGCAAAGCCCAAATGACCATCATGCGAAAACATAGTGAATATTACTTAAGTTTCTCGTCACACAAATGTAAATGTCAATGAAAAGGCGGTCGAGCATTCGAGAATTTACTTTAAATCTTTCAGTGCCTTTATGCCGTGTCTAAATCAGTACGCTCTAGAAGAAACCCCCAGTTCATGGAGCACTCCCAGAGTAGGTCGTGCCACTAATAAAGTAAAAGAAGAAGTGTGGATTGTAGAAAAAATGAACTCTAACATGTACTCGTATTAGGAAAAAGGCAACTTAGAATTCTTCTGGGTGAACTGACGTGACTTCTATTCCTAGATATAATCTGCATTATCTAATGAATGGTACGTGCACAGATGAAGCAGTACATTTGCAAGTGTCCGGCCTTCAGCTAATTGAGACGTCATATCTTTCACTGTACCCCCAGCTACATCCTTACGGAGTGGTAAGAAATGAAAACAGTTCATGTTATCGAGTGAACTATTCGGCCACATATATATGGGATATACTGGGAACACAAACAGTCAAGACAAGCCTATTCAGTGGCCTTAGTGTGGCCACTTGCGGCCAGATACTCAACCTTCTCGCTCAACCAAACAGCCAACAAATCAAATTTCTGTCTAATTAGACTTGATTACCGAACATCCCGCAGATAATGAGCCTTAATTTAACCCTAAGTATCGTCTTGTGGTCAACCGTAACTTATTTATAAATCATCTCTTTTTCTACTTCTTCGTTTTCTGATCCAACTGTTATTTGATTACAATATCACTCATCGCTTTACGCAACACGTCGTAACTTGCCGATAAAAAACATACCAACCAAATTTCGTTCACACGAGATTGCAAATGCGTAGTTCTCATCAAATACTAGTCGCCACTACAATTCTATATGGATTAGTTAAATCTTAACTGGTTTCTTGATTATCCGAGGTCGTTTCACCATTCGACAAAATCTCCTTCATAGTTTCTGTCTTTATTTTGAGGGTATTGTATTGTATATCGGACTCGCACAAGAATATACACTTACCCCAGTTAGTTCTTTAAAAAGGGGCCATTTTCTCACAGCAGTCTTAAATAGCGCTATCTTGGAGGACCCACGACAATAGATAATTGATTTTGCAGTTGACTGTGTGACATACATATATCGCCGTCTTATTCGCAGCAAAGGTCATCCACATGAACTGTATCATTGGCTTCATTTTTGAAGAAATATGGACCAATAGTTCCCTCTGCTCAGGGAATTTTAAGGATCTACAACGTTTCGGCAATGGGTTGTGCCAAAATTTGGTTTATTAACATAGCCAATCAACCAAAAGTGAGCTTCATCACTGAGTAAAGTTTTATTGTAAAAATCGGTAGCGGTTGCCATCTCGTTTTGGGTCCATTCACCAAACCTACAACGCGCTTGATGGCCGTTCGACTTTAATTCTTGCCCGAGTTGGATTTTTTAAGCGTAAAAACCATGATCCTTGCAGAAAATCGTCCTTAAAGTGGATGGGCACAGGTCTAATTGGGGTGCGCGATGGCGGCTGGACTCATTCGTGTCTTCTTCGATACTCTGGCCCACATCAGCAATAGCGTCTTCGGTGCGCACCGTGCAGCGTCTCTGAGAATGCGTGTTATTTACGAAAGTAAAGTAGTGCGAAATAGTGCTCCAATTACCAACTGTGTTGGGCGATTATATCGACCGAATATTTGATGTAGCGCACGATGGGTCGGCCGTACCGAACCATTATTTTGTTAATAAATTTGGACGATTTGCAAAACTTGTTCCGGAGTAAGTCTGTTCGTTATGAAACGACAAATCAAACAGTATAAATCAGCCAAAAGAAACTATTCCGAACAAACCACACGTCTAAAAAAAACATCCTTTATAACTGAAAGCTCACTCCGTTTGCAGCTTAGTTTGTTTTTTTTTTTTTGGTTTTTGACAGAAAAGTTCGTACATTAAGGAACATTCAAGGATTCCACACTTTAAACATGTAAAGACTTTAATTTGTTTCTGTTACAAAATGTAATGTGGAGTGCCTTACCTAATCATTCATGAGTATTCAAATAAAATTAACTAAATTTCTTTTTTTTTCTAAAAATAACAAATTTTATCTTAATTTTCCTTTTTTGGTTTTGGTCTGAAACATACTTCTAACATGTATGTATGTACAGATGTATATAAAATCGAGCCACATTTGCAACACATCATTTATTTGCTCCCTCTAACTAACTACTGTGATAACCAGAAGAATACATATATATAAAACTCTCCATTTTTTTCTATTCTTTACATTCTTCCATTCACCACAATCTACTATCCAATTGACCAATTTCTTTGCACACTTTGCTTCACCATTTACATTCGGTTGACACACTCCAATAATTCTGTTTTCCCCCATATACACTTCACTTGTCTCCACTTTCCGTTCTTCACTCTTTTTTCTCTCTTTTGTGTGTATAAATGGCCAATGTCATTATTATCACAACCAGCCACTCATTGTTTGGTACTTTGTCGGTTTATATAGATTGCTACTAGAGACACAAACATATGTGTCTACTCGTATGTGGTAGGTGCATATGCCAGGAACAGGATTTGGTTGTCAGTTATTTTTGCATTTTCTTTCCCATATGCAGAAGTTTTTAAGCACACATATGTCTTTGAATATTATATATTTAGGTTTGTAAAAATGTTGTTACTTCCATTGACTACTTGTGTAAGTGTGTGTATTGATATGAAAATATTGTCTCCTTCATTTTTTTATAAAAATATTGACAGGAGTGGAACTGACTTCTTTGAATCCAATGCAGTCAGGTTTAAAGGAATTTTAGTTTTATCCAGGCATCTTGATCCTGAGGTTATAAATAAGGTTAAATACTTAACTACTCTTAAAGTGGTAAATATGCTGAAGAAGGAGATAAGCTAGAACTCAACACTGAATAGAAGAAGTAAAGAAACTGGTAAAGTAAGATGCCGGCGTATAAAAATCAAAGTATAAAAGCTGCCTTACTCTTAAGGATAACAACCCCACTCTTATTTAAAGAAAACAATCGTAGCTTCTCACGTGCCTATGTCAAATTGGCTATTCCTGAAGAAGAAGGGCCTCATAAGAGCCATTTCAATCTGCTGCACTGGAAGTAGCCTAACAGTAAGTAAAAAAATCTTAAAATCTGAATTTAATATTAAGCTAGGAGTCGACTCAGTATTGCTCTACAGAAGTGAACCATGCGTTTCAGCATGAAATCGAGACCCTGTAAAATCATCGCATGTTCAGGCATCCATTGGAGCAATAACTAATATTCTCTTTATGGCTCTCTCCACAATACTCGGTATTGAATGGCCGCTAAGTATCCCACATGACTAAATGCAGGTTATCTGGGAAAAAAAGACTGTATGAAGTTCTGCTTACAGAAATAGAGAACATCAAATTGTCAGTTAAGAATGGAATACCACGCCGTGAATAAAATGTGCGAACTACTTGCGTTTCGTGCCTTTACATTGTTCAATAACCTGGTTCTTCTAATACATGAAATCACAGGATATTTCAAAAATAAATCAAAAAGTCGTTTTCTAAAATCTTTAAGGAGCTCGTTGTATTTGCTGAAAGAAGTTTTCTTTCTTCCAGACCTTCGAAATAAGCAGAGATTTCAGGTCATGATTTCTGTCATTTATTACGCTCATTTTCTGATTGTGGTTGCCGCACCAGCACCACTCTATCTATCACATATCGAGGTATCCCTTTCCAGCTAATTGTCAACCCAAAACTAAATACAACATTCACTACTACCGCACCATTAATAGAGGCAAGTACATATGTATAACACAATAGAACCTATTACGGATTCTGGTGAAGAAATCTTTCTTGCCTTCAGGGAATGTTAAGCCCTCCTAAAAGTCCCTTTAAAAAATCATTGGCCTCTCGGAGGGGACTTAGAGAGCGTCAACTGTATGTATATATTTGTATACATATGTACTCATATATAGGGTTATCAAGTATATGGACCAGACCTTCTAGGACTTCGTGACGAGTAGCGTCACTAAAATTAGCGTTGTGATTAAAGAAATTAAGGCTAGAAATATCCCACATACGAGATTTGACCAAAGTATGATGACAAGAACTAAGGACTCATTAAATAAGACCAGGAAATGTACATATAGACTTATAGCCACAATATCAGTGCGTTTCTGAATTGGAAAGTTTGAACTTGCCGCACCTGTAAACTGTAGGAGATCAAGGAGAAATTTTCCATTTCTGTGAGTGCGAAGTTCTCACACAAATTCTGCATAGAACACTGGGTACCTATCACCCACCAAAACTTGAATGGCTGTCTATGATGAAATGTTTGTATATAAAGGTCTTACGATAGAGGGTTTTTTTTTAGACATGTGGTTTTCAAGAAGAAATAAAAGAAATGTTATGGCCAAGAATTTAGCTTTATTATAAAGATACGTGTTTGTTTTAATGTTTGAAAAATGATTTCGGGCCAGTGATTGCTGCTGCTGTCTCGAATAAATTCTAGCCGATACTTCTTACAGCAATTGGAGCCGTATGTCAGCAAGCCTTCAATGGTCTCGGGTTCATCTACGTAGACAAGCGATATCACATAACCTAAAAAGAAATAGTCCAGCGGTGTTAAATCGTCCGATCTTGGAGTCACGGGATAATGTCCTCACGAAAAAGTCTCTATAGCGTTCCCCATTCACTGTAAAATTACGGACGGCTTAATTTTTGAAGAAATATTGACCAATGTTATACCATTCCCTGTGGGATATCATTCCTCCAAATGCGGCAACTACGTCTACTAACGTACCCATTCTACCAAAAGTAACCTCCATCACTGAATTCATCGAGGGTGCGACGCGCTTGATAGTTGTTCGGGAACCAAGATCCTTCCGCAAAATCTTCCATAAAGTTGATGTGCTGTTCCAATTGTTGTCCGCGATGACGGATAGACTCATTCGGGTCATCTTCGATACTCTGCTACACAGCAGCAATAACGTCTTCGGCATCTTTGATGGTGCACACCATGCACTTTTGAGTAAACGTGGTGCGCAACTGATCAATCGTTGCTCGAATTACCAACTCAACTGAGTATGAATGAAGTAACATCTGTCAAAAAGACCAGCTCCGGAAAAAGTATTGTCTCAACGGAACTACACGTCTAAAAACGCTCTATACTTCATGAACCCCTTGGTTGAACGATGGAACGATATAGAACGAATAGCTGCCCATACTGCGCTGGTTCCTTTCGACAAACATTTAAGAGTACTTAAGCGAAAATCTGTTTCTAGATTTGTAGGCTTTGTTTGGTTTTGTTGTTGCTTAACCATGATTGAAATCCGTTCAAATTGATTTGCTTTACAGAAAAGAAGAATTCAGTCTTTTCATATATAATATGTATATACATACATATACCATATATACCGAAATAGAATTTGCTCAATAAATATGTATTGATTACTCGTATATTTGGCAAACAATAATCCAATTATAGTTATTTTTGTTTTGACATTTATTTTCGTACTTTCTATTATTGTAGTTATTATTTTTATATACTCGAGTAGAAGTCCATTTATTTTGAATGCGAAACCAGGGGACATAGCTTACTTCCCCCTGTTTAGTAAGGCACAAATCCAATGTCCATTAAACGCCGAAGAGTTGCTGCGAGCAATTATGGCTTCCTTAACGCTAATGACAGCCAACACCAGCACCAGCTTCCTGCCAACCATAAATAACCCACAGTATGGCATTACAATGTGGCGGACTGAGTGGTAGGTGTAGTGCGGATAACCACAAGTGCCAGCAATAACTTTGATGACTTTGCTTAATGATCCAAATGCCTAAGCGCCACTTAAAGCTAATATTAGCCATGTTCAAGGCTTAGTTGAGGCAGGCCGTAGTACGAGTAAGTACTAAGTTGACCAGCTGACGTTTCATTATGCTGTCCACCAATGGTTTGGTTGGCTTAATACGCTGGTAATGATGGCAAGAGTAGTAAAAATATATATGGAGCACAAGGAAAATATTAATTATTGACTTAATCCTGTTTGCTGAGAGCTAATTGTGGATGTGTATAAATCTTTGAATAGCAGATTGATTGGTAAAAGTACATATTTATGAATTGATTTGAAATATAGAGTTTTCCATTTTGTTTAGGGCTGTATTTTGCCACCTGCCAAACTTAACTGTTTTGCTTTAGTTAAAATTGAAAATGGCGATTCAAACATGGCCACGTTTCGTAATTTAAGAGGATATTATGGATCGTCAAACTACTTCAGCAATTAAAAACAATTGTAACGAAATTTGAAGAGACTCGATCGGTTATAAATATTATAATGCCTTTGCATCGTCATTTCGCTGGCTCCGCCTCAAACATCGCTACTGTAAGTGAAAGTGGCGGGCACAATATCCTAGTGGTTAGCATTGCCTATTGTCATTCTGAAGCTCAAAGTTCGATCAACATGCAAAATTATAGAAAATTAATTTCTCTTACTGTGGTTGTCCCTAGATAGCGAATGCCAAGCCCTACGAATGTATTTCTGACAAGAAGTAAAAAGGACCTCAAAAAATCTTTTAGCCTTTCGTAGGTGGCTTATAATCAACTATAGGTCCCTCCGTTTATAGGAAAAATATCAAAATACAAACCACCTCTGCCTAAGGTCGCTTCAGCGGTTACAAACCCAATTATGGTATAAAGGGAAAGTGTAGGCAAATACCCGACTGTGCTTATTTCTCGACGTCCTCAATAGCTGTGGCTTTCTTACAACGCATTGTGGTGTATTTTGCGCTTGGACTTACACCTACATCTATATAAAGTCCAGTTCACACAAAACAACTGATGCCAGCTGATCATTGGCAACGCCGTACATACGCGAATTGGCCGATTGAACAAGAAGTAGAGGATGGCGATTTTATGAACAAAATTTTCTTCCGCGACGAGGCACATTTCTCACACGGGATATTCGTAAATGTGCATAATTGACACTCTTTTTAAAAAGAACACGGGGAGACTGTCACTGTCAATTCAGAGCGACATGATAACCGACTTTTTTGGCCTACAATTGAAGAACACGACTTGACTATATGTGGTTTCAACAAGATGATGCCACATGCCCCACTCCACGAGCAAATGATCGAGCCGCGTAATCTCTCATCTTGACGATGTCAAATATAGCCTCATCATCGAGCCAGCCACGGCGGACACATCCCGAAATTATTTTTATAAACTAATATCAGACCCTTATCTTAATAATAAAGCTGAACTTTCGGCCAGACCATTAAATTATATGGGTTTTGTTTATTCTTGAAAACCACATGTCTAAAAAGAACACCATTAGAAATCAAGTGTTTGAAATCCCAATATCGAAAAAAAATTAGTTCTTTACGAATGAAGTACTTTATTATTTACTGAAGTTTATCTTTTAGGTATATGAAAAAGTTAAACCAGGTTTGAATCCAAGTTTTATCCATCCATTTTGTGCAATGGATAAGTGGATAATTTACACGATGATGTTTTGTATATATGTATGTATATACGAAATATTAATTCGTTTAAACTTATACACCGACTGTAGTGGGTGGATAGCCACTTAAGTTGGCAATAAGCAAATAAAATAATAAATATAATAAAAAAAACAAAATAAAAAAAAAAAAAAAAATAAATAAACAGAGAAACGAAAACGATAAGCAACAAGTGTACCGGCGATGTAATGAGCGATCAACGCTCAAATCAGAAAGAGCGTCGGCATTCAGTTGCGACGACAGAGCGAAATGCTTATTTCACTGTTGTTGCGAGCAAATCACCACCTAACAGCAGTGCAAAGGCAAGCAGTTCAACTCTAAAGGCGCCAACGCAGACCTTAGCAACAGAGAAATCAAAGAGTGAAAAAACTCTCTTCCCAACAGAAAAACAAACAGCTATGCAGTCAAGCAGCGCAGCAGCAGCAGCAACTCCAGTGCGGGCGACTAATACTGAGCAAGGTGAGACAGCCAAAATGAAAAAAGGGTCGGCAGTGCAGACAGGCATTGATCGGTACATAAATGTGGTAAACAAAAAGAGGAAATCTAGTCCTCCCAAAAAAGTGATTAATGCCAAGAAGTTTAATACCGTTGGCTCCACTATCGATGCTGATGGTAATGCTCTAAAAGGGAACAGATTTGCCCCGTTAAATGAGGAAGAGCATATAACAGACCCGAAGGGTATTTCCACAGTCGCCAGTACTAAACCTCCACCAATCTACTTGCGGGAGCGCAGCTCCAATTTGCTAGTTACGAACATAGCTAAGATAATAGGTACCAACAATTTTCACATTGTACCTCTTAAAAAAGGTAACATAGACGAGACAAAAATACAAGTACACAGTGAAAAAGACTTTCGTGAAGTCGTTGTGTTTCTCTCTGCAAACAACAAGAATTATTACTCTTACCAGTTGAAGAGTGCGAAAGGCCTGATTGTTGTAATTAAGGGAATTGAAGCGACTGTTGACTCATGTGACATAAAAGAAGCTCTAGAGGAGCAAGGGTTTGAAATTAGGGCGGTTGTTAACATAATTAACAGAAATAAAGTGCCGCAGCCTATGTTTAAAGTGTTCTTATCGCCAAGCTTAGCTCAACTTAAGAAAAACGAAACGCATCCAATTTACGGTTTAAAATACCTTTTGCACCGAAGAATCACGGTGGAAGAAGCGCTTAAGCGTAATGGTCCCGTGCAATGCACAAACTGTCAGGAATTTGGTCACACAAAATCCTATTGTACTTTACGTACCGTTTGCGTAGCATGTGGTGATCTTCACCATTCTACCAAATGCCCCTTGAATAAAACGGATGTAACACAAAAAAAGTGTAGCAACTGCGGTGGCAATCACACCGCTAATTATAGAGGTTGTCCGGTTTACAAAGATTTAAAATCTAAACTTTCTCAGGGTATACAAGCCAAACGGAACCAGCTCCCATATACTACTTCCATTCCGAGCCTTTCCAACATACCCAGCTCAAATATTGGTCAAATGTCCTATGCCAACGTAGTAAAAGCCAATGTACAGGCCCCACCAGTCACCCCATCCAGTACTGGAGTTGAGACCATGATTCTTAATCTAACCCAGTGCATGACACAATTTATGTCAACCATGCAAAGTATGGTTCAAGACCTAATAAAGGCGCAAAACCAAATGCTCCAAACCCTGTTGACCAAAAAATGAGGGAACTCAGGATTTGCTTATGGAATGCTAATGGTGTAAACCAGCATAAATTAGCACTCAAATTATTTTTACAGACCCACGAAATTGATGTTATGCTTATATCTGAAACACATCTCACCCAGAAGTATAATTTTTACATCCCTGGGTTTAAGCTGTACAACACTAATCACCCAGATGGCAAAGCACATGGTGGCACAGCTATACTCATAAGGAACCGTTTAAAGCATAACTTTCTTAATTCTTTTTCAACGAATTGGTTGCAGTCAACCTCGATCACCCTTAAAAATAGGGGGGGTGACCTTACTTTAGCTGCAATTTACTGTCCGCCACGTTTCGTAATAACAGAAAAACAATTTAGCGACTTTTTTATGACTCTAGGTGATAGGTTCCTAGCTGGAGGTGATTACAATGCGAAGCATACTCATTGGGGATCGAGGCTAATTAACCCGAAAGGTCGTCAGTTATATAACACGATCATAAGTTCAAAAAATAGTTACGATTTTATCTCCCCAAGACAACCAACTTACTGGCCTACGGACTCAAGGAAATTACCTGACCTGATTGACTTTGCAGTCACTAAAAACGTAGATAGGAGTTTAGTACTTGCTGAAACCTGTGCTGACTTATCTTCTGATCATTCCTCAATAATCATTAAATTGAACGAACAACCAATTGAAAGTGAGCATGCTTTTCGACTTACTACATCAAGAACTAACTGGCTTAAATATAAAAAATACATTAGCAGTCATATACAGACCAATCCGCAAATAGAGGGAGGAACTGACGTTGAAAATGAGTTACTTGTATTTAACAGTATACTAGCAACAGCAGCAACTATAGCCACACCAGAGCAGAATACAAAAGTAAAGGCATTGATAACTAATAGTGGAATAGAATTACTGGTCCGAAATAAGCGACGTTTGCGTCGCGAATGGCAAGCCTGCCGATCTCCCGATGCAAAAAATTCGCCTTAAGGTGGCAGAAAACAAACTCAAAAAGGCATTAAGATACGAGGAAGAAAGAAATATCAAACATCTTATAACGTCTTTGTCTCCCAACGTTTCTACTAAAAAATCTCTATGGAAAGCTAGCAAAAACCTTAAGCCGCCAGTAAGCACTGAAGTACCTTTGAGAATGCGTAATGGTTCATGGGCAAGAACGGATGAAGAGAAGGCGTCTAGTTTCGCAGAGCACCTCAGCACAGTATTTCAACCAAATACTGCTACATATAGTGCACCTTTGTCACCGACCCATACTGCTCCTAGATACACTGCTACTTGCGGAGCATCTGTGTCTGAACTAAAAAACACTATTGCCGCCTTAAATCCAAAAAAATCTCCAGGAGACGATCATATCTCACCAAAAATGCTAAAAGAATTGCCAAGCATTGCTCTCGTTTTTCTTGCAAAGCTTTTCAATGCCATTTTGATGCTAGGATATTATCCACAACTCTGGAAAAAGTCGCAGATAATTATGGTAGTTAAACCAGGTAAAGACGCAACCCTGCCGTCATCATATAGACCAATCAGCCTGTTGCCTTGCCTATCAAAACTTTTCGAAAAAGTGCTGCTATCAAAAATTACTCCTTTTCTCCATCAAAATGATATCATTCCTACACATCAATTTGGATTTCGGGAAAAACACGGCACAATTGAACAAGTAAATCGTATAACAAACGAAATAAGGAAAGCTTTCGAAATGCGAGAGTATTGCTCGGCTGTTTTTCTTGATGTGGCGCAAGCATTTGACAAAGTGTGGTATGATGGCCTCATTCACAAAATTAAAAAATCATTACCTAACACGTTCCACAATATCCTTGAATCCTACTTAACCAATAGGCGTTTCACAGTAAAAGTAAATGATTACATAACAGAAGAGTATCCGATTACGGCAGGTGTTCCGCAGGGCAGTGTTCTTGGGCCAGTATTGTACATTCTGTTTACCGCAGATATCCCTACAAGTGACGAAGTAATTACGTCAACATTTGCGGATGATACTGCTATACTAAGTCGACATAAATGCCCCACTACAGCCACAAAAGTGTTACAGCAACATCTTAAACAAATTGAAGAATGGCTGGCGAAATGGCGCATAAAAGTTAATGAAAACAAGTGCAAACACATAACCTTTACATTAAGACCAAAAACGTGTCCTACTGTTAAGCTCAACAATGTATCAATACCGCAAGCTGACGAAATTACATACCTCGGAATCCACTTGGACAGGCGCTTAACCTGGAGACGACACATTGCAGCTAAAAAGCTGCAGCTTAAACTCAAATCTGCTAGTTTACATTGGCTTTTAAACAAGAAGTCTGGACTAAGCCTTAGCAACAAAGTCCTCTTATATAATGCAATAATAAAACCGATATGGATGTATGGGATCCAGTTATGGGGCACAGCTTGCGCGACGAATATAGATATAATTCAAAGATTCCAATCGAAAACGCTAAGAGTAATAACGGGCGCACCATGGTACGTGCGTAATGAAAATATTCAAAGAGATCTAAATATACCTACTATCAAGGAAGAAATTGAAATCGCAGCAAAAAAATACTTAATAAAACTGCGTAACCATCCGAACCCTTTGGCTAACACCTTGGCCCATGCAACAAGTCAAACCCGCCTGCGGAGAAGAGACAAAGCAGCCTTCTAAAGAGCAACGTCAAGCCAGCAGCCCATTCCTACTAATGGGCTTTATGTTTTAATTTAGTTTAAGATTTTATTACTTATTGTTAGGCTTCCGAAGTCGAAGTAGATCCAATAAATAAATATTAATGTTTAAAAAAAAAAAAAAAAAATCTTTCTAACTATGTACATATTTATATATTTACATATACACCAGGTGTGTTAGTTGAAATTTGCCGGTTGTTTCGATAAGGAAAACACTTAATTTTCAGAAGAATCTCAAAATTTTTTTATTCAAAGTATTGACCATTGATTTCTACACATTTCGCCCATCTCTCAGGCAAATTATGGATACCATTCCAAAAAACCTTTTTCTCTTTCGAGGCAAACCATTCGACGAGCCATTTTTCGACTTCTTCAAAATTAGCGAAGCACTACTTTGCAAGGGAGTGTCCCATCGATGCGAAGAGGTGATAGTCGGACGGGGCGAGGTCTGGAGAGTACGGCGGGTGCGATAATATTGCCCAATTAAGTGTTTTTAATGTGTCTTTCACCAGTTTAGCGGTATGAGACGGCGCGTTGTCATGTTGCAAGATAACTTTGCCATGTCTTCGGGCTCATTCCGACCGTTTTTCGATCAACGCATGATTCAAATTGATCATTTGTTGTCGGTAGCGATCCGTGTTCACCGTTTCATCAGGTTTTAACAACTCGTAGTACACCACACCACACTAGTGCCACCAAACACAGAGCATTGTTTTACGGCCAAAGCGATTTGGCCTTGCAGTCGATGGGCCAGCTTCAACAGAGGAAAGCCATGATTTTTTTCGCTTCAGGTTCTCAAAATAAATCCATTTTTCGTCCCCCGTGACAATTCGATGCAGAAAAGAATTCCTTTCGAATCGTTGAAACAGCATTTCACAAACGGTTTTTCGATTTTCCATTTGTCTATCGTTCAGCTGGTGTGGCACCCGTTTTCCATACTTCTGGATCTTTCCTATGGCTTTTAAACTTTGGCAAATTTCTCCAATTTTTGTTGCGATTGGGTTGGATCAACATGCAATTCCTCGTCTTGGAACTTTTTCGCTGCACCAGGATGTTCATTGTCTGTCAAATCGAAATCTCCACTTTTAAATTGACGAAACCATGTCTCACATTTTCTAATCACTGGAGCATGTTCACCATAAGTTTCTACCAGCAACCGGTGAGCTTCAGCTGCTTTTTTCTTTTGATGAAATAAGAAAAGCAACGAATGCCGCAAATGCGATTTACTTGGAACGAAACTCGACATACTCACTGAAGTAAACAAATATGACGCTATTATATTGGCGGAATGTGACTTGCGTATTTTTGTAGGTTAATGTCAATAGAAAAAAATTACATACATGCCAAATCATAGAAAATTATACATATTGCTAGCGACATCTACTAGTAAAACCGGCAACCTTCAACAAACACACCTGGTATATATAGATTTGTATGTTTGCATCAGGTACATAATTAAGAATAAATCCACTCATAAATAACCACGCTCAATATGTAAGTATGTACATACGATACATAGGTATATACATAAGTATATACATATACAACTCTCTATCAAATCATCATCATAAATGGCTTATTAACAGCACAGCAATTACAGTTATATTAATAACTACGGTTAACGTATGTAGTCATGGCAATTTGTTGTTGTATTATATAGAAGGTAAAATTTCAGAAAAATAATATAATATGACACAGGTTGCTAACGGTATTAAGTTGTCAAAACAAAACTAAAACAAAAGTGAAAAAGTGAAAAAGCGAAAATGACAGGTGGCAACTCTTGGTTGGCTCCACCGATGTGAGGGGTTTATGTACATACTTATATATCTACAAAAGCGAGTAAATAAGTGGGGAAGTATTCTTTTGAGGGTTGACAATATTACGATAATGACAAAATTACAACAACAATAAAGAAATTAATAAAATAAAATCATAATTGTCTGAATTAAAAAAAAACCCCGGCTTCAGCCCTGCTGATCAAGATATCATTGAACACTCTTGTCCGGGAAAAACCATGGTACAAGTGGCACAGTTTATTAAAACAAGGAAAGCAATCCCTTGAACAAGCCAGAACTTATTTAAAAAGTTGAAAAAAAGTTCTCGACGAAGCTCGATTCCTTTGGAAAGATCAAGTAGAGAAAGACATGGCTTAACTTGGTATTCAATTCAATTGGCGCCAAATAGCTGAAAGAGAAAACGATTGGTGGGCTATTGTTAATTCGGCTATTTGGTGTAAGTGGTTCTTATGTCAAAGAATAATAGTGAATGGAGCGTGGTCAGTTATGATGTTCTCATTGAGCACAGGTTTTTTTATTGTGTAATTGGCGCTTTGTACCCGCTGAAGCGATTTTCGGCCGAGCTCCTGAATTCCCAACAAATGGAGGGACCTACAGTTTATACTAAGCCCCCTCCGAACGGCTGACTTTTTTTTCACGAGGAGCCTTTATTTCATGTCCGAAATACAATTTAGAAAATTTAACTTAATTTTTTATTTTTTTAATATTATATTAGCATATTTATTTGTTGAAGGTCAATAAATTCTTCTCTATGATTAATTATGTCGTAGGATAACCAAGTAAAGTGTGCTTAAAGCTGGTATGCTATGAGTCTCTGTCTGCGTCCTCTCAGTCTCATTTACTGAAGGCAGTTTATTCACACACTCTTTCGAGCTAGATTTTTGCGTCTCAGGCTCTTCTATCATGTGCTGGCGCTGAATGCATATGAATTGAAGGAGTCTAGTATGTCTCGATGGCAGGTTAGTAATGCAAGGATTGAGCGGGCGATGTCCGATGAGACTCCGTATCATCACCATCCTTCCAAACGGCTGCGGGAGAGTCTGGGCTGTCCTAGCCTAAAAGTCAATCGCCTAAGTCAATCGCGGTCCCTTAATCAGACCAACCAGTCACTTATTCGCTTATCAACTGCTAGAGTAAGCACTAAAGATATATTTTCAATTGCCTAGCAACTGTTGAAATAAATAGAGTAATTCTGTGTTGGATTTCAAGGCTGACATTATTATTGGTGTTGATGCTGGTTCCTGGATAGACGAAATTATCTAAGACCTCGAAGTTACGACTGCCAACAGTGAGTCACGAATGCGATGACTGTTTGTTTGATGACAGGAGATATATTGTCTTGTCTTCGCTCACTACCAGACTCATTCGCTTCGCTTCTCTATCAAGTCTGAAGAAAGCAGAATTAATGATGCGGTTATTGAGGCTAATGATATCAATATTATCGGCATACACGGATATCTATATCCATAAATGTAGAAAAGGTTTTATCTTTGATGACTTATGGATCCCCCCACAGACTGAACGACTGGTTGTAGAGACCTGATACTTGGAAGGTGTGTTTTAAGTATAATGTTGACAGACGATAAGAGAACTGGTTCTGGGTCTGATCTATTCGAATAGAAGTACTTTTATCCGGGAAGTGAAGGAATCGATCTATTCATATAAATATATGGTAGTAGCTCTTTACCTAGCTTTTCTCTCCGGAAAGTGGACCAGGGACTAACTTATCCTGAAAACCATGGTTTTTTATAATATGCTTAAATGGAATACTTTTGTTTCCTGGAAATGAACCAGGGCCTAGAACCAAGCTCGATTTGCTCCAATCAGAATAAAAAATGGACAAACTACAGAAAGGCACAACAACATGTGGCCGGGTCTGCTAGTCTAGTAAAAAAAAATCCAGCCCAAATGTAGGCTACAATTATATTTTTATTTCATTCACATGTGTTTATCTTAATGTGATTAGATGGAGAAGCTTAATACCTTGCTGGGTTCATCTGGCTCTTTGAAGTCAAACTAAATACATCTTTTTTAGAGATATTCAAAAGAAGCTTTGTACATTTTCACAACTAAATATAGGCAATAGTTTCTGATGACTTTTTTTTACAACTATCCTAAAAGTAGGCAATATTTTTTAAGGCTTTTTCTTTAACATTCCCAAATGTAGGCAATACTTCCCCATATTTTGAGGTTTCTGAAGATTATAATTATTTATTTCAAAGAACTTCCGTCAATTCACTACACAAATGCTTTTCATATTACTTTTATTGATGTGAAAACGCAACAAGTTTCCAATTTGATTGCACTTGTAGTTATTGGTTTTGAAAACAACCGCTTTCATTGGCAAAACAACAATTGCTTGCAACCTGCACTGAACGCAGCAATTTGCGTGAACAATTCAAGTGTACAAATCTAATCCACACGCAAATATTCAAACAAATACTTGAGTATATGTGCACACATGTATGGTATATGTATGTATATACGTGTTATATAAATGTGTGCGCGAGTACTCCACTCGTATGTTTGTCCATTTCAGAGGCTTAGAAACAATGGAAGCAATACTAAAACAATAACTTAACAATGGAAACTTTAACATTCACTTACACACATACACACGCGCACATACGTCTCACTTTCTGCCAAATGCCAAGGAACAACGGTATTTACGCACTTGAATTGGAAGCCAATGAACTGATACTTGACTACCTATGTAGTCAGACACATATACGTACATACAAGCTTATATATCGTAACAACGGTAATAGGAGACTTGTTGTCGAAACATGGCTTGCCACCAACAGACGCCAATTGCCGTTACTTTGAAGCATGCCACACATGCACTCGTGCCTCAATACCAATATTCAATGGCCTGTTCCTTCCTGCCTCCTTCATGTCACTGCCAATTTATTCGCTTGTTTATCAGCGAACTCCAATAAAACTGCTCCCAACTGCCGGTTAAATCTCTTTATCTCAATCATAACGCAAGCACTCACTCGTTTTCATTGTACGCTTGTACGTTTGCACGTTTGTGTTGTGTATGTATGAGTGATGCTCTATGAAGGCAATTGTGTGCGTGTCTATTGACGTCGATGTTGTGTTTGCATACAAACAATAAGCGATTCAAGCAGCCAAACAGCCAACCAAGCATGCAGCCATATCGAGCGGTTACCTGGCAGTTTCAATTAAAATTCGTCATTGAAACCAATCAACTGTCTGATTGTCTGTGGCTGGCACTCTTGGCATGCACACACACACACACTGATATACATATGTAGTTATTTTGCAATACGCATGCAGCGCGCAGTTAACGTAGCTGCAGTGGCGGATGCCCTATGAGGTTTGGGAAATAACCGTTATTGGGTTGCTCTGTGCGGCTTCACATAAAGGTAACATCACAGTATGGCGACAAAGTAATGGAAGCAGTTGTAAGTAAAGCAAATCCCAGTAAAAAGTGTTTTGATCCGCTGCCTCTAAATTCATGGAAATATTTCAATGTCCCCGTATATCTTAGGCAGCTTAATCTTTCCAAAGAATCCCAAAGCCAACTCATCAGATGTTATCAAAATCCACGGAAATGATGCGAGACTTGTAAAGGATTAGACTTTTCAATTGTCTGCTCTGTCTAAAGTAGCATCTGTTGGTAAAAGAGATTCTGCTATGGATTTTAAGATTGGCATTGTTATTGGTATTAATACTGATTCCTAGGTGGACCAAATTATCTACAACTTCAAAATTATAACTGTATAACAGTGACGTGGGAGCCAAGTCAGGAACGCGCTGACTGTTTGTTTGATGGCAGGATATATTTCACCTTGTCTTCAATCCCTACTAGGCTCATACATTTCGCTTCCTTATCCAGTCTGGAGAAAGTAAAACCAGTAACGCCAATTACAACAATATCATCTTATAGAGGATTGTACCTTCTCTATTTTGTTCTGCAGCTTGTAGTATTTTCTCCAGCACTAAGAAGTCACACGAAAGAAAAATCACCTTGTCTGAAGCCTCGTTTGGTACCGAACCGGTCGAAAAGTTCCTTCCTAATTCTGTATGATGTATGTCTATCCTTTCCTTACCGGTCTTTTCCAAGATTTGACACATGGTGAATATCTGTTCAATGACAGATTTGCCAAGTCTGAAGCTACACTGATAACGTGCAATCAGTGGTCTTCAATATCTCACGAAATACCTTGATATATTGATGATGCTTATCCCACGGTAATTGGCGTAGATTGGGTTTAGCACATTCAGGTTCCATTCGTCGGTCATACTTTTGTCTCACCATATCCTGCAATAAATGTGATGCATGCACTCTGTCATTTCTTCGTCGATATAATTAAATCAGCGCAACCGGTATGGAATCGGCTCACTCCGTTTTGTTATTCTGGACCATCGGCAGCGGTTAAGCTTTCGGATTCGCGATGTCCAAGTATTTTATTTTCGCTCGAGTTAAGCAGACTGAAGAAGTAGTTTTTTCCGTAAGCTCAATATACTCTGAACGTCAATATATATATATATATATATATATATAAATATAATCGGCGCTCCATAACCGCTGAAAAGATTTTCGGTCGAGCTCTTCCTCCAATATGTGGATTTGCGTCTTGATGTTTTTCCAACAAATGGAGGGATCTACAGTTTATACTAAGCCGCCTATCCTACTGCACCAAAAATGAAGAAAGAGCTGAGGGACGGAAAATTTATCACCGTTGATAAAGTCAAGAGGGCAATTTCGGCATATTTTGAAGGTAATGTGAAATGAGGGCAAAAATAAATTAATTTAATGATCTGAAAAATGTATCCGCCTTGTTTTTTTTATTTCCAAATAAAAACGCTCCCTCCTTTGTATATTATATATTTTCTACGTGTGTCTCTAACTTTCAGCGTAATACTGTAGGTATTGGATGAGTGCATAAGTTCGTGCCCGATTTCAAGTGCAAACTAAAATTGAAATTTTTTGAAGAAAGCGCTTTTATTAATCAATTATGTATTCGCCATCATGTTCGGCAATCCACTCCCAACGTTCAACCAATTTACGGATGCCTGATTCATAGAAATCGCGCGGTTTCTCGTTGAAAAAGGTGTCAAGGTGGTTTTTGACGTCTTCCACATTTTTAAATTTTTTTTCCATTCAAATTGTTCTGCAGCGATCGAAACAAATGATAATCAGAAGGTGCAATGTCGGGTGAATATGGGGGATGCGGCATGATTTCCCAATTCATCTCCTTCAGTTTGGCCAGGGTCGGTTTTGCAACATGTGGCCTGGCGTTGTCATGATGGAAAAGAACTCCTTTGCGATTGGCCAAAATCGGACGTTTTTCATCAATTGATTTCTTCAATTCGACCAATTGCTGACAATACTTGTTGGCAGTGATCGTTTCTCCAGCTGGCAAGAGCTCAAAATAGATCACGCCTCGGATATCCCACCAAATGCACAGCAGTACCTTCATCGGATGCAATCCACCTTTCGACATCGGTTCCGCCCCTTCGTGTGCCTGTTTCCATGTTCTTTTGCGTTGAACATTGTTGTACAGGACCCATTTTCCATCCAAGGACCCAGCCGATCCAAAAAAGGTTCGTTTTTGATCCGTCGAAGCAAAGAAATTCCTGTTGACATACGGTCCACTTTGTTCTTTTCACTCAACTGATGTGGCACCCATGTATCGAGCTTCAAAGTGTACCCAACCTTTTTTAAACGTCGAAACGCAGTTGATTTGTTGACGTTCAATTCACTGGCAACCTCTTCCGTCGAAATACGTGAGTTATTCGCAACTAAAGTCCTTAGAACATCGTCATCAAGCTCAGAAGGCCGTCCACTGCGAGGTTGATCTTCGAGGTTAAAATCCCCAGAACGAAATTTCGCGAACCATTTCTTTACTATGCGGAGTGCTGGAGCACGGTCCAAATAAACTTCGCGAATATCTTTAGTTGCAGCGCCCACTGTTTTTCCTTTGCGGAATTCGTATAACATAATATGACGCATATGATCTTTTTCGTTGTTCATCTTCCATGCGTCTTTTCACTAAGCAACTCAAATCAAAATGAAGTTATTTTATGCTTGATTTACAGTTCGGACTGTCACCTTTCCAACGATATATAATATGTATATATTTCTTTCACGAGCGCCACTCTCAAACGATTAGTACGGCATCCAGCGGAATCGGGCACGAACTTATGCACTCATCCAATACTTACTCGTACATACTCGTATATGTAGCGTAAATTTTTTTAAATCGATTTTCCGTGCCAAATTTTTTGCTCTCAACGTTGCCCATAAATGTTGGTTTTTATATGTCAAATATTTATGTCGCTTAGGGCACAGAATTTTCCGTTGACCTCTTGCTCTTTACGTTTGTTTTTTTTTTCCTTCTCTGTATTTTATTATAGATATTTCCTGCTGCTTGTCGTTTTAAAGTTTTTATTAAGTTTATTTTCTTTCTTAACTATGTTGACGTTTAATTTTGTGGGGGAGTGAAATAAAGCTTTCGCTTCATTTTATCATTTTTAAATTATTTTTTAATATTTTTTTCGTATTGTAGTAAATGGGAAAATCGACATCACTTTCATGCGAACTCAGATTAAGTTACAGTGACTAATTGAGCGCTGTATTGAATTTAAAGCAGTTTTTCTCTAATTTGTTGCATTAAATAATTGAAATTGTAAATTAATAAATTTAAATTTTTTTTGTTTTTTCGGAGTTTTTAGCCGAAAAATATTTCGTGGTAGTAAAATTAATAATAGCAATATCTTTGGTTCTCAGCCATCAATCACTCGCTGATATACCCTGCTTTAGCGTTGTAAAATGAGAAGGTCAGTCCCATTGCCTCGTCTTGTAGCGACTAATCTCGGAGAATATTCGATTTTCATGAGGCACTCGATGAACGTGAACAACCCTTGTTCAAGATGCGATAACCAAAGTGTAATGAGCTATGGGCACGGCTAAAAGAAAGGAAGCTGCAGTGGAGCCACTCTGACTTTATCAGCTTAAGGGTTCGCTGAAGTCTAAATACAACATCTGTTCACCAAAGATGCGGCTGCGAGTCGGTTTTGTGCAAAATTTGAACCTATCATGTTCACCTTGCGAGGTTTTGTGCTGGGCTTGGAACCCACCTCGTAGAAACCAGCCCCAATGAAAATGAGAACAACGCCTCGGATGAGATACCCTTCTTCTGATGATTGTGTAAAGAATAAAGTCCATCGTCTGCAAACTTATTGGGCCTTGTCAATGTGTCTTTAGACCTGATATATCAACCTCTTCTTCTTTATTGGCGTTGACACCGCTTACGCGATTATAGCCGAATCAATTATAGCGCGCCATTCCTCTCTCCTTTTCGCTGTCTGGCGCGAGATAGATATACCAAGTGAGGCCAGGTCACTCTCCACCTTATTCTTCCAACGCAGCGGAGGTCTTCCTCTTCCTCTGCTTCCACCAGCGGGCACTGCATCGAATACTTTCAAAGCTGGAGTGCTTTCATCCATTCGAACGACATGACCTAGCCAGCGTAGACGCTGTCTCTCCATTCGCTGAACTATGTCAATATCATCGTATAGCTCGTAGAGCTCATCGTTCCATCGTTTGCGGTATTCGCCAATGCGCAAAGGACCATAAATCATTCGCAGATCTTTTCTCTCGAAGACTCCTAGAGCCGACTCATCAGATGTTGACTGGTTTGGTTTTCGTTCGCTGAGAGAGGACTTTACGTTTCAATTACCTACTTAGCCCAAAGTAGCACCGTTGGCAAGAGTGATTTTGCGGTGGATTTGCAGGCTGACACTATCATTGGTGTTAATGTTGGTCCCTCGATAGACGAAATTATCTTTGCCCTCGGAATTATGACTGTCAACAGTGACGTGGGAGCCGAGTCGGAAATGCCATGACTGTTTGTTTGATGACAGGAGATATTTCGTCTTGTCCTCGTTCACTACCAGACCCATATCCTTCGCTTCCTTATCCAGTCTGAAGAAAGCAGAACTCACGGCGCGGTTGTTGAGGCCACACACTCACACTCTTATAGAGGATGGGATGGGGCCATGTGCAGAAGTTCACGCAAGTTCACGTATCCCCTGGGTAGCCAACAAACATCCGCTTGGAGGCGAGTTAAAGCGAGAAGGCGAACCCCATGCGGTTGTGCGTAGGATTTGGGACGCACAAGATGAAAAACTTAATTCCAATGAAAATTCAATTCCAGCCTCGAATGAGGGACCCCCATTTTAATGACGACCCCCTGAAAAGGGGATCGACACACAACACCCCTTCGTTGATTTAAAGTTGCCTTCGGCAGCACGAAAAAGAAGCTTCATCTATGTAAACTGTCGCTAAGCAACTCCAAATAAAGGTCAAAATCGGGAAGGACCTACAAGAGCCGTTCGATACCGAACAAGGTTTTAGACAATTGTATGATTTCTTTAATTTAGTGCTATAACAAGACCTGCAGAGCTGAATATAGTGCGAACAATCAGCGAATTGACATTGACATCGTTAACCTCAACAGCCGCCGTGTCGTGAGTTCTGCTTCCTCCAGACTGGATAACGAAGCGAAGCGTACGGGTCTGTTAATAAACGAGGGTAAGACAAAATATCACAGCCATAACTTTGTAGTCGTAGATAATTTCGTCTATGTTGTAACCGTCATCAACATCAACAACGAAAAGCAAACTCCACAATTCCCTTATCATTCCATGGACGATGACAACATCTGATGAGTCGGCGTTATAAGTTAACGTGGGTAAGTTTTTCCGTAAAATTTATAGTCCCCTGCGAGCTGGAGACGACGAATACCGCGGCCGATGGAACGATGGGCTGTGGCTAGGTCATGTAGTCTGTATGGTTAAGAATATGCCAGTCTTAAAAGTTTTCAATGTAGTATTCGCCGGTGGAGGTCTTCCTTTGGACCTCCGTCCGTTAGAAAAACCAAGTCGAGAAGAACCTGGGTATTCTTGGCATTTCGAAATGGCTCCAAACAGCAACAGGAAGGAATGAGTGGTGCGCTGTTCCTCAGCTAATCTGGTCTGGAAAACCTGAAAGTGTCTCATCCATATTTAATCAACTACAAGAATTACACATATGCTCACCGTAATAAATTCCTCCAATCCATATCCAAAAGCATAATCGCGAATGAAGGGATGTGGGAAACTGTCACATGAGGCTGAAAAATATTTTGAAAAAGTTTTCATTTATTTTAAAGCAATATATGATAATACAACTTAATACAATTTGAAAGCATGTTGAGCAACTTTTTAAGCGCCAAAAATTATGCATCATTTTTTGCTCCCTTACCTCTCACGTTAAACCCATGTATTATAATAAACAAAAAAGAGAAATAAAGACAATAAAAACAATAACAATGCTGTTTAAACAAATGCGAGCATTTTTTTCATTTTTTTTCAGCACACAAAACAAAGATGTGACATAAAAGAGAGGAAGAAACACAGCGCGCCTAATAACAGGCAACAGCATCAACAACAAAAAAGGACTGCGTAAAACAATAACAATAACAATAACAATGAGTGAAATTATTATGCGTCAGCAGACAGAACTCTCCCTCGTTGGCAGCAACGACTTGTTGTTATGCAAATTTATTAGAGCTCACATTTCACCTGCAACAACAACGACCACAACAACGACAACAACAACAGTAACAAGAATTATAATGCTGTGTATAACAACAAGGAGATGGCAATTTTCACATGATTTACAAAACAAACGTAGAACTGAAATAAAAGTACATAAACAACGGTGGGACCGTGAGCCAACTTAAATGCAGACAACGTTTAGGTAATATGACGAGGAAATGGTTTAAATACAAGGCATAAGGAGCTAAAATGGAAATAAATACTACAACAGATGGGAGAATGTTAAACATGGCGTAAGGACAAAGGATGAAATGAAGTAGGAAAGGAAACTGCGGGAATTTTGAATTTATTTAATGTTACATATGTATGTATGCATGTATGAACATGTGAATATATTTTCAACATCATTCTATAAGATTACTGAATAATAATGGTGTGGACATGTTGAGCTTGCTACAGAAATACCTTCCGATATGTTGGCTGTAATGATCTGGAACGTTTCAAGCAAGTGTCTTGCAGATTTTAGGATTTTTAATATTGGGTCAAGTAAAAAGTTCGTTCGGTTTTTTTATTGATTTTTCAAAATATGATAATTTTGTGAACATTTGTCCGATTTAAGTCAAATATGCGTCGTTTTGTTCGTAAACTTGTTGCCAACGAAATGCCAACTTTATTATACCCCTTTCGTAGAAGGCTGCGTCCCAATATTCACAGACCTCTCTTGAGGCCAACTTCTCACCATTAAGGGCATTCGTCATGGACAGGAAAAGATAGTAATCACTTGGTGCCAGGTCCGGACTATAAGGTGGGTGCATTAGGACCTCCCATCCGAGCTCCTCGAGCTTCTGACGGATCACCAAAGACGTGTGTGGCCTGGCATTGTCCTGATTGAACACAATTCGGCCTCTGTTGATCAAAGATGGCCTCTTCTGGATGAGTGCTGCCTTCAAGCGGTCCAGTTGTTGGCAGTAGAGGGCCGAATTGAGGGTTTGGCCATAGGGGAGCAGCTCGTAGTAGATGATTCCTTGCCGATCCCACCAAACACACAGCAAAACCTTCCTGGCTTGGCCACTGTTTCCGCCGGCTCACCGCGTTTCGACCACGACCGATTTCGCTTGACGTTATCGTAAGTGATCCACTTTTCATTGCCAGTCACCAAATACTTCAGAAATGGGTCGATTTTTTTGCGATTCAGCAGCGGTTCGCAGATTGAAATTCGGTTCATCATGTTTTTTTTTTTGCGTTAGTTCGTGTGGCACCCAAACATCGGAGCTTCTTTTAGAATCCAAGGTTATGCAAACGGTTCCAAACTGTTTTCTGGCTTATCTTTAGTTCCTCAGCAATTAAATAAGTGCTCACGTGGCGGTCTGTTTCCACTATTTTCATGATCTTATCGCAATTTTCGACGATAGGCCTCCCGACCCATAAATTAAATTAATTTTTTCAGCCGCTTTGCTTTGGCTGCTTTTTCGCCTTGATCGAAGAAAAATTGTAAAATATAGCGAATTTTCTCTTTGCTGGTGTCCATCTTTGACGAGCGCTCACAATGTACAGAGTCAATCAATCGATAAACTGTCAAAGACAAACAAAGCGAATAAACACGTTTTCAGCGCCGTATAGTATGACATGATGCGACACGTAACACTAGTACTATGGACAATAACGCCATCTCTTAGATAAGAACCGAATGAACTTTTTACCCAATATTGCTTTTCTATCTCGAAGATTAACAGAAGTGTTTTCCGACTATTTGCTCCTTTTCAAAATTGGTGACATTTGCTAGAATTAGTGGACTTCAGGACTTCTACTATAACCGCTTACTAAGCCTTCCATTTTGATCAAAAAATAGTCGTCTAGGGCTCCGATCCACGAGGGAAGAGAAAGGCAATGATGGCTGGAACCAACTAAACTGCTAGAGGGGCTAACTAAAAATGACAAAAGACTTGAAGAGACTAAACCAAAGAGATGCATCCCTGTGGCGTCGACAACTTGTGGAAGAAGCGCGGCTATCGAAGGCGCAGTGAGGGATCGAAGAGGCATTGTATATCCTGGGTTACCTGGAGGGAACATATCATCCGAGCAGCAGACACAGTTGAATGGTTTTTAATATTCCACCGGGACCGGGGAACGTCAAGTGTTCAGCAAAAAACCATATTGCGTTTAAAATAAGGAAATACCACTCAGAGCCGTCCGATGCTGGTCAAGATTTTATTTTGAAGACTCCTTTCTCTCCTCTACGATACACAAAGAAGCGAAATCAATGGATCTGATGGTGAACGAGAACAAGACGAAATATTTCTTGTCATCAAAAAAACCGTCCACGTATTCGTGTCGTGGCTGCTACTTCACTCCCAACACTGTTGATAACTTGGAAGTCGTATATAATTTAGTTGATCTAAGCTGAGCAGGTAAATAGAAAACGAAATCCTCTCTCGAGGAACAAAGGCCAAACTATACAAGACGCTTATCTTTCCAATAACAATAAAATTATATTTATCGAAGTTTTCCCATTAATTTTTCATTTGATTTACATTTAATTGGCCAGAAAAATGCCAACAATAGATGAAATGATTTCCGCGATTAATATGCATATTAATAAACTCGTTTGAAATCATTTTAAATCGATTTGTAAATAACCTAAGAAAAAACATAAAACAGAAACAAAAACAAAAATCACTACAGAGCGACGGGGCGTATACGTAACTAAATAATTTGCATTTGTGATGCCGCGCTGCCACACTGTCATAATAAAGAGAATAACAACAACAGTTCCAAATACAAACCGCCACCATGGAGCGGAAACCGCCAATAAAAGAATAACAGTAAACATAATTATAACAGCTGCAACAACAAAAGTCAGCAAAAGAATTCCTTGCGGTTGAAAAGCCGCGTGAGATAATAAGAGATCTGTCTCAACAACTTCCGTTCATTCTTTACACTTCAAATAAATGCCAATAATACAATAACAGCAAAAAAATCACACACACAATAATGATTACTACAAGAATTTCGGCTTTTATTTAATAATACTACTCGGAATGGTGTGTTGCGGTGTGAGCTTGTGTGTGTGTGTGTGTGTGGGAGTAACACGAAATCAAAGGCGCTCAATTTTAAAAGTCGTTCGCACGGAAGTACGCAATATTCCAAGAAATCTGAACTTTTCCACTTTCAACTTTTCGTACACACAAAAAGTTCGGTACATTTGTAAAGTGATATTGTGCGCAGCCCTGCATTGATACACACACAACCAAACACAAACAAAGTTTTATTATTGAATATGTCAGACATTGAAAGTAACTTCATCTGCCAGCAATATCAATTTGTCTATGAGTATGCTTGTAATTTTTCACAGTCAAGGCGTGTGATATGCCACACCAATGCCGCTGCAGCAAGGTCACAACTTTATTGCCATGAAAATTGGGTGCCGAAAGTGCTGCTTTTTATTTGATTTTTTTACATTTTTTTATTTGTACATATGTGTGGTTGTACATATAAAATGCAGATGTAAATTTCGGCGAGCGAGCTTTGCATATTTATTTCTTTGTGCGTAAATTGCGAAGAAGTTTTGCGTTTTAAATTTTCTATATATTGAATAGCATAGCTTTTAAACTGACAACGAAAAAAATACCAAAAATTATATACAGAGCTACCCATTTTGCGGTTAGAGAAGATAATAAACGTAAATAAGATATTTTTTTATTTTTTGGCACACGTTGGGCGGTGTCATAATTTGATAAATGTTGATTTTCAAGTGGCCAAGAGCTAAAGCATTATCTTCATTAACACGGTCTTTTGCGTAGATCTACCAAAAAAAGTCCAACGGTGTCAAAACGTAGGATCCGGGTGGCCGATTGACATCGCCAAGACAAGAGATTGCGCGACAGGGAAATTTCTCTCGCACTAAAGCTCATGTTGTGTGGCATATGGCACATTCTTGTTGAAACCACATATTATCCAAATGGTGTTCTTCAATCGCATGCCAAAAAAGTTGGTTTTCATACAACCAAAACGCTCCGCTTCCTTTTCAAAGAAGTAAGGTCGAATCACAGCACCAGACATTCTCAAATTTGACAATTTTGCTTATTTACGTATCCCCTGCGTAAGAATCGTGCCTAGCCGCTGAAGAAAATTGTGTTCGAAAAACCGCCGTCCACCTCTTCTTTTTCAAGCACACAATCGAAGTACCTATGTCCAGCATTGTAGAAGGTTAGCTGTCTTCAATTGTTGAGTGAGCCGGCCTTTATGGGTATGTAGGTGTAAGTGTAGTGGCTCGAGTGCATTTTGCTCAATTTATCCTAAAAAAAAATCGAAAATGGTCAGTCTAGCAATTTTAGTAAAGTCGTTACTGTTGACGAATCTTGTTTCTATAATTATGATCCGAAACCAAACAATAGTCCATCAGAATTAATCATGGAGCCCAACAAGAGCAAGCCCACCCGTAAAAGCTAAGCAACGAAAATCAGCAGCAAAAGTTCATTTCACCAGATATAAAATCGTAGCTGCTAAATAGTACACCAAAGAGTGCTAGAGAAGATAAAAAACAGAATAAAATAAAAATAATAAATAGAAAAAAAGATAATAAATAAAAAAATAAATATTACGAATAAATACAAAAAGAATTTTTTTCTGGTGAACTTACCGAACTTTAAATATAGTTTAATAAAAAAATATACATATTTAATTTACTACATTGTTTAAATATTTAGCACAATTCTCAACAAAAAAATAAATACTTTTTAAAAAGTTAATTTGTTTTTTTAATTGGATCAAAGTTTTTCTCAACACTCAAATACTCCCTTTCCACTTATATGATGTTGTAGCTGTTATTAAGCAAATGAAAATTAATTACATTAAAGCTTTTATTCGATTTTGGACATTTTGAGATCAAAGCGCAAGCGGCAGTATTAAATATTTCTGCTCTCCATAAACGCTTAGGTCAAGCAATTAGAGGGAGGTGGGAGTATATTTATAGAGTCAAAAACAGAGAGTTCAATGAAATGGCTGAATTTAATTATGTAAAATGTTTTAAAGTGAAGCAACTTTGTGTCATTTAATTTACTCATTTAATTAACGGATTTAATGTTATCTAAAGAATTATTTATTAATGTGAATTTTCAACTTTTATAGCTGCTCTCTGGGAAATTGCACAAAAATAATGCATTCGTTCAATTTGTAATGACTTTACGTGCAATTTAAAGAACAGTTCTTATTCTATGTTATTATTCTTTTATGATATTCACCTTTCACAATGCACGGTTCTAAGGTCGATGTTTTGACATGATATTAGCTTCCTCATCTGCATTTCGCTAGCCCCCGGCGTACAAATCGGATCTGTCCAACTTACGACCATCCGCCCGGTTGCCTTGTATGGTATGTTGCGAGTAACGTTTACTTGTCTTTACACCCCAGCCGCTGCCGGCTAACGATTTGAGGATTTCGTTGCAGCAGCTCTCAACTTTTGTACAATTCTGACTGTCAAATGTGAGTTCCAGTTACTTTGGGTTATTTACTCTCGGAATTTTGACGACCCGTTATTACTACATCCAACCAGTAAAAAGGGTAACCAATGATTTCGCTAATTGTAGCTGTGATCATCGTGGAGTACAGAAGGGGGAAAGGTTGGCGATATGGCAGTCTACTTTCGCACATAGATTATCAGTATGCTGGTTAGGCACTAATATCGAGCTGTCAACTTCGAAATGTAAACCTTAAACAGAAGTGGGGATAGGACACCACCCTGCGAAACCTCTTGTTTCTTTTACGGAGTTTGACCTCGAAATTCTACCGATAACTGACGACAACACTGATACCCAGTGGTAATGAGAAATCCTCAATGTCCTAGAATAGCAATAATGGTACTGAATGGTTGACGACATCAAAAGCATTTGTCAGAACCAATTCTACCAGAACATTTCGGCCGTGGGGCCGTTCGGTTGAGTTTACAGCGCAAGTGTGATTGCGATACTTTGCACTTTACAGAAGCCATGCTGATGCCCTGCTGTGCTCAGATGGTGTGTGTGCCACGAAACAGTTTCCACTTATTGCGTATTATTAGAAGGGTCAAGGGCAAATTGAGAATCTTGGTGAGATAGTCTGCTCCCACTGGACCCAGGTGCTTTAGAATCAGCACACTTATTCCGTCTTTTCGAATATCTATCCCGGAGAACTCAAGCGTCGTGCTGGTGTTAGGCAGTTTGCACAGACGGCAGGTTACTTGTCGTTTCATTTTGTCGACCGAAGGGAGCAGTGTGAAAAGCCGGTTAACATAGCTCGCGTACATCTACGGGTTTGACAATGATTTGCCCCCAGCGGACGGGTTGTAGAAGCTTAAGTGCTCCTCCCAATTGTCCAACTTATGATACGAAAACCCACGGGTTCGACTTGACGCAGGGAGTAGCGCCTCAACTTGTTTGGGGTTGTTTCATCAAGGGAGCTTAGTTTCTCGCTTGCTGTGCCAAAAATGCCTTCCTTTATTAACCTAGTGTTAAAATCGTTTACCACGATTTTGACATCGCGGCGGGGCTGCGCTATGGGTGCGTTCTGTTTGTTCAAAGAGCACGTCTTGGTGCAAGTCAACGATATGATGAAGAACTTCGCTTTTATGCGGATTTTAAAGAGACGTTCATCCAACGGTGGGAATCACAGAACTTAGCCACGGAGTCTCCCTCCCACAACGAAACGGACACTCTTTTTTGTCAGAAGCTCGGTTCGAATGTAGTCATGGTTTATAATGTTAAGATACAAACAAGACACTAAATAAAAGCTATATAATACTTAAATTGATATATTAGGTAAAGAAAAAATTTCGGGCGGTTTTTATCTAAGAGATGGCGTTATTGTCCATACTACTAGTGTTACGTGTCGCATTATGTCATACTACTACTGCGCTGAAAACGTGTTTATTTTCGCTAAAAGTTTGACAGTTCGTCGAAAATTGCGATAAAATCTAAAGATAAGCCAGAAAACCGTTTGGAACCTTTGCATACAAAAAAAACCGAACGAACTTTTTGCTTTACCTAATATATTTTGCCCAATCAATTTTAAGTGTTCAAAAATTATGAATTTGAATTATGAATTATGTATGAAAATTCCTTTCGAATTCCCCGAAGGATAGAATAGCCTAAAACCACAATTTTGAATTAATTACAACGCTCAGACAGCAATTCTGATCACCCAAAATCTGTTGCATACATACATATATTTAACTTGGGTTATATTTTGTCTCATTTTATAATTCCTTTCAGGCAATAAACTTTCAGCAGCACGTGCACCCCACACAGAATGAACTTCACACAACCCTTTCGTGACAAACAAACCAAACCAAAAGCCCCACAAATCATCACACCCACTCAAGGCCAACTCAACAATCGAAACACCAAACCGATTGCTTGTAATTACCGCTAAAAATAATTCATTGTGCCCCCAAAATGCACAGACATTAGTCGTTTATTGAAAACTCGCTCACGGGTTTTATCAGTCTCGTTGCTTGCCTCGAACAGCAACAAAGGGAATTTAATACAATACACGAAAGGAAAGAAAAAAACGAAAACACAATAGAACACCGTTAAACCTTATTGCTTTTGTGTGTGATTTGAAAAGCGTTGTAGTATTCCAGCCAGTCACGGAAAATAATTTTCATCGGTCTTTATTTCATTTTGTCGATTTAATTGCTCATTTCACCAGCGACCAGTCTGTCTCCGTTTCCATAGTACATCAATCAGCACCCCATCCCGCATACGCTCATGACGATGCGCTTAACAAAACGAAAGCTGACCAATTATTTTGTTTTGTATGTGCAACATAAAAAATAATAATTTCATGCTCTTTGTGGCCGCTCGTCACTGCCATTTGTCGACACCGGGGACGCTGTGTTGCATGTGAAACGCCAGTTTTTGGTTGTTTCTTTTGTTTAAGCAGACAATCGTTAAACTGCCGACCCACATATTGCATGTATGGATATGAATTTGTTTGCCTGCAGACGTGTTGGTAAATGTGCTGTCACTCAGTTTTGACAGTTTGTTGGCATGACTTTTTCATTTTGTGTGAAGTTTGGTTCACTTTTTTAACGACTTGTTTCTTCGGTGTGATTACGAAGCAATTACTAATGGCAGCGTAAATTTACTTATCAGAGTAGAGAAATGCAAAAATATTGGTACGTAGCCTTGGATAAACCAAAGTATTTCCAGTAATGCCTTTTTTGACTTCTTTCTGGTTATGTAGTTACAGTTGCGGAGCTATACTCAACTCCTATTCTTGCGTCCACGTCGCGCTCCTTGGAAACGTGAGCAACACTTGTGCAAGATGCGGTAACCAACCACTGTGGAGCTTTGTATCACGGCTAAAAGAAAGGAAGCTTTAGGAAATGGCAGATCCCACCTGATTGAAGTTCCCGTCGAAGAACTACGATGAATGGGACAAGGATAGACGAAGGTGGAAGCTTGTGACATTTATTACAATAGCCATATAAAGGAGCGCAAATTTGGTGTCGGGCTCGTAGTGGGAGAGTGCTGCCCTCGCTTCGATGTCAAAATGGTACTGGGTGATTTTAATACCACGGTATGCTCGGCACAACTGCCGGAAAATTTAAGATCCACGACGTAAAATCTCCGAATTGGTTGAGGCTAATCGACTTCACCGGAGTCTGAAATATGTTTTCTTATCGCACTAGAGTTGTACTGTTGTGGAGAGAAAACAGACGGTCTACCTCGCAACCTAGCGATCGACCTCAAAATGTGTGCAAGTCACATTTGCTGGAAAATTCTATGAAAAGATACGGCGATCAACAGAAATTTTCAAGACTGGAACATTTCTGATTTCCAGAGCATTCTTGGTGTACGGAATGAATACTTCATTACCCTACTAATACAAAGTTCGAATAATGATTGCCCGTTTAAAGAATAAAAAAGCTGATGCATTGCCGGCAGAGCTATTTAAACATGGTAGTGAAGAGTTGATAAAGCGTTTGTATCAGCTTTTCCGTAGAATATGTTCGCACGAAAGCATGCCCGATGATTGAAACCTAAGTGTGCTCTGCCCAATCCAAAAAATTACTCATCTGTGTGGCTTTAAATCTGATAAATCAACCTATGATATTCTCAATCTCCTTACTTACTTACTTTATAACGGAGTTAACAGAATTTCGCTATTCGTTTCTTCTTTTTGCCGTGTGGCGCCAATTGGAAATACCAAATACAGCCAGATCCTTCTCTACCTGGTCCTTCCAACGGCGCATGCGTATCTTCGCTGCAACAAGATAGTGGTCCGAGTCGATGTTGGATCCTCGGAGTGTACGCACGTCAAGAACGCTGGAGACATGTCTTCCATCTATCACAATATGATCGATCTGGTTTTGTGTTTTTCGATCAGGGGACAGCTAAGTACCTTGATGTATTTTTTTGTACTGGTACTAGTAGTACTAGAGACAACCATATTTCGAACCCCAGCCAAGTCGATCAGCCTCAACCCATTAGGGGATGTTTCGTTGTGGAGGCTGAATTTTCCAACTATAGCACCAAAGATGCCTTTTTTGCCCACCCTGGCATTAAAATCGCCAAGTACGATTTTCACATCGTGTCGGGGGCAGCGCTCATAAGTATGTTCTAGGCGCTCATAAAAGGCATCTTTGGCAAAATCGTAATTCTTTTCCATGGGTGCAAATCAACGATATGTTGAAAATTTTCAGAATGCCAGTACTCGATGACGGAGTCTCTCTCCCACCATGAATCCGACATCAATCAAACCAAGAACCTACTGGCTTTCGTCCTTGTCCCGTCCATCGCACTTCTTGGATGTCGGTGATGTCAGCCTTTATTCTTACGAGGACATCAACCAGCTGGGCAGCGGCACCTTCCCAATTAAGGGACCGGACATTCCAGGTGCATGCCCTCTAATCGTGATCCTTAATTCGTTTGCGGGGGTCGTCAACAGAATGGGAGTATCTCATCTGATGCGTTGCATAACATTTCATTGGAGCTGGTTTCTACGTAGCGGGTTCCGAACCCAGCGCACAACCTCGCTAGGCGAGTAAGTTTAAAGTTTTTACACATTTATATAGCGAACCGCTTGCTTCAAGACCGATGCCCGCTCGCAGCCGCACCTCTAGTGAACAGACGCTGCAATTAGGCTTCAGCGGACCCTTAAACCGAATAAGTCGGAGTGACTCCACTGAAGCTTCCTCCCTCATTAGCCGTGACCCAAGGCTCCACAAGGGTTGGTTACCGCATCTTGCACAAGGGTTGAGTATAGCCTCGCAACCATACCCAGAAGCTTGACTACACCCCATTACACCCCAGGAAGATCTCCACTGCTTTGAAAAAATTAGGTAGAGAACGATCTGATTTCACTTTTATGACTCCATTTGGCGCTGAAGGGCTTAAGAGATGAAACGACTAGTTCTCTGCACACCAATCAAGGAGAAGGGAAAGTTCATATTTTGCCTAGACTGACCGAACCACTAGTGCGCTGATTGATGAGCACAGAAAAGCTTCCTAGCCTCTTTTCTAATCAACTCAACATCAGCTGTTAGTAAATTATATCACATTACACCTGTTTGAACACTTTTGTCTCTTTTTTATTATTTCTCTTTTTTTATCTCTCAATCAAAGATTTCCTGCCGGCTATGCACACATGTTGCATATAAAATTTACCTATTTTGTTTATGTAGGTATGTACACGTATGTACTCTCACAAGAGCCCTTTCTGCGTTGACGCAAATAATGGTATACACGTATGTGTATGAATATATAGAAGAAAAGTTGCATTCAAAATGTGTAAACAAACTGGAAAATAAGAAAAGGGCAACCTGTTGCACAGCAAACTTTTTAGTTGGCTCAAGGGCAGCTCGGCTGTTGGCACGTAATGACGTCATAAAATGAAAAGCAATGCATTACGCCAATAAATGTATATATTTTTTATTTACTTTTATTTTTTATATATTGCAGCTACTTACTATGTATAGCTATAAAATATACAATATGTATCTACATATATCTTCCTTAATAAATTATTTTTCTTACTTTATTACAATTTCATATTCCTCCCTTCTACGTTAGGGAATTTTAAAAACATTTACATAACTCTCAACAATATTTCATGTCCTCGCATAATGTGCAGGGTTATCTATTTTCCGTTTTTGAAAATAAAAGTAAATAAAATGCATTTGAAATAATTTTATTTATGAAATTCAATTTTTATTATAAATTTTGAACTATGAAAACTATACATCATTAAAATGAACGCCTCGAGAACTTTAGCAAACTTCGGGCCATTTGAAGTAATTTTCGACCACTTTTTAGCACATATTGGGCGATACCTCAGTCGTAACTTGACAAATGTTGGTTATCAAGTGGTCAATAACTAAAAGATTATCCTCAAAAACACGGTCTTTCGCGTAGATCCACCAAAAAAAAAAAGTCCAACGGTGTCAAATCCCAGGATCACGTTGGCCAATTGACATCGCCAGGACTAGAGATTATGCGGCCGGAAACTTTCTCTCGCAATAAAGCCATATTCGCTAATGTTGTGTTGCATGTGGCACCATCTTGTTGAAACCACACATTCTTCAACTTCAGGCCAAAAAAAAGTCGGTTATCATACGACTATAACGCTCCGAATTGACAGTGAAAGTTCTGTCGTGGTTGTTTTCAAAGAAGTAAGGTCCAATGACACCTTCGGACCAAAGTTCTCACCAGGCAATATTTTTAATTTTTTTTTTTTGTGGAATGGCCTTTCTTTAATTATTTGAGGATTCTCAAAGCCTCAAATGTGACAATTTTGCTTATTTACGTATTCCCGTAGTGAGAAATCTGTCTCGTTACTGTAGAAATTTTTGTTCGAAAAACCGCCGTCCACCCCTTCTTTTTCAAGCACACAATCGGCGTATCTGCAGCGTTGTGAATGGTTAGCTGACTTCAGTTGTTGTGTGAGCTGGCCCTTATATATATGTATGTATGTAGGTGTAATTCCTAAATACGTCATAATGTACCGTGAGAACGTCGAGAAATACGACGCATTCGGGTCTTTCTCTACACTTTCACTTACAGTAGTGGTATTTGAGGTGGAACGAAGGAAACGATGATGCACAGGCCGTACAAAATTTTGAAATTTCTTTAAAATTTTACCAATTGCTTGGATCGTTAGACGATTACGCGCGTCATAATCTCCGCTTAAAGCGCGAAACGTGGCCACGTTTGGATCACCATGTTTGTAGTAGGTTTTAACAATTTTAACGCGTTGCGCTGTTGAGAAGCGGTAAATTTTCATAAATGCCTGACCTTAAACTAAAACAAAACATATTTGGATTGGCAGTTAAGTTTGACAGATGTCAAAATACAGCCCTATTCTTTTGCAACAACGATATGGATAACCCTATATACATATGTATAGTCTTTGAAAATGCTAATAAATACGTATGTATTGTATATCTACAAACATAAATACATTTACATTTGAATACACCTTCCAGCTATCACTCAGTAACAACACACGTTGATCCTCTCGCCTCAAGCATACGTACATATATACCATAAGTATTCCTTTTTTGTTTGAATTTGCATGTTTTTCTATTAGCAGCCGTTCGCGAAATTGCCATTTTTCCACCTCTTCAATCACCCTAGAAGTTTAAGTTATATATTTAAACGTATATTTACATATACATATAAATTGTTTATATGTACTTACTTATGTATGTAAAAGCATCCTGAATATAATTTAATAGCATACTTTTGATATTCGTGTTATGCCATTTCCATTTCGTCTGAATTTAGATACGTATGTACGTATGTATGTACGTATGCATGGGTAATGAATCCCCAACAGCGTCGACATACACGTATGCACTTCAGAATGTATAAATAATTGAATTCTTTAATGAAATCTACACTCTTTTCTTAGCAATAGCTTAAAGCATTTATACAAAAAAGGTACACACATACATGTATATGTGTTTGTATTGCTGTTATGGTTTCTAGTGAAATAATTTAACAACATTACCCTCAACCATGGCTTGTCTTAATGCAATGTTTAGCATAACGTGTAGCTTCTCCCTCTGTCCTCACTTACTTTGCGTGTAAATATGTAGGTTCGTATTTTATTTGCTTATATTTAAATATTGTATGTCAGACCCTTTGCAGGTTGCCAACATTAAGTACCTAAAAAAACATATCCAAAAAATCTATCAAACACGAGTTTTTAAAGATTCAGGGCTTAAGCTTTTGTCTTTGGTCCGAAATTTCCTTATTTACATATTTTTTTAAGTGAGAACAATTTAGCATGTTTTTTTTCTGGCCTAGAGGTTATGGTTTTCGTTGAGACAATATTGAACCCTTTAGAAATGCTCCACTTGGTCGGGTTTAATTTTCTCGTCAGTATCATTTCACTATAGTCTTTAATTCTTTTTTTTATAGATAATTGTTGTTGTGTTTTATGTCTTGTTTTCCCTAATCTTTCCTCTTGGCTCTTGTTTCAAAAATCTTTTAAATTTCTGAGATAGATTTCTACAAACTTTCTTAGGATGTGTCAGAGCGGCCATATTACAGCAATAACGCGCGGATTTTCTCTTCCAAGGCGTCAATCATATCGGACTTATCTGCGTAGACAAGCGACTTCCCATAACCACACAAAACGGAAATAGTCCAGCCGTATTAACTAGCACGATCCTGAAGGCTACGCCACAGGCCGACGATGCGAAGTGATGCGCTCACCAAAAATTACCTTTAATAAATCGATTGTTTCGTTGGTATAAGGGCTTTTAGCGCTGTCTTGTTGAAACCACCAAAGGTTGTCCACATCAACATCCTCCAATTCAGGCACGAAAAAACATTAATCAAAGCTCTTCGCTGAACGAAATTTCCGGGTACAAATCGGTGACATCTCGTTTTGGGTCCATTTACCGAACGTGCGAACCCCTTGATGGTCATTCGGCTTCAATTTTTGTACGATCAAGATCGTTTCACAAAATCTTCCATAAAGTGGATGAGCACAGCTCCAATTGTTGCGCACGATGGTGGATAGACTCATTAGAATACGACACTCTGTTCTACAGCAGCAATGGCGTCTTAGGTGAGCACCTTAGAGCGACTCTGATGATGCGGATTATCCACCACAGTAAACGTGGTACAAAAGCGATCTACCTCTGCTGAGAGATTATGTCAATCGATCAGTTCATAAACAGTACATGGTCTTTTTAAACATAGTCGGTGCAGTTAAATACCACAATTGCATCTTATTTCACTCAGTGGCACTAAAACTCCTTTCTATTCTTTAGCAAAATATCCAGAGGTTTAGCATGAACAAATGAATGGAAACCGAAGGAAAAACAAGTAAATGAGAAAATATTATATCTAACAGGAATTGACACTTTAAGCCAAACAAGAATAACATCTCAATACAATCCGACGAGTCCAAAATAGACCGCGGCGATCTTGACACCTCTATCAATCTATCTTTCTATTAGTCGGCCAAACTGAGCTAGAAGTTTTCAAATGGATGTAATAGGCATAAAAGAAGTCTGTAGAGCAAGGACACAGAAAGACAGTACTGAATTTATCGTCGACAGTCAATAATTGAGGGAAGATCATCGGAACATTTGCGAAACTAAAAAATTGATGACTTGACCAAGTCGTTTTCTTCACGAATCCGAAACGGAGCTTATACATACCGCTTAGGAGAGAATTTCCCATATAATTTGAAGACATAGCTCAGAACAAATGGAAATCCATGCCCACCCAGGCATAATATGTATAGGAAGAGTATATACGTGTATGCTCTAGATACACTCAACCACCATAACCGAACATTTTTCCATTTTTTTTGTGAGTGCCTAGCTATACTATAAACTCGACATAGAACACTTGGAATCTTTCAGGTAACAAAAATATTAAAAATGTTTTTGAGATATCATAAGAAGGTGAATATAAGAATTTAACTCAGAAGAATTGACGTATTACCCAGGAAATGTGCTTGGTTATCATCCAAGTTTAAAAATGTCTAACCTTTAGTGGAAAATTTTGATTACTTATTCTTCTTTATTTTCCAAAATTGCCGTCCCTGTGATGCCAATTACAAAAATTTTGTTTGGCCAATTGTTATTATTTTTCCATTTTAATACATAAACAAATACATAAATATTTTGTTTTATTTCACAACGTAAAAAAAGTATGATTAGAAGCAGTTCAAAAGGATAAGAAAATGGAATACATGTTTGGGAACGTTTCATATAAGTTTATGAAAAATTTGTGAATTGATTTGTTCTTTATGCAAAAAAACAAAAGGGATTGGTATGATATGTAAATCACTATAAATCCATTTTTCAAACCACCACGGAAACATTTAAGCTTTTATGGAATTAAAAGTATGGAATATCTCCAAGAGTGATTCAGCTGGGAGATTGCGCCTTCAAAGGCACCGTTATAAAATTTAACAATCAGCTGGTGTTTTGCTTTCCTCAGAATTTCGATTCATTCTTAATAGTAAGTAAGAAGCGATTTTTCGTTTTAAGCAAAAGTATAAAATTTTATTGCGCAAGTTTTAATGCCGAATATGAGCAAAACGAGATGAACGATTTGAAATAAGATGGTCTAGAAAATGTAGCCGGAGATATATGCCATAGGCTCACAACAAACCATCATTTTCATGGACCACTCACTTGATTGACGGTGGTGCCAAGGGAAGAAGTTTTGTAGTACATTACTCCACTGGAGGTAATTTTTGTATACACTAATGAAAAATCACTCTTAATTACAAAAGGTTTTATAGAAGCATTTGTGGGAAGTTTTGAATTTCTATTTGAATTAGAAGAAAAGTGTAGCTGAATCATCCAATCGAATGTTGTGGAGATTTATGGTGAAACTGGACGCCGATTAGATTGATTCCAAACGTTATCGACTACAGAAAATGTCTTTGAGCCGTGAAGCCAAAACAAGGTGATTTTTCAATATGACAGCCCTCGGCCACACGTGGCTATAACGGTCAAAAACTACCTGGAAAGGCTGAAATCGGAGGTTATACCCCACCCCTTGATTCTCTAGGCCTTTGGTCTTTCCGGCTACTTGATTTTTGAGGCATGCAACTCTGTTTCAGAGGTTCTGTCTTTTGAATAAATCGAAAAATGGCTCAATGATTGGATGGAAGACAGAGAGGGCTCATTTATTAGAGATGACGTTCGATAATTACATGAAGTTGGGAAAATAGGTAGTCATTTCGGACAGACAATACTTTGAATGATGTATTTTTTTACCATTTTGCAATAGAAAACACTTATCTTAATACAAAAAAAAAAAACGGACTGAATTACTGTGTACTCCCAATGCAAAAATATTAACTTGACAAAACTTGACAACAATATCTAAAGGCGCAATCTAGAATACTTCATTCTTGGAATATCTTCATACAACATGCTTAGAGATATCCAGTATATCCGGGTTTGTGTGTTAAAAATGGAATTTGTCCTTTTATGTATATTTGCTTTTATTTTTAATATTTTCACCTCTTACCACCTTTTTGTTCAAAGGTTTTTGATACCATTTTGATGCATCTTTTATTAACATATCTGAGTTTGTAACATGTGTGCATATACTAGGATTGTCTTATATATTTCTGGAATCTGGCAAGTAACTAGTATATCGTAAAATTTTACACTTTTGATGTTATATTCGTACATACTCGTAACTTAAATATTCATCTCGGGCAAAAAAATAGAATTAAATACCAAAAATTTTTGAGCAAATATTTTTAAACTTTCGATAAACTTATCTCAATTTTTGGCGATAAAGCTCCATCAAACACCGAAGTTGTAGATCACTCCTAAATGAATTTTGTAAAGGTTGAGGTTGAGGAAGATGAAGACAGCTATAGGCATTAGTGGAACAGCACATATTTAATAATGCATTAACATTTGACTGTAAAAAAAATTATTCACTTTGAATCCCACACAATTTATCATTCACTCAAAAAAAACTACATACTACTACCACTATATGGGTGTTTAAAGGTGAGACGAATTCAACAAAAATCATTCGTGCACGAAACACTTCCAGAAAATACATGTAGTTGCCGGTTTTTTTACGAAAAACCGAACATGTCGCAACCGTATCACTACAACACAGAACGGTAAATTCTGTGGGGTACACAACCATGGCGGCCGCGGTAGCCGAGTGGTTAACATTGCGTACTCTCATTCGGGAGGCCCGGGTTCAAATCCTAGTACGATCAACATCCAAATGTTATAAAAAATTAATTTCAATAAAGTTGAGTTTTCTAATTGCCAGGTAATGTTAACCCCTCCGAGTGTATATCTAACTTGAAATAAAAGCCACTCATAAAAAAAACCATCAGCCGTTCGGAGGCGGCTTTGTATAAACTGTAGGTCACTCCATTTGTTGGAAAAAAATCAGGACGCAAAACTCAAATTGGAAGAGGACATCGGCCGAAAATAGCTTCAATGGTTACAAAGCGCCATTTATATACTCGTACAACCATTTCTTTGCCAATTGTCTCTCAAGAAATCAGGAAAACCAACCGCCGAAGACGGATCACTCTGCACCACCACAATATGAGCTCTCCCACAACGACTGAAACAATTGCATTTTTGAGCATTCGAAACATCGACTAGATGACTCGTCCACCATATAGCGCGGACTTGGCACATAATGAATTCCTTTTACTCTCGTACGTAAAATGTAAACTGAAAGGTCAACGTTTGTTAACACCTGGAAAGGCGGTTGATGCGTTCAGAACGTAGGGTGGCGAAATTGTTTCGACAAATGGTTTAAATGCATGCAAAAGTATAGAACTTAATGCAGAATATTTGGAAAAACTCTAAAGCAACATATGATAATTAATATATATATATTTTTCGTACATTGATCTCGAAATATATATAAAAAGCAACTCTCGTACATGTTAATGGTACGCAAATGCGGTTAGAGCAAATCATAAAGTCAGCCTTTAACCTTCAAAATTACTTCAAAGAAGACTTAAAAGAGCACTCAATGAGAAAAGAGTTAAATTTTATAGAATATAAAAATGTCAGGAAAGGTACTTTCCCTATATGTACCTATATACAAATATGCACATATATATATACCTATTTTTATTTGTCTTGTTGAACATACATAAATTTTTATGTGTTGACATTAATTTTTGTTATTTATTATTTTTTTTTTTTTGTTTTTGTTCTCAGAAATTTTCAATATTAATTGCTAATTAACCATTAGTGATTTACGAAGAAGCTAGTACCTACCAAGTCACTTACATACAATCCAATATTCATATCTAATAGCTAATTCATTTTAATTTACTATTAAATACATATTATCAACAGCAAACATCAAGTGACTACCATTCCTTGAAAACATTCACTTATCAAACAAAAATTGCCACACATCAAATGATACCCCGAGAAGTGAAGTGAAGTGAAATGTAGTGAGTACTACCTTGGGGCAGGAGAAGACGTCAAAAGTAATATTACAAGTAGAAAAGTCCACCTGGACTACACGACAACTGACACGCAACTTGTGACCGCTTTTTAATTGTAAAACTTGTTATGAGTTCATATAATACATTAAGTATATATGTACGTAGATATGTAACCATATTTGTATACATACGTGTATGTATGTATCCCTATACATATATAGATACCTATACAACATGCAATAAATTCACTTCAGTGTTTAAATCATAATTAAACTATTCCGAATTTCTTATTGCAGTGAATTGAATGGCATACTTTTCGAGGCAGTGTAAACTGCTAGAATTTTTTCGAGAATAACTCTTGAGAGTCATGGTAATGCGCACGCGCTCAGAGCGGACAGGTGTAAATATGCAGTGAACTCTGGATTTGATATACGTTAAAGTGGTTTATTGTTTTGATAGATCTCTTACCTTTATTAGTTTGAATAAATTTCAATTCTAAGCAAAATAAAGCAATAAATAAAAGGATGTTGTTTTCAGTTATGACGAAGTCTTTACATACATTTACATACATATAATATATACATATCTAAAAAATTCTTTGTAGGGGCTATATAATAGAGTCTTCCGATTTCCAAATTTTCACGCGTTTAAAAGCTTTTTGAGAGATTTTTGCCCCAAAACCTCACATCAAATCTTCAAAAGCAAAGTCAAACAAGTTTCTTTATTCAAAATTGTTTCGAAAATAAACTTAAATAAAATACATTTAGAGTATTTCATTTATTGAAATTCCTTTTTTATTATAAAGTTAAATCTAAGCTTTCTATGTGAAACACTACATCATTCAAATGAAGTCTGACAACATTTTGTGCGGTATTTCAGCCATAACTTGACAAATCTTGGTTTACTAGTGCTCAAGAGTTAAAGGTTTATCCGCATAAGCCCGGTCTTTGGCGTAGCCCCCAAACAACAAAGTCGTACGAGAGATTACGCGGCGGAGAAATTTCATGTGGCACCATCTTTCTGAAACCACATATAGTCCAAGTCCTGTTCCTTAATTTGCAGGCCAAAATATTCGGTTATCATACGACCATAACGCGGCGAATTGGCGGTGACAGTCTCGCCAAGTCGTTTTCTAAGAAGTACGGTTCAATCACAACTCCAGACCAAAGAGCGCACCAGACAGTAAGTTTCTTTTTTTATTTGAAGATTTTCGAAGCCCTAAATGCGACTCATTGCTGAAGATAATTTTGTTCGAAAAATCGTCGTTCACTACCTGTTGCTCAAGCACCCAAACGACATATATACGGCGTTGTTAATGTTAAGCAGGCATAAGTTGTTCTCTGAGCTAGACTTTATATTGAAGTAGGTGTAACTCTAAGTGCACATACGTCATAAAGCTCTTGAGAACGTCGAGAAATACGAATAGACACATTCAGGTCTTCGGCTGCACTCTATCAGCTATATTTGAGATGGAACGACCAAAATGAGATATTAAAATATCTGTAACCGTTTTAGTCTCCTCAAATTTTTTTGAAATGTTACCAATTGCTTGAGTAGTTGGACGATTATGTGCAGTATAATCTCCATAATATACGCTTAAACATGGCCACGTTTGAATCGCCTTTTTTTTGAAGTAAGTTTTAACACCTTTAACGCTTTGTGCGGTTGTTAAGCGATCCGTTACATAAATGCCTGACTTTTAATTAAAACAAAACATATTTAGTTTGGCACTTAAGTTTGACGGATGTCAAAATACATCCCTGTACTTTTGAAAACATGAAATGGATAACCATATATACTCTTATGTATATATATAAATCTCTCGTTAGTTTGTCAAGATCTGTATAATTTTGTCCAATTTTTTCTATTATTCCTGGAAAGGTGAACCAGGAATACTACACTTCTCTATAGCATCTAGACCAGAGACCCACTTATTCGAAAAAATTATCTTTATGGTACGATTTACTTCAAATTCTTTTTTTTACGGGAAGTGGGTCAATCTATTTGAATAAAAAATATGCATATTCATAGTTCGTTTTTTTTTAATGCAAATGGACCAGAGACCTGGAACTAAGTTCGTTTTGCTCGAAATACATACATATCACAGAAAGGGGGAAGTATTGTATATATCATGCGCTGTTTTAATATTAAAATTATTGCTTGAGTACTTAAGAAATATAGCAATTTTTTCGAATCCGAATCCGAATCCGAAGAAAACAAAAAACGGACGACTTTTTCGAATAGGCCGGTGACGAAAAGTAGTAGGTATACCCCTAAGCAAAGAGCTACATTTTCAACGTTTCGAATTTCAAACAAGTTAAACTGAAATAAGATCGGTTCTAAGTATACTTTTCGAAGAAAAAAAGCAATATATATTCCCAATATCTGGCAGATATACGATTTTTCGAATATATTTGCCCCATTGGTTTGGACTCTGGGTTGATGCATCACGCATTCATTTTAAAGCCTTTTCTAAATATATATTTACAGATATGTATGTATTATTGTATAATTAGCTATTAAAGAAGGATTCCTCATATTCAATGCAAACTTTGTAAAGTTAAATATTTTGCATACAAAGCAAAATATTTGAAGTGTGTATGTTGTCTTTCTGTTTGTTAAGCTACAATTTTCACACATATTCTCCCTATTACAAAACTAATTCTAAAACTGGTTGAGCATGACAAAGCTAATGCAGATAACACAACACATGCACTCAATGACATGCAAATGCATGCTTGGCCATTGTGAAGTTGTGGGCGATGGATAACGGTGAACTTAAAGCGCTTGAGTAACTGTCATATAAAGGATTTACATTTCACTCAGCAACCACTTTTACAACAACGCACATGTAGTTGAAATATGTAAAGTACTTATGCTGAATATTTTTATATGTGAATATAATATATAAAATATTAGTGCAATGCCAAGGAATATTAGGGTAGCTCAATCTTATGTGTTACGCAAATTGATTTAGTAGTAAGAATTTAAGTTGAACTTGCTTAATTAAAGCTTTGAGAATATTCTCTGATGATCGCTAGCTTTTTTTAATTTTGACCAAACTTTGAAATATATTTTCTCTTATTTACCTGTATTTTCAGCTTTCAATGCAATTTTGTGTAGCATAATTTTAGGTGCAATATTTTTCTCTTTAATTTGAAGATAGATTTTGTGCAGTTCTGCCGAATAATTTATTTTTAACAATAATTTATTTATTTTCTTACATATCCCCCACCATAATGTCCGCACTTGTAGTAAAATATATTTATTTATATTTCGTTCTAAATATACAATAAAATATGTTATGTCAATGACACAATACCATGCGAATACACACACCTACTAAAGGTTACAAGTGCTACTACAACTTTTATGTAAGTAAGTATTGTGAGGGTCAAAGTGGAAATATGCATATAAGTATTTGTATATGTAAATATACATTTAATGTATTTTATATCTTTGTAGTAAAAAGATTAAACAGCATTGTAAAATTTCTGATATTTAAAGGTTGAAATCCTTGTTAAATATATTCATGTACATCATTAAGGGTCACAATGGTTTTACAGCTACAAAAAATCAAATTTTTCCTGATTTTCTTATAAATTTCTACAACTTCTCGAAAATATTATCGCAAACGTTCAAATAAATCTGAATAAAAGTTCCGAAGACACCGCCTTTTGAAAGTGCGCACTCAGAGGCAGGTTGGCTCAGCGCTTTGAACTTTAAAGGCGTTTTTCTCGAAACTGTATTTTGAAAGTTGGTTGTCAAAACTATTCTACCGATCTTGATAAAACTTTTCACAGGTATTCCAGATACAATTCACGAGGAATTGGACGAAGGAAATTAAAAAAAAAAATTGAGCAAATTTTTCCTTTTTTACATTTATTTATTTTCAAAATACCTAACTAAACACAATTTTTCATAACTGTTTTTTTTATCTAAAAAGTGCATATGAGTTTGTTCATGGGGCCATATGCAGAAGTTCACGCAAGTGAGGAAAGTTTTTGACTGCCATTCACCTGGGAGTGGCCATGGTTCAAGCAGCTCTCGACTTGCGGTCTTAGACCACGTATCCCCTGGGTAGCCAACGAACTTCCGTTTGGAGGCGAGCTAAAGTGAGAAGGCGAATCCCATGCGGTTGTGCGTAGGGTTTGGAACCCACCACATGAAAAAACAACCCAATGAAAAACCAATTTAAGCCTCGGATGAGAGACCCCCCTTTTGATGACCCCCGCAAATGTTTTAAGGATTACGATTTTAGGGCATGCACCTGGAAAGTCCGGTCCCTTGATTGGGAAAGTGCCGCTGCCCAGCTGGTTGATGTCCTCATAAAGTTAAATGCTGACATCACTGCCGTCCAAGAATTGCGATGGACGGGACAAGGACGGAAGAAGGTGGGTCATTGTGAAATTTACTACAGCGGCCATTTAAAGGAGCCCAAATTTGGTGTCGGATTCGTGGTGGGAGAGAGACTCCATCGTCGAGTACTGGCATTCACTCTAGTGGATGAACGTCTAGCCACAATTCGCATCAAGACAAAATTTTTCAACACTACCCTAATTTGCGCCCACGCCCCGACGGAAGAGAAGGATGACTTGACCAAAGATGCCTTCTACGAGCGCCTCGAACATACTTATGAGCGCTGCCCCCGCCACGACGTCAAAATTGTGCTTGGCGACTTCAACGCTAGGGTGGGCAAAGAAGGTATCTTTGGTACGACTGTCGGAAAATTCAGTCTCCACGACGAAGCATCTCCAAATGGGGTGAGGCTGATCGACTTCGCCGGGGCCCGAAATATAGTTGTCTGTAGCACTAGATTCCAGCACAAAAAAATTCACCAAGCTACTTGGCTGTCTCCAGATCGGAAAACTTCCGACCAGATCGATCATGTTGTGATAGACGGAAGACATGTATCCAGTGTTTTAGATGTGCGTACGTTCCGAGGTCCCAACATTGACTCGGATCACTATGTTGTCGCGGCGAAGATACGCGCGCGCCTCTGTTTATCGAAAAACGCCCATCAACAAACACAAGGAAGGTTCGACGTTGAAAAGCTGCAATCACAGCAGACTGCTGAGCGGTTTTCTACTCGATTTGCACACCTGCTCTCTCAGAAAACTCATCAGCAACCCGGTATAAGAGAACTGTGGGCCGGCATTGCAAGATCCCTGCGTACAGCTGCAAACGAAACCATTGGATTTCGGAAAGGTCGCAAAAACGGCTGGTACGATGAGGACTGCCGTGTCGCAGTGGAGAGAAAACAGACTGCCTGCCTCGCAACCTTGCGATCGAGCACAACACGTGCGGGGTGGGATAGATACCGAGAACTGAAGCGGGAAGCAAGGCGCGTCTGCAGACAAAAAGAGAAAGAGGCAGAGATGCGCGAGTACAGGGAGCTTGAGAAGCTGGCCGACAAGGGTAACGCTCGAAAATTCTATGAAAAAATACGGCGACTTACAGAAGGTTTCAAGGCCGTTAATATCGCATATAAGGTCCTATCAAGCGCATTGTGTGAAAGACTAAAGCTCACCGTCAACAAACTGATTGGACCTTATCAGTGTGGCTTTAGACCTGGTAAGTCATCCATTGACCAAATATTCACCATGCGCCAAATCTTGGAAAAGACCCGTGAAAAGAGAATCGACACCCACCACCTTTTCGTCGATTTTAAAGCCGCCTTCGACAGCACGAATAGGAGCTGCCTTTATGCCGCTATTCAGACATAGCAAAACTTATACGGCTAAGTAAACTGACGTTAAGCAACACTAAAAGCTCTGTCAGGATCGGGAAGGACCTCTCCGAGCCGTTCGATACCAAACGAGGTTTCAGACAGGGTGATTCCTTATCGTGTGACTTTTTTAATTTAATGCTGGAGAAAATAATACGAGCTGCAGAGCTAAATAGAGAAGGTACAATCTTCGATAAGAGTGTACAGCTGCTGGCGTACGCCGATGATATCGACATTATTGACCTCAACAACCGCGCCGTGAGTTCTGCTTTCTCCAGACTTGATAAAGAAGCGAAACGAATGGGTCTGGTAGTGAATGAGGGCAAGACGAAATATCCGCTGGTGGAAGCAGAGGTAGAGGAAGACCTCTGCTCCGTTGGAAGAATCAGGTGGAGAGTGACCTGGCCTCACTTGGTATTTCTAACTGGCGCCAAACAGCGAAAAGGAGAGAGGAATGGCGAGCTATAATTGATTCGGCTATAATCGCTTAAGCGGTGCCAACGCCAATAAAGAAGAAGAGAAGAGAAGAGTTTATTCAAAAGGGACACAACCAAATCTGAACACAAAAACTAAATAAATCGACAAAAAATCTCGACAGAGTATAGAAGTATTCAAAGACAGTATATAAACAAGTAAGGAAGACTAAATTCTGATTGTGATGGACCATAACTGTCAATAACTGTCCTATATTTATTACGCGACCGTGTAAGCAAGAAATTTATGTTTCCTAGTGATTTGCATGTCGCTAATGCGTTTCAACTCAATCTGATTTGACATCCAGCTTTTTCAGAAATTTCATTATAGGCCGTTTAGTATTTCTCAGAAATGGTTCAATAGTAAGACAGATGCCACTTTTGGCAATCTCATCAGCTATTTCGTTGCCAAAAAAGCTTTGTGGTCTGGAACCGAGTATGTATATACATATTGAGGAGGCTTATCCCCGAGAATTGGCGCAGATTGTGGGGCTTTGTTGTTCTTCAGGCAAACAATTGCTATTCTAACTTCATCACCTTCGGGTTTTTCTTTTCAGTACCCTTTAGCATGCTAGAAAAATGTTCCCTTCATTAACTCGGTATAGTCTATGCATGCGCATGTCTTGAAACTTTTTGAAAGTCGTCGCACTTTTTCGTAGAATTTTCAAAAACCGTTTCCACGAGTTTATAAAGGGTCTCGTCTCTCTCTCTCTTCAACTCAGGGTAGTCTCTATCACACACAACGCATCGATTGAGGTAAGCTGTCTTTCTTCTCTCCACTGTGGCACGGCAGACCTCATCGTACCAGCACCTTTTTTCACTTTGCCGAAAACCAATCGTTTCAGTTGTACCTGTACGTATGGAGCTTGAAATGCCGTCACACAGTTCCCTCTACCGAATTTCTAATGAGCGCTCTCATAGAGCATTAAAAGTCGAGCAGAAAACCATTCGCCTGTTTATAGTGATTGCAGCTTCTTGACGACGACTCTTCCTTATGCGTGTTGACGACTGTTCAAATCTGCACAGAGGCGGGTGCATAACATAGCTGTGACAAGATAGATGGTGGACCGAATAGATGTTTAGATCATGTATGGCATGACGAATTCTCTTATGCCAGAATCTGTTACTACAAATAACCGCAATTCGTGCTCCGGCGATCAGTCTCAACCCAGTTGGGGATGTTTAGCCATGAAGGCTGAATTACGGACTGTTGTGCCATGAATTCGAGGTAGCATTTGTATGTTCGTTTAATGAGAAGGTTGTAGGAGTATGGTTATGCCCATTAGGATTGATCAGTCACTCATAATTAGAATACATACGAGGCTTCACTAATATTTATATATGGTATATGATTAGTCTTTTAGCTATCTCGTTACAAATTTCCCTCCCAAGCAAAAAATATCAGTTCCGACCATATTCAATGAGAAATCGTTGGTCTACGGTAATCTTTGACCGGTAAAAAACAAAAAACCGAATCCTCGTGTAGACGACCCGAGTTCAAAAAGTAGTCCTCGACTCGCAGAAAATCCCGCATGATAGTCTTAGCATGGCTAGGGTCAGCGCAAGGACTCACCACCAGAGACTCGTTGCGTGAAATGTCCTGCAAAAGATGGGCTTCTACATATTGAAACATACACCCTACAGCCCAAACCAGATTCCTACTGATCATCACCTATTGAGATTGAGCAAGGAATTACAAATAATTTAAGACAAATATTTTTACTTTATTACTTTTATTATTTTAATATTATCATAATAATAGTAATAATAATATTCTCAACTATGACACTGTTTTTTTTCAAACTCTTACATGTTTTTCACATTATTCTCCTTTTCCCCTTTCGGTTTGCTTAACGAGAAGCTGATTCGTAATAACATTTCTTTATGGTGCATTTACAATTTTCATTAATTTTTTATTTTATTTTTTTACCTTTAACTTGTTGGTGAGTGAGATTTAACCGTTCTTATATTTATATAAAGGGTTTCCACATAAATACGTACCTATTTATGTATGTTTTTTTTTTTGTTATTTTCTTTGACTCTAAGCTTTTTTTGCTGTATTTCAACTATGAATCTTTATTTATGTAATTTTATGTATGTATGTATGTGTGTATGTACGTTGCTTAAAAACTAATTTTATTTGCTGTAGAATTTATAACAATATTTGTTGTTGTTGTGGGTATTTTTTTTGTTTTTTTGATGTTTGTTTAAAGGGTTGGCTTTAATGTCCTTATGTTTGGGTTCTTAATTTTTTTATTTATTTGGAGGCAAGGATCATTTGCTAAAATATCGCTCTTATTATATTTTCTACTAATTCTAATGCTTTCTTTTACAGTTTTTGTTTTTCTTTTTTTAGCATAGCTTTCTTATAAATTACATATTTTATTTATTTATTATTTAAATTAGGTTTAAACAATTTATTTTGTTTGATACGCGGATCTTTTGTTTTTTGTTTTTTTTTTTCGACAAAATGATATCGTTTTTCTACAACAGTTACATAAATGCGTGGAAGGTTGTTTCACTTTTATATATGTATGTATATATTTTTTTTCTTCTTTTTCTCTCACTAGCTGCTTTTTCACCATGGACATTTTTGCTGCGCTTCGTTCACATTTTATTTTTTTATTTTTTATATTAAATATGCATAAATTTACGCCACAGTTTTTATGCATACATAAAAAATATAAATAATGGGGTAATCGTTATTAATATAGTATATGCATGTATGTATATTTACCTGTATGTATTGGAAAAGTAACATTTTCTAATACCACTTAAAGCATTTGTTGCGATTATCTTTTTGTAACCTATTTCTGATTTTAAATTTGTATGTACGAGTTGTCAAGTTTTTTAGTTTGTTTTTTTTTTTTATAAATAAGTATTAAAATTATAATACTTTTACATACATACAAATAATATATATATTTTTCTTAGAATGGAATTAATTATTTATTTATTTATTTATTTATTTATTTATTATTGTATTAAAGTGGCTGTGCATTTGAGTTGGTGTAATTACAAATTAAATTCATAAGGCCACTTGGCTAATACATACAATATCCTTTTTACACATACACAAAAAGTTTTCATTTATTTTTATTGTTAAAAAAAAATGGATTTTGTTTTAAGGCTTTTAATATATATATGAAATTCTTCAAAGCACGACTTGAATTTGGCAACCCTCTACAACGAAAACCTTAAAAAAAAAGTTTTAAAAACAAAAACATAAAAGTAATGTTCAGTAGATACTCTACTATATTTATATTCATATTTTCTAAACATTTTTGAACTTTCTGTACCCAAAATATAAATTTTATTATCATTTTAGCACTGTTTTGATGCCAATTTCCGTAAATGTGATAAAAAGCGCCATCTAGCGATCCCATGCCAAACACAAATCTAACCTTTAAAAGAAAAATTTAAATTCCAAGCACTCCATCTTCAAGTTTTAGCATCTTTTTAGCACTTCCTATATTTATTTTCGAAAATTCAAGAAGCCTTTATTTGACAAACACAATTTTCTCCGACACATTGAAAAATCTTAGATTCCTAATCATCCACATCGAAGGAAGTTTATGTATTTTTCAAATTGACATTCTTGAAGATTGAATAAGTAAATATAAGTACTGTTCGGTGACCTGATGAGCAGCAACATATGCTACTGAATTTTACTGAAACGCATTCAGTGAGGCAAAAAGTCAGTAAACTTTGCACCGAGAGAAAACTTACTGACTTTTCTCACCGAACAGAGCTTTAGTGTTATCCATTTCGTGGTTTCAAAAATATAGTGCCAAACTTAATTGTCAAACAAAACATGTTTTGTTTTAATTGTAAGTCAGGCATATGTGATAAAATGGTTCGCTTAACAACCGCACAACACGTTAAAATTGTTAACATCTTCTACAAAAATGGTGATACTAACGTGGTCACTTTTCGTCCTTTAAGCGGAAATTATGCTAACGTGGTCACTTTTCGTCCTTTAAGCGGAAATTATTGATTCAAATAATCGTCCAATTACTCAAGCTATTAGTAAAATTTTAAAGAAATTTGAAGAAACCGGATATTGTAAAGCCGATGATGCATCATCATTTTGCTCGTTTCACCTTGTAAGTGAAGGTATAGTGAAGGACTCCTTCAGCACATTATGGTGTATTTTGCTCTAAAACCACATAAAGTGCAACCCACAAAACGACTGAAGATTTATTGCGAGAGAAATTTCCCGGCCGCGTAATCTCTCGTTTTGACGATGTCAATTGGCCACCGATATCGTGCGATTTGAAACCGTTGGGCATTTTTTGTGGCGCTACGTGAAAGACCATGTTTATGCGGACAAACCTTTTACTCTTGAGCACATGAAAACCAAGATTCGTCAAGTAACTGAGGCTCCGCCCCAAAAGTGCCAAAAAGTGGTCGAAAATCAACGGATCAAACGGATCGAAGTTGTCAAAACGGTCATTACACCGATGTAGTGTACCACATATAATACCAAAGCTCAAACTTTATAATAAAAACGGGAATTTTATGAAAAAAAAATATTTTAAATACATTTTATTTACGGATTCAGACATTTACGGATAGTTAAAATCTGAAATTTTCATGGTTATTTACCAATCAAGAGAGTTCCAATGCGAAAGAAAAAACAAAACGATTTTTTTTTTATTTAAAAAAAACGTCCGTCTCCTACATTTTCAATCAGAACAATTTCAAGGCAAAGGAATCAAAAAAATAATAGCCAGAAAAAGGAAAAAATCTACAAATTTCTTTGAAATTGGTAGTACAATTTTTTCATTGTTAAACAAGCATGAATTGCATAAATTTCTTTAATTTTTTATTGGAGAGAAACAGTACAAACTGCTATTAGTTACCTACGTGTACATATATTCTTCATGCGGAGACTTTAAATAAATAATTATGTATTGTATATATAACATATTTGCTTCAGCTGATAGTAAATTTTTTTTTTCTATACCTTATAGCATTCGATTTACTCGTATTACTTTTCTTTTTATTTTATGTTTGTACGAGTATATGTCTACATATTTTGTTTTGAAACTAAACCTCAATTTCTGCTACCAACTTTTAGTACAATTCAGTGTTTTTTTTGTTAAGAAAGCAAATATGGTAGATTTTCACTTGGAAATCGTTTTACTACCACAATTATTAAAATTGTTTCAGTATTATGTTCAAGTTAATTGAATTTTTATTAAAAATGATTGTTTGTTACTTCGTTATTTTTCAGTATTTTCCATAATAATGTATAAACTGTGCACTGTTTTCTAGTTGATTTTTTTTTTTTTTTTTAAGTTTTAAGTGTGTTAATTTTTTTTTTTTTGGTAATTCAATTTTTATTAATTTTAATTTTTCTCATTTATGATAGTTTTTCCATTGCTTTTTTTAATTTCATTTTAAAAATTTTAATTTTTTTAGCGGTTTCACGCTCCGCTTAGTGTTCGCAAGTAGATTGGTGTTTTACTTATTTGACGCACTGTATTGTGTATTCGGTATTTCTCCTGTACTAACGTTACTTACGATTATTTAGGCTGTTTTTTTATTAATTTTGTTGGCATAACTGCTTTCATTTTTTTTTTTTATAATTTATTTAAAGAAATGTGTGCTTCAGAAAATAATATTCATAATATAAAAGAAAAAAATATTCTGCGTAGCAATAAAAGTACGCACGTCCCAAAGAAAATACAAAAAAAAAATAAAATATTTAACTCCTCGACTAACTTGAAGAGTTTTTGAAGAGTTTATAATGTGGACAAGGTGCACAAATTTATCTTTCCTTTGTCAAACATTTTTCTTTATTTATATTTATTTTTTTGTTTAATTTTGAAATAAACCTTTCTCTTTGTAACACTTGGTTTTCTTAAAAAATATTAAATGGACTACGAAAAGAAATTTCCTTGCTTTTCAAGATCTCATTAGCAGATTTTTTAGTTACTAAAATGCTAATGAAAAATTCAGTCGAAAGTGAAAGTTGTTATAAATTTGAAGGAACTTTAATTGCAATCACCTAAAAGTCGGAAAATTCAATGTTGAACGTGGAAAAGAATGTATGGTAAGGAAGGCTTAAAAAATTTAATAATTGTGTGATATCGAGAGATTTGATTGTATGAAATTTCGAAAAAATTTTAACCGACAAATTCGCAAGCTCCGCATAAAAGCGCATGTAATGAGTGACACCAGCGAGCAAAAAAAAAAGTAAAGAAAAGGATTTCGTGGATCGCATTCCGGGCCACCCAATGTTAGGTTTCGATTTTTATTGACAGCGCCACAAAGCAGCATTGGGCAACGCACAATAATGTTGCTGACTTGGTATAATTATCATTTTAGCAGTTGGTTGTTTTAATTTTTCAAATATTTTGTTTTAACGGTTATCCATCCATTTTGGTAGTTAATACGCACATGTAATTAATTTCTTTTTATCTGCTCATTTTTTATTATTTAGTTTTTATTATTTAATATAGCAATACGTGTGACTTTAGGTGCATATTTATAGTTACAAAATATGTATGCATTTTGTTGTTATTGTATTTTTTTCTTTTTTTTTTTAATGCAATCATTGCATATTAATATTAATTTATTTATTTTAATTCTCGCTTAAATGTTAGAGCATCAGAATTTTCCCATTTACAAATTATAACAACTACTCGTACTTATGTACATATGTATGTATGTATTTACGCATATAATGATTTTCTTGATTCTTGACCTTCTGCAACTGGCGACAGCCTACAATACATACATACATTATTATTATTTTCACATCATTTTCGTTTATAATTCAACACTAACACTAAATAACACTACGGACATAGCATAAATATGTATGTATGTATGTGTGTTTGTAAGCTAAATTTGCATTACATTAAATCGGCAAACCGCCTTTTCGCACTTGCAACATTCAACTACACATGTATGTATGTTTTTTTTTTATATATTTGCTTGCAAATCTATTTAGGTTTTCTTAATTTCATTTAGATTTGATTGAATTTCACTTTTAAATTCATCATAATTTCATCGTTATTATTCAATTTTTGATTGAACCTAGGTTTTTTGCGCTCAACAAATTTTTATTTACTTTTATAATTGTTTTTTATAATTTCATTTTTATAATTTTATTTTCCTATCTTAATTTTCATTACTTCATTAGCATATTTGTATTTTTCTTAAATTTTCTATACGCGCACAACAGTTGTGCTCATTAAAGGCTGCATTTTTATGTAATACCATACATACAAATGATTTTCCAACACTATGCATTTTAAGCGTTTTCCTTTAATTATGCTAAAATATTTTTTTTTAGTGCCCCTTGAAACCGGAAGCGCAAACAGAGTTTCAACTACAATGCATTTGCTTTTCTTTGCATACAGACAGACAGACAGGCAGGCAGCCAACAGTTTGGTTGTCAAAATTGTATAAGAAATTCAGTTGTAGTATTTTAGAAAAAAAAAAATAGTAATCGAATTTTTTTTTTTTCAAAAACGTAATTGAATTGGTTAAGTTGTTATGTACATATGTATGTACACACATACTATATTGGTTCATATTCATTTCACCTATGTAGAGGGCGTATACGTTTGTGAAATCGCATTAGTCATTTATTTATACGAGTATGTACGTATATGTATGTATGCATGTACTATTGTATTTGTATGTAACATGTATGAGTATAAATCAATATGTATTAAATATTGCATTATAAGTAAGTAGTAAGCTAAAAATAAAGTAATCCATATAAAGCTTTTCGGTTAGTTTGTCGTTTCGTTAGTTTTATTGCTTGGCAGCAAACTGTGTTGTGAATAATGTGAGAACTTACTATGCATATATTTATATGTACATATGTATATATGTATGTATTTTTATTAATCGTTTCTATTATTCATTTTGCAATTGTTTTATTATGTAAAACATATGGGCTGGTTTGCAGTAAAACATGTAAAGAAATCGTTCAATAAATCCTAAAAAAAAGCCCGAAAACCAAGAAATTGCAATTTTCGAAAATATTTTGGAGATTGAAATATTAACCAATTAAACAAGAATCGCTATAGCTCATTCGGCATTTAGTAAATAATCGATTAATTGTCATTATATCGTTATAAACACACTTTGCACAAATTCTAAAAAAAAACCGAAAACCCAAAAATTGCAATTTGCGAAAATATTCTGGAGATTGAAAAAATACCAATTAATCAAGTATCGCTATGGCCTATTCGGCATTGAGCAAATAATCGATTAATCATGCAATATATACCGTTATTAATAAAGATAAAAAAGTGTGCAAATAGTCGAGTAATTGCGTAACAATAGTATTGCAATAATAGTATTGGCCCATAATACTCAAATTCTAAAAATAAACAAACAAACGATAAATGTCCAATTTTCGATTACTTTTTAGCAATGTGGAAAATTATAGATTAGTCGAGTGAAACACTTAGTCGATTATGAATGTACACGTACTTAGTCAAAGCTTCTCAAAATGAATATTAAATTTTTATTTAATCTTTGCTTATGGAGAGCATAGAGTATCGATTATTCGAAACTTACACACAAATCAAAAATATCGATTAATCAAGTGAGCAAATAGTCGATTAATGGTCTTAGTCGATTAATGGGCTTAGTCGATTACTCACTTACTAGAATTATATATGTGACCAAATATTTTCCAGATGAATAGTAAACTTTTCGATATTATCGACAAATTTACAATTAATTCACAATATATAAACTAACTTCGAAACATCAAATGTTCGTATTCATCTATACATACACATATTAAAAGATAATTACGCTACAAAAACCAATTGTTAATTTTTCATTGATTTTGGAGATGTGAAAAAGTATCGATTAATCATTTACTGTTTAATTTGCCAGCCGAATTTCAATCAGTTTAAATATTTTATTTTTCGTAATACCGTTTAAATTACTTATAATCGAATGTTTCGAAATACTTGTTTTTTTAGAGGGAAATATCAAATAATCGATTTATCACTTAGTCGATTATGCACTCATTAAATTTACTTAACCACGGCTTCTCAATATTTATAATATATTTTATTTTTGAGTGTTATCGATAAATTTTCATTTAATATTCGAAACTTCCAATGTAGTATGTCCGTAATTGGCTATAAATATTTCAATTTTAGCTACAATTCAATTAGAATTTCATTTGAGTCTTTTATTTTAATTTAGTTATTTATTTTGATTTTACAAATTTTGCTTATTTTTAGTGTTTAAAATTAATATATATTTTTTTCATTAAATTAAAATCGGAACTTAATTTGAAGTATGTGTAGCACAGCAAGCCTTTAGCCACTTTTTTATTTTTTTTTTTTTTGTTTATTTGGCTTTCCGTACGAGCACAGTTTCAGCTTTGGCTGCCATACACAATTTCGATTTTATGAAGCATTTAGATAATTTTTGCTGAATTTTCATGAGTTGTGCCTTCGTTCCATCTCATATTATTCTCTATATTTTTATGAAATTTTATAATTTTTGCATGATAAAATCATTTTTGTCAACTGTTTAACGGTCATATCAAGAAGATATTTTTATATGTTCAATAGCATTGTTGATATGAGCGTATAAATAGTTTATTTATAAACAAAACAAAAAAATATTAATAAATTGTGAATTCTAAAAAAAAAGTTGACTCCAATATTCCAAATGTAAATTTAAAAAATCCATTTTTAAGAGTACAATTTCGTTTGTTTTAAAATTACAATTTTATTAATTTTTATTTATTTTCATTACCAATGTGATATAATTTAATAACTACTTTTGAAGGCAAAAGGGAATGTAAACACAAGGAAAAAATATGCGGCATATGTTAGAAATACAATTTTATTATAAAAAATGTGAAAAAGAAAGTATCAGCACAGTGTATTTTGTTCGGATTTGAAGGAAAAAAAAAACCTGGTGAAATAAGTGTTAATAAATTTAATTAGCATCATGGTCATTCAAAAATCTGTATGTATGTATGTATGTAGAAGTATTTGAAGTTTTTGTCTCTGCTTCAAATATTTTTATTTATTTATTTGCTGTTCAAAATAAATTGCATAGAACTAATTTCAATTATTTTAAGCGTTTTTGCTTTTTTGGATCCCTGATATTTTTTGTTCCTCGAGCAAAGATCTCTCATTTAATTTAATATTGTTTTCAGTTTGCAGAAAAATTAGCAAATTGTCTAAGATTAGATGAGATACAAGTGTATTTACTTCTCTTACTGATTTTGGTTTTATAAATAAAAAATAATTACATATATGTGTTGTATATATATAGTGTATGGAAGCAAATTGCACAGTAATAAAAAAAAAACATGAAATGAAAAATAAAAAAAGAACTCTCAAAAGAAGAACAACGATTTTTCTTATTTCCTTGCTTGCATCGCATTTTTGTTGTAGCTATAGCTGTTGGTGTTATTGTTGTTGATGATATTGTATCTGTTGCTGCATTTGTGGTTATTGCTTGCGCCTGACCTTTGATGCTGCATCCATCGGCTGCCATGCTATCACTACTAAACCAATCCTCCATATATTGTATTATGTGCAACGTACGTTTGCATGTTTATGCCGCATTCATAATATTTCTTCAAAATTATTATTATTTTAAATTATTATTATGCATATTATTATCATAGTTTTTGTTTATTTAATAAATATTCAATCCAAATCTAACCGTTTATCAATAATAACGCGCATGCGCCAACGCCAAAACCACCACACGGCGCCGTTTGCCACGCCCACGCCAACGACAATGCCAAAGTGCGCGCTCACGTTGCCGCCGTCGCCGCGCACGTAACAGCCAACGTCACTTGCGCTGAAACATACGTCGCAACGTATTGCGCCAGCACAGTGTTTGGCCCACAGCCGATGCAGTTGCCGAGGATGTGGGTGTCACTGCGCCGCCCGACACCGAACGTGTGGCGCGCTTGTGCGATAGCAATGGCAAGGGCAGCGAAGTGGTTTTTGTCGCCACCAACGGTTTACGCAACGACGAACACTGCACCATATCCAGTTCTGCCATGGCCGCTGCCGCTACCATACCACCCATGTCGTGGCAAGCGTATGGTGATGGTGATGGCGATGGTGATAGTGAGAGCGACATCAATGTAGCTGTTGAAGTTATTTGTATTGGCCGCGGTGGTGATAGTGGTGGTGGTGGTCCTGCTGCTGCTAATGGTGGTGGTGGTGGTGTTGGAGGTGGCGTTACGCTTGGTGCTGGCGCATACGCGCAACAGCAAGTCAGTGTATTTTATCTCAGCCACGGATGCTTTAGGCAGTCCGCAGCCGTTGCACGCTTCGCTCGGTCGAACTCCAACATTGGTACGAGAAAATCGGCAAAAGCCTCCGCATCGTCGCGTGGCCATTCATACTTCTCCGATAGTACATCAACTAGGCCCCATGGCTTTAAACCGGTAATATTGCGCAATTCGCCTTTACGGTTAAACGCTTGTGATGAATATGCACCGTGTTGGATTATGTTAAGCGGTATCGGACCCAATAATTCGATAATGTGTGCAATATGATCTTCATCTCGTGAGTAATTTTCTCCTGAATGTGGCTCGAATAGGTAATCGCCGGTTGCCAGCTCGAAAGCCATACATGCAGTACTCCAAATATCTGCAGATGTATCATAGCCGGCACCAAGTATTACCTCCAACGAGCGATACTGACGTGTCTGTATGTCCTCGGTAAAGTGTTTGTCCACCCAACATGCATTGCCAAGATCAGCGATTTTCACGTCGAATTTGCACGGCTCCAAGGCCGGGTCTTTGCGTGGGATTGGTTTTACGGCCGGTGGTGAAGCTAATGCAGGCGGATATATAACTGGTTCCGATTTGGATTGTAATGGCGGAGCTGTTGTGAGTGTGCAGCTAACATTTTTCTCATTATTATTCGCATTTAGTTTTATATGGGGTGTCATATTCGTATTCGACGTGTTCGAATTGTTATTATTCTTAATGTTATTATTTTGCGTTTTATTTGCCTTTGTATTGGCGTTTTTATGTGCTGCATTTTTCTTATTTGCTGATTGTCCTTTGAGAGTCGGCGAAGAACTACCCGAGTCATTTACTTCGTCTTTGATGGTGTGGCTATCACTGCTAGAGGTTGATTTATTATCATTTTGCTGTTGTTGATTTTCTTTCTCCTTTTGATATTGCTGCTGGTGTGCTGTGTTTTCTGCAATAAAGGGAAATAAGGAAATATTAGTATGATTTAGGGTCATAAAGTGAAATATAGATAATTAACATACTCTTATTTTTCTTCTTCTTTTTCTTCTTATCACCACCAACGCTGTTGTTAATAACTTGTTCAGCGGCAGCATTGACTGGCGTTTGCTTTGGCGTTTTGCGCGGTGAATTCGTATTCGAGTTGTTGCTCACGCTTACACGCGGTTGCTCCTCTTCATCATCATCATCGGCATCGCCATCAGCTGCTTTGTCCTCTGCATTAACATCCTGTTCAACATCGTCGTCATAGCCGTACTCATCATCCTCCTGCCCATCTTCCGGATCACTGGCATCGCCATTGACCAATTTACCACCCTTCAAACGAGAACGCTGCTCATTCCGTCCATCGACAAAATCATCATTATTCAAGATGACGCCTTCGGCATTTTCTGCTGGCGCTTCTCCGCCCTCATTGGGCGCACCACCACCACTTTGCTCCAGGTAGTCCCATTGCTTTTTGAACAATTCCAAACGTTTCTTAGCTTTCTTTTTTAGCTTCTTCTTTTTGTTTTTACTCATTTTGCCGGTGATTTGTGGTTCGCGATACTCTTTCGGAGCTCGGCTAACAAATGATGGAAACATTTTATAATTCATCACATACAGCTCAGTGGCTTCGTTCGCCAACGAACGCACATATTGATCATCGACACAAAGTAGCACATTCTCTGGTTTAATATCGGTATGTATAATCTTGCAACAAGTGTGTAAATAGTCCAAACCCTCGAGCACCTGACGTGTAATCGATTTAACATTTTCAATTGGTATACCACGATAATTGGACTTGCGTATGAGTTTCAGCAGATTGTCACCAAGCACCTCGAATACCATACAAATGTGTGTACCATTCACGCCGGTAATCCGAAAATCGTCTAACAGTTGCACCGTTTTCTGGCGACGCGGATTACTCGGTTCCGAATCGCGCACCGATTTGAGTATCTTAATTTCATCTTTTGCCGTTTCGGCGAAATGATGAGCGGATTTTACGATTTTTATGGCCACATAACGTTTCTCTTGCAAATCCCAGCATAGCCAAACGGTAGAGAAATGGCCCCAACCCAATTTACGTACAACGTGGTAACGTCCTGTAAAAAAAAAAGAAAAAATTTTCGATCAAGTGTTATGTAAAATTGAAAATAAATTCAAGAAAAATATTATTCATGAGTTTAAAAGATAAGTTAAATATAATTCCATTTTCTTTAACTCAATGAATCCTATTGAAATGGTTCGATCGTCACATAAACCTTACTGATTTGAATTAAACTGAATTTTTTTTTTTTATTCAAATTTTTCTTTACTCTGCTTAATTTATTTTTTTTTTATTGCATGATTTTCGAAAAAATAACGATTGCAGCTATGAAAAACTTTTTTTGAATGTACATTAAAATAACACACTTCAAGAGATAAATAAAAATTATACAACTTCCAACGAAAAAAAAAGTTAAAGTACAACGGATTGACTCTGCATCAACCCTAAAACAGATTTTTTTCTTTTTTTGCAAAATCTGTTACTATAAATAAAAAAAAACGGTTATGTAAATAAATAAATCGAACTCAGAATCACCTGATAAATAGACAAGATCATAAAAACCAGTGCAATCCGGCAGCAAATTCATTCCGTTCGAGCAATTTCTGCTGTCACAACCAACCAATGACACTATGGGGCCCACCACAATTATTTTTATGCGACACTTGATTCTACTAGTTTGGATTATTTGTCTACTTTGCGCACTATTTAACACATATTATTGTGATTTTTTACTTTTTTAACTATTTGGAATTTTGTTCATTATTAACATCGCCACAATTGACTATTCTTCGCAGGCACAAATGTTTGTATATATGTACATACGAGTACATAGCTGCACAATGTTCACATTTAACCGGGCAATAAGGCATTGTGACACTATGAAGAACACTTTGGATTTAGACCAGCACATTTCAATGTCAGTATGAGACTAAAGCACAATAGGTGCATTGCAATCAGCTGCAGTCCACCCGCACTTGCCTTAAGTGAAAGCCAACCACCCCACACCGCTCAAGTGTATTATGAATGTCTGCGTAGTTTATTCATCCAAGCGACGGTGGCAATGATGCGTCTTTGTTAGCATTCCACCACAAACTACTAACTACTGACAAACGAACAAAATGCACTACGCCCTGAAAATACCGACACAATAAACTATAGTTACTTGGCTCTTCTGAAAAGTGGATAAATTTAATTAACTTGACAAATTGCGAATTTTATGGTAGTAAGTAACCGTAAATAGAGCGAGTGCTTAATGTGGTAGTCACAACAATCGACTATACATACAAATCTATATTGGCGAAAGTTCACTGTTTACGGGTAAAATGTGTAGAAATGAAGAGCAGAGGAGTGGCTGGCATAAATGTTTGATAACTTTTAGAGAATTTTTGATTAATTTACATTTCAATTTATTAGTTTTGCTAATGTTAGCGAGACTATTGGAAATCCACTGCGGGTCGATAAGAAAAATAGATAATTCCGAAATGTATGTACATTTTTTCTTTTAATACCAATAAATAATAAAATTCACTTAATGATAGAGCCTCGTGGCTACCGTATTTTCGTTTATGCATGAAGACCACTAACTTTGTATTAAAATAAGCATATACTTTTTCTATTTCTCTATATTCACGTACAACGATTACAATAGAGTCATTTTAGATAAATTATTTAAAACTAAATTGTAGGTAATTGTTTGAACTGTGCTTACATTTGTTGGTGGCATTTTATTGGCAGATGGTTGAAATGATTTGCAAATGCAGCGCACGCACGATATAAACAAGAGCATACTTTCGTGCATACCTTTAAATTCCTACTTATAGATATACAAATGTATGTATACATACCAAATATACCAAAAGGAAGCTTCTGAACAATTTAATGGACAAGCACTCGGCACATTATGGCCCAATAGTTTTATAGCCGATTATTTGAAGCAGATATAAATATTTAAACAAATGTTTAATAAATAGGTCTGAACATAAAAAAGTACTGATTTGCAATTTCAGATAATTTTTTTTTATTATAATTCTTTTTCCGATATTTCGTTAAATTAATAATCTAAATTTTCCATATATGTATGTATAAGTGAGGTAACGATTACAGTTAACCAAGAGCGCATAAGAATAGATTATATATGTATGGTACATTCTTTATAGAACTTCAAGCTGACAAAAACAAACCGTATTGATAAGTACATAGAAAAACAGACGTGGGATGAGATAATACCAAAAAGAAAACGTTTAAGCAAACACTGTTGTTTAGATGAACAGGAGTAACAATGACAATAAACGTACATACATACATGATCGCAGCGCAAAAACAAAATTTAAAGTTAAGTAAAAAAAAAAAATCGACCAAAAAGGTTGCGTTTTATTGATTTTGTTTTGCAATTTTTTGTTGCCATCAGATTACTTACTATAAAAGATATATTATGATAGTATCTACAATGATAACAACAAGTTTAAACGTTTTATACAATATATCAACGCATATTTCATTGATAGTATAGACGTTAATAAACGTTCTAGATTATTGGTGGATGCAATTCCCAGTTCAGCACAATAACAGAACTCGAATCGATGACGAATTATGTATACACCTCCTGCCACATTAAACCAAACAAAATTACGAACGCATATGCATATTGTTGCTAATGATAACACACTCTTTTTTATCTATTCCTGACTAAAGACATTTACATACGCACACAATAGGTATATATGCGTGACTATTTTCATTTTTGAACTGGTATGTAGTACAGTTTTGCTTATAAATATTCAAAGAATAGAAGTAGATGCCAAGGATACTTTAATTTTTAATTTGGTATTTACCTTGAAAGAGATCGCCAATATTTACAGGATGATAGCCACCTTTACAGTAGTCTTCCTTTAATTCTTGCTCCTCATTTTCACTATTCAATTCTGAATCTTCCGAATCATTCGATGAACTGCGTGGCGGGTATTGATATTGTTGTTGTTGCTGTTGTTGTTGCAACTGCTGTTGAACATCATCGTATTGATGTTGTTGTGCATGATTATATTGCTGGTGTTGTTGCTGCTGCTGCTGCACATGAAAATTATTGATACACTTTTGCTGTTGCTGATATTGTTGTTGCTGTAGCAACTGTTGTTGTTGATAGTTATTGGCTGTGTACTTTTTACCCCCACCACCGGCATTAATCGCCGCACCCTTTATATGTGCTATATCATCCAAGTTATTGGCAGATCCTGTGGCAGGCGTGTTAGCAGTCATTGAACCTGTGCCACTGGTCGATGGTGCTCCACTGAACGATTTAGACATTTTCGGATTGATTTCACATTCTGGCGAAAGTGGAGATGTTGGCGGAGCACCGCTTGGATTGCTATTATTAGAATTTCCCGGTGTCTGGCCACCACCACCACCACCGCCACCGGCACCACTTGCTACACCATTTTGTTTACCACGCTTCTTATTAGGCTTATGCCGTTTCTTCTTGGCTTGAATTGCCAAAACCCGTCTGTTGACGTCAGCTTTTGTGTTCATTTCAATATTTTTTCCGCTAGCTACTACTACTTTATTGTTCGAGACAGCTGTTGTTTTTGTTGCCCTTGTTTCAATTTCAGATGCTGCAATTGCGAATGACAGCGATGTGTTATTGACCACAGTCGCACCAGCTGCTAAAATCACGATGTATGGATTAGAATCCCGTTTTCCAATCAATTTTTTTCTTATTGGAAACGGTGCTCTTCTGTCGAAATAATATTTTGTCGTATTAATGATTATACTTTATTTCATCCACACCACTTCCTAGGTAGCACTGTAGAAGTTATTGAAAGAAAAAAAATTGTAAGACTTTTGCTTCGTTATAAATTTGGCTATATTTCGTGCGTTGCTTCTTCTGGAAATACGTACAAAGTTTACTCGAAAATTCAATCTAATATTTTCACTGTGACAATTTTTTCACAAATTTCCGAGCTTAAAAATTAAACTTTCAAAATTTTTACTACAATCGAAAAGATTTTCTCCGACTAAGTATTTTTCATGGTAGAAAAGGAAATTAAACAAAAAACGCAGCCGAGCAAAATTTTATATAGAACTTCCAATTAAAACGTTCGCACCGTCACATTCTAGCACAAGTAAAAATCCACTTTGCAACGAGTCTTTTTGATCTATCTCATTTACACAAATTCAATAGCCATCCGTTTGCAAATGTCGTCAGAGCAAGTATGTCAAAAACATGCGTTGCCAACTGAATTTACGAGTTTTTTTGCAATGTTTTGCATATTTTCCTAAACAAATTATTACTTTTACTGGGTATATAAGATTTATAGTAACAACACCACATTCTGAAATACTTAAAAATTACACTTACATTTCTTAGGAAACGCGTTGACGGAAGAAACAATCAGAAATTTCCTACATCTAGAACTTTTCACACAACTTGCAGAGAACGTTCCCTGCTACTGCTACTGACATAAATTCGATAAAAACATGTGGTTGGAGTCGCTGCTCGAACAACAGGGTTGCAATTTTACCAATTGGATTGGCAATTCGCTAGGGACTATTTGACGGTATTTCCATAAAATTTAAGAATTCCTTTTATAAAAAAATACTCAACAGGCATTATTAGAGAAAATATATTAAAACTTCAACTACACTTCCAAAGAATTCTGTTTTTTAGTGAACTTTCAATAAATGAACAGTCGACTCCGAAATCTAATCTTCTCAGCTCTTTCTCTGCTCAGCTAAATATTTCTAGAAAATCCTTTCATTATAATCAATTCTTATCTTTATTTGAGTTTCTAATAATTTGTACTTTTTTACATTACATTTTAGCATTGTTATTATTTTTGTGAGCTATTTTCTTATGTAAATATGAATGAGTCGAAAAAACAGAAGACACCCTAATTGGATATTTATTACTTCTTGAAAAAAGCCTTAGTAAGCCGGGATACCTGGATATTCAGCCGTGCCTTTTGCTCACTGAATGTTTTTCTAACAATTTCATGATATTTGTAGAATATGTCTCAAGAAACTTTGAATTAGTTATTGTTTGAAACGTTAATTATATTATCGATCTCCTGAGGATACCTAAAAATTCAAACATCGTTCAAACTGAGAGTGAAGGTTTCAGCATTACTTTAGAATTTTGGCAGATATGTTCAAAACACACAATTCTCTAATGCAACTCGTGATATTTAAAGTTCAAAGAAAAGTATGGAATGATATATTTTGCTTTATTTTGGTAAATTTAAAATTCATGCATTTTACAAAGTTATTAAACAACAAAAATACAAAAAAATCGGGCAATTTTTAGTTTCATTAGCTTGCTTCCCTATGTAGTCAAAGTTTCATCTGTCAAGCAAGCAGAATGTGGTTTTATCTGAATCAAACTTTAAAGTCTATATTGAATCCCGAAGAGCTATAAACATAAAAATTTTATATTTTTAAAACCTTTGCTTAGACCACGCTCTAATTTTTTTTAATACGTTTGCCAATTCCTGCATTTGTTCGTAATATATTAAGATTCAACAGTAGCACTCAATTTGCTAACATTTTAATATAAGGGAGCAAGATTTAAAAGAGGTAAATTGTTTTAAAAGGAATATAGAAAAACAGTAAACTTTTGACTCCCATAGACCAAAATTTTGCTTTTGCTACTGAAAAGAATTTTAAATGGGTACGCGTGGCTTTTTCTCATACAAATTTAAATTTCTGCTTACCGCGACGAATCTAATCTCCCAACATAATCAAATTTGTTGTTTTGTTTTCTAATTTGAGTTGTTAATATATTACGGCTATATATTGTTTGTTTGAAAAGTTCAAGTAAGAAAAATAAATTAGAGCCAATCAAAATTTTTAAAATGAATATTTTTGTCCAAATTGTTCATTTAAAAATCGTGGCATCTCTCGAGCTGGTAGAGCTCTTGCACCTCGTTGCGTCACAGATTGAATTTGGCAATAACTTAGAAATTAACGGGCTTTAATTTTAATTTTTCAATTTTTCCGCAAGGTAAAGAGAGTTGAAGTGGGCAAAAGTCCTTGGTTTAGAGGCGATAGCAGATACATCTTTTGCTCGGCGTTGCGTAATAACACTGGCACTAAAGCACGTCAAAAGTTGTTTTCCTTTCATATTTTTGCGCGCGTTGACAGATTTTGAGTTCCATTTATTTTCTTAATTCTTTGCTGAATTTCAAATAATTGAAATGTAATTAATGTAATAGATTTTTAGCTTTTTGATAGAATAATTTTTATTGGCGTTTCCCACTTTGCTGACATATTTTCAAATGTCAAGCAAAACAATATAATATATATCTACCATCAGCTTAATGTGTGAATTTGCGAAAAGGACAAAAATGTAAAATTTGGAGTTTTGGTAGCCCTGGCTAAATTCTAGAAAATGTACACACTGTGTTTGTGCACCCTGTGCTGCATAAGTTGGCAATAATTGTTGATCTTTTAATAGACTTAAATTTCAGTGCATTCTTTTTTCCTATTACTAAGTTCTGCTTAGCAGTGTAGTGAATAAATCTTTCTATGAACGTTACATCTTTACTTACGGAAGTTAAATATAAAAATTGTTTGATTTGTAATGTATTAAAAAAAATAAGTGCGTAATATACCTAAATGTCCATTCTTTTTTATTGCAAATTTTTGTTGTTGTAATTAATGCATATGTGTATGACGTATGAGAGAAGTGAAATCATGTTGCTTTTTCATATCTAAAAAAACAGCTGATTGCGGACTTACATCTCGCATATTGAACTGGGCAAAAAGAGATGACATGATTACGTCTGGGTAGGCTAACAACAAAAAGAATTGGTACAAAATTTCCCAAAACAAAAGCGCGCGAAATAGGGGAAATAATGCGCGCCAAATACCACTACTCATGTAGTGAATTAGTAAAAGATTATTTTGTTAAACAATATATATTAAGGCTATTTTTATGTAACAAAAAAATAAAGGATTGTTTAATTCATACAAATTTATAACAATAAAGTGGTGACAAGAAACGAAAGAAATTAGTATTCACACATTGCTTGCAGTTCCCAACCAAGTGTGCATGGTGTGCCCACCATACAGATAAACATACAAACGTATCACATGCAAACGCGGTATAAAGAGTGGTGTGTGAGTAGTACTTTCTTTGAATACTTTTGGAGGGAAAACGCGTGTCAGTCAGAATTTGAGCGGGACAAAGTAAAGACGTGTTAATCAGTAGTGTGCTGCAGACTATATATAAGACGTGCACTTTTATAAAATTCTGATACAATTAACTAAAAGGATAAAAAAAAATAATTTTATTTAAATAATTAAATACTATCTAGTGTATAATGGCACAGCCTTCAATAGCTTCATATTTTAATACGCGGAAGCGCGTCGCTGCAGATGAAGCAGCTTCCATAAAAAATCGGGTAAGTGCATATAGATCTTGAACATATACATATATATATATATATCTATGTGCGTTTTAATTGAATATTACTACAATATCCTGTGGCGTCCTTTGGAGTTGGCCAAACAGACATTTTGTATGTGAGGGCATTTTGCTTCGATCATTCTCTCTTTCCCCTAGTTAAATGAATACATATGTGTGTATGTGTGTGTGATGTAACAAGAGTGCTCTTAAAAAACAAATGTGCTCTTAAATGTACATAAGTAAATATATATGTATGATTTGGTAAAGGATATATGTAGATGTTCTCCAAGTGAAAAAGTTATTAATTTATTGCTATTTAATATTCACAGCGCTTGACTGATGATAGTGCAACGATACCACCTCCCACTACACCGAGTGTTTCGGGAAGTCATGATGCCGTCGATGATATTGCCGCAATCAAAGCTGCCGCTATGGGTATACGGACGCGTTCCGGCCGCACGATCAAACGTACTGGCATCCAGACTACAGCCGAAGTGCCGCCTAAAAAGCAAAGTAAAACTGAACAACCATCATTGCAGCAAAAAAAGCTTGTACAATTTATTAAAAAGGGACCGCTGTCACCAAGGAAAAAAGTTTCAACACCAAATAATGAAATGCAAAAGAAAAACGAAGAAACTCCCAGTGCTAATACAGCCATAAAAGTAGCGAATGCTTTCGCATCCAAGGATAATGTAACAAATGTGTTACGTGGACTTAGAACTCCAACTAAACAAATAATAAAAGGATCTGGTGCAACACCACTTAAGCATGAAGAGATCAAAGGTTTAGTGCGAAAAGAACTGAATTTCGATGAAGTCAAAACCAAATTATCACGTAGTGCTAAACTTCAGGAATTGAAAGCATCCTTATCGCGTATACAAGAGTTGGAAAAGTCGCGTAAGGCACATGAAGATCGCAATCGTCGTTTGCGTGAAGGTCAAAAGGTCTCACCTTTGAAACAAGCAGCACCTGTTGTACAGCTGAAGGAGTTCCAAACTATTGAACTAGAAGTGTTGACTAGGTAAGTTATAAAATTCTGAAGAAAAAAACTGACCAAACCAACCTATTTACATTACTTTAAATATCAATATGCCTGTGAGTGTTTATGATTTAATCTGTCCTACTAATAAAAACCCGGTAAACGATAAAGCGTCCATCAAAGCGCTATTGAGGTCAAAAAAAAAGTAATTTTTTTTTTTTTTTTTTTTTTGTTTTTTTGCTAAGTAAACTACTCTGTGACTGAGAAGTCAGATTTAATGTAAACTGCTGTCACTGCAAATGCCACCAGTCCGATGGTCATTCAGTCAGCTATGCAGCTCTCAACGCTTCATTTACACTCTACGTCATTGTCAAATATTTATGTATGTATTTTTTGGTTCTCTTCCTATAGTGACTTCTCATATGCTTCTTTTGCTTACCATAGCAGTTGGAAATCAAGAAAAGCAAAAATCAGTCTGTTTACATTTTCACACATTTTTTCTTTTTTTGCTTTTTCCATTTATTAAACATACACAAGTCTACAAGCAGACATAACGACAGTAACGTATTTTGGATTAATAAATGCATAACAAATTTTCTTCTCATCTCTACATGCACATATGTATATCATAATTAGATATATGTATGTATGATCACTATCCTTTTTTTCATTCACACATTCCCATGCAGTATTTTCGGTTGTTGTTTGTTAGTTTTTCATTTTATTATTTTATCCTTTTTATCAGGGTGGTTTTTGTAACGGCCGTTTAAGGCTATGTTTATCACTGCAGTCATATGATAGAGAAATTCTTGTTATACAAAGGAATTTTATTTTTTGTCTTATGGACGCTGCTTTTATCGCTCAGAGTCATATTTATTAGATAGACTACTAGTGTTGAGAGCACTAACGAATACATATATAGGTATAAACACATATTTTTACCCCAAAATTTAGGTTCTTATTTGATTTCATGGTTGGTATAAAAGTAACGTTAGCTGTTCACAGTGTATATGTATGTACATATGTATATACATAATTAGATGTGGCGACTATGGCTTGTGTTGCAACGGCTAAATAATTTCTGAGAATTGAAGAGAGCGACAATCCTTGTTCTGATATGTATGTGTGTATGTACATGCGTTGATGATTTTTTACAAATTACTATTTTTAATACGCTATTTAATGCTTTATTTAAGTAATTAAAATTCGAAGAAAAAATTTTTTAACGCAAATTGCGCAACATTTCCCCTTTTAATTAATATCTTCCTCTTTTATTATGCCATTACAGTCCAGCAAAAACATTTAAGACCCCAACTAAAATACCACCACCCACACCGGATAAAAATGAGCTTATGTCACCACGTCATACAGATGTTTCCAAACGCATACTCTTCAGCCCAGCCAAACAGGGCTCTCCATCCAAGTTGGTGGTGCCACCGGCGTATCAACGTTTCATGAGCCTTGCCGAAACAAGCAAAGCCGGTCAATTGCCATTGCCGTTTAAATATCGTCACCTCATTGAGATATTTAAAGGTGTAGATTCGGTGTGTGCCATGTTTCATAATCGCAAGGAATGTATTACTTTCAAGAAGTTGAAACCAGCTGTACAACGTATGTTACGAAAGAATTTCACTGAATCACACTTAGCACAAATTAAGCAAGTATATCCCGAAGCGTTCTTATTCTCACAAATGAAAATGCGTAACTATGGTTCTGTGTCGAAGGCGGATTATTTTCAATTGGTTATATGCCCAAATGTTGAAGGTAATGGTGGTGGTGTGGAAAAGGTGAAATCTACCCGTAATGTAGATGAAGCTGATGCTGCCGATAATATATTAAATGCTGCACAAACATGCACAATGAATCCACAAGTGATGATTGATCGTTTGCAGTGCTTCACAAATACACTACTACAACGCGTTTTAAAGGAGCATGAAAAGTTTTTGCTTTCACTTGATCCACCAATTAATATACCAAAATCGAAAGTTACACGTTGGCATCCGGATTTCGATTTGGAAAACTGTTCAGAGATCGCGTGTGCTCATCTACCGCAGCCACCAAATGTGGAAAAGTACTCTTCAGCACGAGATATATTGTCTACGGCACGTAATCTTTTCAATTGTGCCACACCGATGGAACGTGCACTGGAACGCTATGAAGCCAAGATGGAAGCAACACGTGTTGCAGAGGAGAATGCTAAAAACATAACCACGGTCACGCCAACAGCCGTTGTGACAACGGACGCAAATATTGCTAGTAGTAGCACTAATGTAGCTGATGTGGCGACACCAGTTAAATCGGCTACAGTTTCCACAGCCACACTGACAACTACAACACCAGTGTCCAAGCCAACTGCGACTGTCGTAAATACACCAACCAGTGCTAATGATATGACATCCAATTTGTTAAGAGGTGTTCCAAAATCGTTGTTGGATAAAATACGCGCAAAACAAGCTGCTAAAGCGTTAGACGCTATGACAAGGCGACCCTCACAGGATCAGGAAGCCACTATGTACTCACGTCTGCCGGAATTGGCACGTCATCTACGTAATGTTTTCATTACCGAGCGCAAAGGTGTCCTTATGCTGGAGATTGTCATAAAGAAGATACAGAATAGTTTTCGTACTTGTTTGACGGTGCAGGAAGTGGAAGCCCATTTGAAGTTAATGTCTAAAGAGGTACCAGCATGGGTATCTTTCCATGAAGTACGCAAAACAATGTATCTTAAAATTGCACGAGAAATGGAATTGAAAAAAGTAATTGTTAAATTGGAAGAAATTGCTAATGAGAAGAGCAAATAAAATAAGTTCATATTTAAAAATTTTACCCCCCTTTAAAAAAAAAACATTGGAAAGAATGGGCATGAGGATATTCAAGTCATTTTGTTAGTAAGCAGAAAAGTTGGAAAATTTTGCTACTTTATTTAATATTGTTAAAAATATATATATAATCACTGACACTTTAGAAATAAATTATAATTTTTGGACTAACACTAGTTAATTTAAGGTAATATTTAGCTATTTTGAAGGTTCAATCAAATACAAATTGCTTAAGTTTAAATAAAATGCAGATTTCAATCAAAATAACGACTCTGATTGTGAGAACGGGATTAACTATTTTGGAAAAAACATAGATTTTCTTATATACGTAAGCATTAAAACTTAATTATTTAAGAAATTTGGTTATATAAACGTTTAAACACAAATTTTATGATTTGTAACACAATCCAGGCAGAATTCCAGTAATATATGTATAAAGTTGTTGGATAGCAATAGTAATTATTATAATACATGCACTCCCAATGATTAATTTTTTTCTTCATATGCTAAGTAGGATAGGGTTTGTTATTTTTAGAAAAAAATTTTCTAGGGTAAAATTCACTAATTTTTTACATCACATATCAGTTCACTTCATTTTCATATATGTATCTTGCTTTAACCGTTATTCCTGTTTGAAATTTCATTAAATTTCGTAGTCATTACGTATTTTTGTAACAATAAATAAAGATCAATAAAGACAAAAACAACAGATGGCAATACTGTTCTTTATATAATTATATAATTATCATAGGCCTTAACCGATCCAACAGGATAAGGAAAAGCTGATAATTCAAATAAAAAATTCGCTGTAAAGAAATATCGATCAAAGTTTCTGGTATATCAGAATTCAGTTGAGGGTACGTTCGAAGCCTTCTGATTTGGAGGAATAATACCAATTGCTAATAGATGAAGCGGTGGAATAGCATTGCTAAGCAATTTTTACAAAAAAAATGTCTTTCATTTCACGGAAATGACCCCACTGACGCAGAGAATCCATAATAATGAGAAGGTGCAAATTCATGGCACCACTTAAAAGTTCTTTGACAACCAGAGTATCTATAATAATTATATAATTATTATAGATTCTCTGGACAACTTCTGGAAGATCGCGGAAAGGGAATTCAACACGCTGTTAAATAACAGCCACTACAAAAATAATTTTGTTAACAGAGGCAGACAAGTGATCTGCTAAAAACAGAAATCGTATGCAATTATTTTCTCTATGTTAATATATTTCTTTGCTGGTGTCCCTTTCGGATGTGCTCTGGCCTGCGCACCACCCGTGAGTGGAGTGATGCGTACGTTGCCCCATGCTGTAGGAGTCTGCCCCACCGCCAACCAACACCAACGTGCGAAATCAACCTCAGCGGGTATTACAGCAGCAACACACCTCATCCACGCACCACTCCCTCACCTCCGCAACACGAACGTTCCCCCGAGACGGACACGACTCCTACAATTTACCTGCAACGGACTGCAGGGGAAGATCGACGAGATAGTCGACTATATGAGCCGGGAGCATCTGTCAATTGCTGCGATCCAGGAAACCAAGTTGACCGCCCGCTCGGATCTTCATCTTACACAACACCGTGCAGTATCGTCTCATCGACGGCGACATCGACCGCAGGAATACTACCCTAGAATGTCAGGGCATAGCTATCCGGTCAGGCGATGCCGGGCTCGAAATATTTAATATATACATTCTTTCTGTTACGAGTTGCCCAGTTGGATATAGCCCTGATATAGGTGCGCTACTCAGAGGCGGAAACCGTTTGGTTTTGGGCGACTTTAACGCGCACCACGATCTTCGGCATTCTAGCCTGTCAAATGACCGTAGAGGAGTGGAGCTGGTGGAACAGATAGACGATTCGACATTCTGCACAATGAACGACAACACCCCCGCCAGAGTTGCGGGTAATTGCCAAAGCTCATCCGACATAACAATTGCGAGTGCTGGTCTGATAAACAGTATAGTCTGGCGACCTATACTGACACTAACATCGGACCACTTACCCATACACATCTCGATTGACAGACCTCCCGACTTTGTTTCCGCGGATCACCGCACGTTCGTTAACTTTAAAAAAGCTAACCGTACCGGCTTCACGGAATTCACCGAGAACGCCTTCAGTGCTCTCCCCACTCCAACAGACGTCACCTCTGGTGAGCGATCATTCCGCAGGATTGTTGTGACCGCTGCGCCCACTTCATCCCGGCAGGCCGAATTGCGGAAATCCGCCCTAATTTCCCGACCGAAGCGGCGGCTTTAGCAGCAAGGCGCGACATCCTCCGTAACTCCGATCCCAGGAATCCCCTAATCAGGGATTTAAACGCGGAGATTCGGACCGTAGTAAACAATCACAAGCGGAAAAAGTGGGAGGAGCACTTAAGGTCCTGCAACCTCTCCTCTGGGACAACCAGGCCCTGGGCTACAGTCAAGTCGCTGTCTAACCCGACGAGACGCGATGATCGAGTGGAAAAACCCGCCGTATTCGCAAACTGCCAAACACAAGCGAGGCGCTTGATTTCTCCAGGGAGGAGATTCACCAAGGTCCTCAACTTGTCTTTGATCACCCTAATTATACCGGATGTGTGGAAAAATGGTAAGGTGGTCCCGCTACTTAAACCTGGGAAACCAGCCAACAAAAGAGAGTCTTATCGGCCGATAACTCTCCTCTCCCCAGTAGCGAAGACACTTGAGGCCTTGCTGCTCCCGACATTTACTCACCATCTGCGTCCAGCAGCACATCAGCATGGCTTCCGGAAAGTGCACAGTACCACAACAGCACTTAACGCCATAAACACCCAGATAGTCAATGGCCTGAACCAAAACCGACCCTGCGCGAGAACTGTCCTGGTAGCACTGGATCTGTCAAAAGATTTTGACACCGCCAATCATTCAGTGCTACTCAGTGACATTGAGGAATCCTGATTACCGCCGGGGTTCGGTCATATTCCGAGGAGTAACATCGAAGTTAAGAAAAATTAAACAGGGGGTTCCGCAGGGTGGTGTTCTCTCCCCGCTACTGTTTAATTTTTATATTTCGAAGCTCCCTCCTCCACCAGAAGCAGTTTCCCTAACCTCGTATGCCGATGATTGCACGATATTGGCGTTTGGACAGGATACTGATGACCAATGTTCAAAAGTGAATGGCTACCTCGCCGATTTCTCCCGTTTATTGACTGCAAGACACCTAAATATCAAACCGAAGAAATCCTCGGCTACCCTCTTCACCAGCTGGACGAAGGAGTACCGGCTAGAACTCGATGTGAAAGTTGATGACCAAAAAATTCCGACTGTAAGCAACCCTAAGATTTTAGGGGTCACATTCGATAGCCTGCACTCCTTCACTCCGCACACGACCGCAATTGCCGTAAAACTCCAGGGCCGCAACAAAATACTCAAAGCGCTAGCCGGCAGCACTTGGGGTAAAGACAAAGAAACTTTGCTGGCAACCTGCAAAGCAATTGGCCTGCCGGTCGTAAACTATGCTGCATCGATCTGGGCGCCGGGGACGAACGAGACGCAGTGGAGGAAATTACAGGCATGCCAAAACACCGCCCTTAGGACAGGAAACCTCCTGATGTCACCGGAGCATCACTTGCACAGCGAAGCATCTATGCTACGAGTTAAGGAGCATAATGCTTTGCTGTGCAAGCAGTTCTTGTTGGGATGCTACCGCAGGGATCAGGAGTCAGTTAACACCTTCATATACTCCCTTTCCGTGAATGGCGTACTCGGAGTAAAATCACCACCTATTACAGACAACGAGCTCGAGCTGCCTCGAGAGACCCGCGTGATCCTTGCACAACTTAGATCTGGATACTGTAGTAGATTAAACTCCTACTTATCCAGACTCGACCCCAGCATACCCAACGTATGCCCTGCATGTGGAGAGTTTCCGCACGACACTAACCACCTCTTCACCGACTCAACTAACCCCCCTCTCCCTTTGGTCCGATCCCATCGAAACAGCACGTTTCCTGGACCTCCCTTAGATGACCTTGGTGACTTAGATTAACAAAACCTGCCCTAAGCGGGGTTAGCCAACCGCTACAACAACAACAACAACAACTAAATTATTACACAAACAGACAAAAATGTGAATCTTAAGCGTTAAACAAAATTTGAAAATTACATCCGCAAAATTATTTTAAGTTTTACTGCAGTTTTCAATCAGCTGGCAAGGTTTGTTTTGTTCAGACGTCTAATAATTTATTTTGGCGCTTCGCCACTTCGCAAATTTGTTTAGAAAATCTTTACAGCAGAAATATAAGTTAAAAAATATTTTTTAAATATATATTGCATGTTAGGTTTTATTTTAAGTGATTATATTGAAAAATGGCTGGGGTTGACTTTAGTTTGGAGCCTGTGGTTTTTTTTTATGAAATGTTCATAGTTGGTAGTAGGAGGTCTACAATTACCAAAAATATAAGTTTTATCGCGCGCAAATTTATAGTTTAAAAGTTATAAACATTTAAAGTTACACTTTTTATATGCAGAGAGCCTGCTTCTGCTTTACTTATAAACACACTAACAACACTTGGCTAGGCAGGCGTTGCCACTACGTAAAATAATATAAAAATCAACAATATTCAAGCAAAATAAAATGAGGATTACGCATAAAAGGTTGTGTGAAAATAAAAGAGTTTTACTTAAGAATACTGTACAAGGCGAAGCCGGTGTTGGTCCGGCCCAGGGTTACAATCCAAAGCGCGGCCGAAGGCCGCCAAACTTACAAAGGTGTTTCACTTAAGAATACTGTGCAAGGCGAAGCCGGTGTTGGTCCGGCCCAGGGTTACAATCCAAAGCGCGGCCGAAGCCCGCCAAACTTACAAAGGTGTTTCACTTAAGAATACTTTGCAAGGCGAAGCCGGTATTGGTACGGCCCAGGGTTACAATACTGTGTAAGAAATCTTAAAAAAGCAATAAATAAAACGTAGCGTATGGAGGTCCGGCCTTTTTTTTTAGATTTATTGAAACAAACAAGAACGAAAATAAATAAAACATACACATACATAACAAGACAAAAATACATAACTTTTACATATTTTTACAGAAAATCAATTATTATTTCACTTAAACATTTTTTGGGTCATATAATTTCGCGGCGAAATTTTATGACCCAAAAAATGTTTAAGTGAAATAATAATTGATTTTCTGTAAAAATATGTAAAAGTTATGTATTTTTGTCTTGTTATGTATGTGTATGTTTTATTTATTTTCGTTCTTGTTTGTTTCAATAAATCTAAAAAAAACGGCCGGACCTCCATACGCTAGGTTTTATTTATTGCTGTTTTTACATTTCTTACGCAGGATGGCAACATCGTTTTTGGGCATAGTCAAGTGTTGTTAGTGTGTTTATGAGTAAAATACATCTAGACTGCCTGCTTATAAGAAGTGTAAATTAAAATGTTAATAACTTTTAAACTATAAACTTGCGCGCGATAAAACTTATATTTTTGGTAATTGTAGACCTCCTACTACCAACTATGAACATTTCATAAAAAAAAACCACAGGCTCTAAACTAAAGTTTTCCCAATGGCTGAGGAAGAGCTATTGCCCGAACCAACAACAGCTAAGTCTGGTGAAATAAAAGCCATAGCAAAGGATACAGTGCACAGGATTTGTTCCGGCCAGGTAATGTTAGTTAAATAATTTCAATTTTATTTATTTTTGGTAAATATTTGAACTGTTAGGTAGTCCTCACTTTAGCTGTAGCTGTTAAAGAACTTGTTGAAAACTCTATTGATGCTGGTGCAACGTTGGTAGAAGTGAAATTGCGAGAACATGGTTTGGATTTGTTGGAAGTTAGTGATAACGGCAGCGGAGTACATGAACGAGACCTCGAAGCTATGAGTACGTAAATTTCATACTTCTTAAAACAACACTCTCCTGAGGGTTTACTTACTTTTTCAGCTGCTAAATATCACACCTCAAAGATAAAGGAATTTGTAGATTTGCAAAGTGTTGAAACATTTGGTTTTCGCGGTGAAGCGCTTAGTTCACTTTGCGCCCTCTCCGATTTGGTAGTCGTAACAAGACATGAAGCACACGATGTGGGTGCGTATATGTTAATAATAGATTAGCATTAGAGAATATATTTTTTATTTCATACTAAACTTTCAAGGTGTTCGTATCGAGTTGGATCATGAGGGTAAAATTAAGAAGCGTACACCTTGCGCACGGAGTGTAGGAACTACTGTAACACTCACAAATCTCTTTGCTACACTTCCTGTGAGGCGTCGAGATTTTACGCGTAATATACGTAAAGAGTTCAATAAAATGTGTCAGATTCTGCAAGCATATTGTCTTGTAACTCGTGGGGTACGCATTATTTGCACAAATCAAAATGCCAAAGGCGCTAAAATGGTCGTTATGCAAACAAACTGCTCTCAGGATATCTTGGCAAATATTGGCGCTGTTTTCGGCAACAGACAGCAAGCGGAACTCATACCCATAAAGCCGATCTGTACCGACGGACAGGTAGTAACTGAGGAAAGTTTACGCGCAGAATTACAATTGGATGTCAGCGTCAACGATAGCATGCAAATCACAGCAGAAGATGTCGAGCAATTGAAAGCAGCCCAATTTCAATTAGAGGGTTATGTGTCCAGCTGCAGTCATGGCTCTGGGAGATCGTCGAAAGATCGCCAGTATTTTTACGTTAACTCTAGGCCATGCGATCCAAAAAATGTAAAATTTTCTAATAGTGTGATTTTGTGTTCAACTTTTATTCGCATATTGTTTACAGATCTCGAAAATCGTTAATGAAACCTATCACCGTTATAACAGCCACCAAAATCCTTTTATATTTTTAAACATCATTACTGCACGCTCAGATGTGGATGTGAATTTAACGCCAGACAAACGTCAGGTGCTAGTAAATAATGAGAAAATTTTATTATTAGCTATTAAAAAAGCGTTGATCAATACCTTTGGATCAATACCTTCTACTTATAAGCTTCAAAACTCTACTATAGTAAGCATGTTCAAAAAGGATAATGGAAATACCATGAATGGAGAAGTAGCAGTAAATGATAGCACCGAAGAACTAGCAGAAAATATGCCATTAAGTAGTTCACAACGTTTTATGGATGTATTATCACAGTGGAAAAAAACGGGCGACACCGCAGGTATAGCGCCACGTCTCCCTAAGAAACGTAAATGTGCCGAAGAAGTAGAAGTGCGCACGCTAAAATTAAAAAAAATGCATGACTATTTAAATAAAAATATGGCAAATCAGTGCGATATGCCTAAAGAGTTCAGAGTACATTCGGATGATGATGACGAGGAAAGTAATAAAAAGAATAAGGATAACAACGATAGCACGATTGATACTAGTTTGCTTGACATAGAAAGGCTAAGTAAGGAATCTAAAGGTAAGAAAAAGAGCTTAATAAGCTCTTGAGCTACCTAAGTACATCGATTTTGTTGATCGGTCATATTGATAATTAACCCTTGATAAATCTATGTTAATATCAATAAAAATTTCAGAGTTTGATTCCCTAACTGAAAAAGCAGTGGAGCGTATAGACTGTAAAGTGATACGTTTAAAACCAGAATCTTCGCTAAATTTCATAGAAAAATGTCCGCCGCAAGTTGATAAATCTGAAAAGCTTAAAGACGACAATAGTGAACACTTCAAGCTTGAAAATCCGGATAATGAAAATTCTTCGATTTCCTCACCCTCATCAGCAACACACAAAATAATTTTAGATGATGGCACAACAGAGGCAGAATTGTCGGACAGCTACTACTCTACTGGCGTAATGCGCGTTACAATCGAAGAGATTGAACAAAATGTGAAAGCAGAGGGAAAATTGCGAAATGAAAAGAAAAAGTCGGACAAAGCTAGATTAGAGCGTTTGCGTTTCAAAAGTGAAATAAATCCCAGTCAAAATCAAAAGGCAGAGGAAGAATTGCAACGTGAAATCAGCAAGGATACTTTTGCTAAAATGGAAATTATAGGCCAATTTAATTTGGGTTTCATTATTGTGAAATTGGATACCGATCTTTTCATTATCGATCAGCATGCCACCGATGAGAAATATAATTTTGAGATGTTACAAAGTTCGACGGTAATGCAATCGCAACCGTTAGCTGTGCCACAACCGCTCGATTTGACAGCAGTGAATGAAATGCTACTGCTGGAAAATTTGGCGGTGTTTGATAAAAATGGTTTTAAATTTGATATTGACGAAACTGGTAGGAACACTAGAACTTGTTTGAATTTGTTTAGTTTTGAATTATACATATCTTTATATATATATATTTTGTACAATTAGCGCCGCCAACCAGAAAAGTGAAATTGCTCTGCAAGCCTTCTAGCCAACGTTGGGAATTTGGTAAAGATGATATCGATGAATTACTTTTCATGCTGCAGGATGCGCCAGCGGGTACTGCATGTCGGCCATCGCGTATACGCGACATGTTTGCATCGCGAGCCTGCCGTAAATCAGTGATGATTGGTACAGCACTAAAAAGAGCGGCTATGAAGAAATTAGTCACACATATGGGCGAAATAGAACAACCATGGGTAAGTGAAAAGTATTTTATATATTATATATTATATATTTATATATATTATATATTTATATATTTATATATATGCATTATATATTTATATATATACATGTTATATGTATATTTATATATATTGTATATTTTTTAATGATTAAATTAATTCAATTCACAAACACAACATATTTCAATATATACACACATATGTACATGAGGTGGTATTGTATACGATTACATAAGTAGGATTTAAAACTATTTTGCTTCATGTATATTCGATTTAAAACCATTCGCCATCAATGGTCCAACTTGGGCTGGGTCTCGTCCCTTTGTTTCCGGCAGATAGCGTTTGGTTAGCACAAAAAGCAACGCGCAAACGATAGAGAAAGGCACGAATACCAGCGAGCCCCAGGCTTCTTGTAGTGTGGGAAAGAGCATACCTACTGTAAAGTTGCATACCCAAGAGGAAACGCTACCGAGTGACATAGCGGCTGGGCGAGGTGCCACCTCAAAGAGCTCTGTAAAGAAAGAGTAGTAAATGCAGACATACATATGTTCATACTCAAGCTAATAACATAAACACAGATACATAAGTAGTCATTAATTGCTTATTAAGAATACTTACCGGATCCAATGAAAAACGGTATGGGAGCCAAACCAAATTGGAAAAAGAAAATGTATAGGAAAATGCAAGAAACACAACCCATTGCGAACCAAGGAACATAATCCTGCAAATAAAGTAACAATGAGTTTACCCTTAGTGTATTTTCGCTGAAATATGCATATCCTACGGCATGTTTACTATGCGTGCATGTAATAAATGTATTTCAATACTTTTGAAATATTTTTTTCCTACAAAATTTTGTCATACTTACGATGAAGTATAACATCACTGCAAATGACATCAGCGAGAGTCCAGAGAAAAATGTTGAGAAGAGAAGTAGTGGACGTCGATTAAATCTGCTCATTAAATATGGTCCCATTAAAGATACCATTAAGTTCACGCTACCAGCACCCAAATTGGCCATTTCGGCAGCTGTTGGGGATAAACCAGCTCTGAGGAAAATTGACACTGAGTAGTAGAAAATCTGGAAAATGGGAAAATAGTATTAATCTTTAAATTTTGCTGATCTCTCACAGTATTTCTTTTTTGGTTATTTATAAGAACTGATCTGCTGAAACCTGAAACAACTTGAATACCCACCGCATTAATACCGGATAGTTGTTGACCGCCTTGAAAAGCACAAACCAGTATCAGCGGCAAGCGTAGCTTAGGATCCTTCAATACAGCACCATAACTACTAGCTTGACTCTCCACATTCGCTTCCACCTCCATCCCAAGCATTTCCCTCTTTATAACATTAGCGTCAACATTTCCACGTAACTTTTCCAGTTGTTGTCTTGCGCCCTCCTTATCGCCTTTCATAATGTATAACCATTTTGGACTTTCCGGATAATATTTCATTGGAGCATAACATATCAATACGATTATAATATAAAGACTAATGGCAATATGCCATTGATCGGCATTACCGAAAACGGTGCGTAAGCTAAGGATTTGTGCTATTAAAACACCAACCGTTAGACCGATCGGACAAAAAACACCCAATGCACCACGCATTGAGAGTGGCGCCACTTCGGCCAAATACATGGGCAAGCAAGCCGTTGACAAACCCGCCGCCAGACCGGCTAACAACCGCGCAATTATGAGAGCTTCTACTGAACGCATCATGCGGCATGTGTAGAAGAGTATAGCTGAGGCGATGAAGAAGAAACCACAATATAGATAACTGCTACGTCTAAAAATATATTTGTAAAATGAAAAATTATTTAATAATATATACAAGTTTTCTTTAACCAAACATTCGAATTCCTGAAGATTGATAATCATCTGGTGCATATATAATATGTACATACGAGTACATATATACATACATAAGTTTAAATAAATTTTTTATCTAGTGCCGTGTACCTTGAAAAGAGAATAAATGAATGTACATAAAACTATTTTAAAATATTTAAATAAAATTAAATAGAATTAAAAAATTAAAAATAAATAAACAAGAAATTAAAAAAAAAAATAAAAAAAAATGAAAAAAAACTTATAGAATTAAAAAAAATAAGAAAATAAAAAAATAAAGAATTAAAAAAAAAAGAATCAAAAAAAAATTTTAAAATTATAGAATTAAAAACTAATTCAAAAAAAAATAAAAATATAAATTTAAAAGAAAACTAAAAAAACTAAATTAAAAAAATAAATTTGAAACTAACATAAAAAAACTAACTTATAGGATTAAAAACTAATTAAACAAATATATATATAACTTTAAAAGAAAACTAAAAAAACTAAATTAAAAAAATAAATTTGAAACTAACATAAAAAAAATAAATTTAAAAATAAACTAAAAAAAATAAATTTAAAGTTAAACTAAAAAAAATAAAAATAATAAATAAATAAACAGTAAATAAAAATAAAGAATTAATTACTTTAAAGTTTATTTTTAAATCAGAAATATATAATGAACATGTTTTGTTTTTAACAATAGTTTAAAGTCATTAGCTCTTTGTTTAATTTATTTATTTTTTTTTGTTTTATTTTCAACATTGTTATATATTTTTTTATTCTACTTAACTTTTTTTTAGTTATCTGTTAAAGATACGCGTCATTAAATAAAAAAATTTATTTAAAACTTACATAATATACAATATGTCAGGTGTTAACAACTGTAATCACCTGAATCAAATTTTTATAATAATAAAATTGAAATGTATTTAATTTTTTTGGTTTTATTAACATTAAAAAGTAGAAAATATTTATTTCTTAGACGTAAAACTTCTTAACGGCGTCAAAACTAATACGAAAAAATTCCGTTACATTTTTGTGGATTTTCAGTTCGCTTTCCAGCTTTTTTTTTAGTTCAGCCTAGTGTACAGGAAGGAACATATCGTGCATTAAATTGAAAATCGTCACAACTCAAAAAATCTTAAATGTTTAGGAGAGTCAACTGCTGTTTAAGACGCACGAGTATCAAGAAAAATGGCATAACGGTATTTTCCAGTTAAATAAGATAAGAATTTGCTTGCAGTCGTTATAGTTGTGTTCTGTGAAATGGTTTATGTAAAAAATCGCTTTTGAAAAATTTCTAGTTGTGTGGTTTTCTGATTTACTGTGTGATATGTACGAGTACACTGATGTTTTTGTTTGCATTTGCTTGCGCTTTTCACAGATTTAAAAAACGACTAGCTGAACGGCGTAAGCACAAACTAAACTAATATGGCAACACTTGTTATGTAAATAAAATATAGGCACTTCCGGTAAAAGGAAAGAAGAAAAAGAAAACTGTTTCCATTTTCATTATGTTTGTATAAGAAATTAAAGTTGAATTTAATTATAAAAATTGTATTATGTTTTACCTGCCGAAACGATTGGCCACTTTAGCACCAGTCAGTGAACCAATAGCGCCACTAATTAGGAAAACCGAAACAATTGCTGACCATAAAATATTGATGCCAGTATTACTTAGGTGCCAGTCATAACGTTCTATTAGCGTTTGATTACACCAGTCACGCATGAACTACAAATTTTAAAGGAGAGAAAATATTTTTTTTTTTTAATAATTTTCTTAGAATTAAATAAATTATGTGTTTGTGAAGTTATTTATATGTACGTATGTATGTATGTATGTACATACCACTGCAGGACTATTCATCACACCCACACAGTAACCAGCTGGTATTGCTGAACCCATTGTCGCGCCATAGCCGACAAAGGCTAGCTGTTTGGTCCAACGTCCTTTCTACAAGTGCAACAGTAGCAAAAACACAACAACATAATATTATTTAACATAAAAATATTTACACGCAAAAAAACAAAAATTCAAATTCACGCACATCCTGTTGATCAACCAAATGTTGTTCTTCATTTAATTTCACTGCCGACGGGATATTCTCGGAAAGAGTAATCGCTTTATAGTCGCCTTGTTCACACTGCGATGCGCTCATTTTGTTTGATAACGTTCTCAAGATGAACAAAGACTTTTTATTTGCTTCGCAATTAGAAAAGTGAGCATTAACAGCTACTAGATTCAAATCAGAAAATCAGTCACGCAAATAGAGATGCAGGAGCTTAATCTTTGATTTACAATATCACCCACGCAATTGGCATTAGATTAGTAAGTGTCGCTTTTTTTATCCATTTAAGATACATGTTTGCTGAAGTACTCAAATGTAGCTGAATAGATAACGTTGGCTTGTTTGGTTGATTGTGAAAGTTGGTTAGCATTGAAATAAACGTGCTGCTGCCTATTCATATCATATTGATAAGATATTTTCATGCATGTACGGGAGGCTTTGCGCGCTGCACAAGCGGGTGTTTAGGTAAATATTTGTCAGGCAAACATAAAATCATATACAGAAGTGAATGTATTAATTATAATGTTACTTTAATGTACAGATGTGAATGTAAGGCACAATGGAAACGAGAGTGGAATTTCACTAAGAAACGGGATTAGTTATTTTTAAATTTACATACAGTCACATAATTTGTTGAAAGAAATAAAGTTTAGTTTTCATTTCCAAAAAAATATTTATCAGTTCCAATGCTTTGAGAAGTTGAAGTTTAAGTAGAGAGTGGTGCTAACATAACCGACGTGCTGATGATTTCTGTGAAGCTGTTGCTAATACTCCAAATTTTTTTTAATGTTTTTTATTTTTATTTTTTATTAATTTCATTTCCCAAAGACAATTGGCTATGTAGGTATATACAATCAGTTACACATTTTTGAGTCACTGTATTTATTTATCTATGTATGTACAAATATGCAATATGACATTCAAGAGCGTTTGCTTGGCTTCAATTTTGGCGCACAGTGATTGATTTTTGGTTTTTGTGGAAGTTGCACATAAAAAATGTTTCGAAAAACATAGTTTACATAAGTATATTTAATATAAGTTAATCGAGTGAAGAGAAGAGCCGCAGAAAGATTATAAAAAGACTACGTTATTCATGGATGCTCCGTTAATAAAATATCTATAACTATAAATATGTATCTTTAAATATTTCCACGAAACTCATTTTTTTAACAACGGCAACAGGTTTTCTGGTGGAGAATTGCACCAAACTCATAACGAGTGAATTCTTATATTTGAATACATCTACTATATACGTATATATGCATGCATTTGTATGTAATATAGGTACATATGTATGTATGTATGTATGTATGTATGTATGTATGTATGTATGTACAGTATTGTAATCGTATGTAATGCCACTCGTATTTCTATTTCTTAATCTCGATATTTAGTCTTTTTTAGATAAAATGCTATCAGAATTACGTTAACAATTACACTTTGCTTATGTGATTCCGAGTAAAATATTTATCTATCTAAATTTATCCTAATATAACTGAGTGAATGGAGGTCGTGCAGGCAAATCAAATATCTTAGATAACAGGGTCAAGCATGCAAAATTATTTTATTTTATTACCACCCATGACGTGCTTCCTTCTGTTATCGCCAATGTACGGAATTTTTCGAAAGCCACGTAAACACCAAGACTTGAAAGTATCTTCGAAAATAGACTTAAAAGTTGTTTTTCAGTATTTTGCTTAAGGAATTTGATAATGAGGTTTTTCTATACCCTAATAAGTGGTGATTAGAAAGAGAGAGGACAAGGAGGTTTAGAAAATCATACCCCAGAGTTTTTATATTGTTGCTGTTGTTGTTGTTTCAATTTCATTACCTAACATAAAAAATTGAAATTTTTTTTTCTCTATTTTTCCCATCAATTTTATTTTAGAATTGTCCCCATGGGCGGCCAACGATGCGTCACCTTATCAATATTGCTATGTTGCAAGACGAGGAGAATACTGAAGATACCTAAAACAGTAATTAATAACATTTTTTAAAGTTATTTATGCTATTCGTTTTGAATTTCAAATATACATAATTCCGTAATAAAGTGTTAATTTTTAAAATTAATTATTTCACTTAATACTTTTTCAATTGTAAATGAAACAATTTTTAATTTTGTTATTTTCTTTATTTTCAAACACTGATCGTCCTAAATATATTAAAGCCACTGTGTGCTGTTGACAATATTACACCGGGCAACTGTGGATGCCAATGCAATTCTTTGATTTCCTTCTGCCCCTGATGGATGAACAGTAATTGCGGTGGCAATTTATTTACCTCGTCTTCGCTTTGTGTTTGCGCCGTGGCATTTGGTGTTACCTCTTGGTCTGTATCCTTTTCAACCGCCAAATCCCACAAAGCAATTTGATCATCGTCACCACCTGATGCAAAGACAGTTGCATCATTAGGATTCCATTCCAGTGTTGTAATATGATCGGTATGGTGTTTGAAGGTAGCAATGGGTTTCTTTGTTTGAAATTGTCTTAAATCCCAAACGTGAAGGAAACCATCGTCACCACCACTAGCAATAAACGGTTCTGTGCGATTCCAGGAAATAACATTGATATCACTTTGATGTGCATCTTCACATGTTAGCATGCAAGCTTTTTGTGGTGGTGCCCGACAATCCCAAATACGTATCGTTTTATCTACAGAACAGGAAGCCAAAACACTCGCTTCATTCGGACTCCATTGCAAATCTTCCACAGAAGCAGTATGACCAATCAATGGTCGTTGATCAACTTTCCAACTGCCGCTCTCTAAAGGTGACCAAATGTGAATGTCACGCCTATAATATAGGAGGAAATTAATATAATACTAAACTAATTATGCGTATTTCACTTTGTTAGAAATTTTGGTCACTCACTTGCAATCGCCCGTTGCCAGTACACCTTCTGCACAAGCACTCCAATCTATCGCAAAGCCTTCTTGCTGATGGCCGCTAAAAGTGTAGGCCGGTCGCACCGGTTCACTAACAATTTCGCGTTCGTATTGCTTTAGTAGTTGTGCATCTTCAACCGCTTGCAGTTGCTTCGACAAATCCCAAATATTTACACGTCCCAGTTCACTCCATGATGCTGCATAGACATTGTTACCTAAACGCCGAGCACGTACACGATTCACACAACCCTGATGCTTTATCAAAGCGCACGTCATTTGTGGTTTCTTGCGTTCTTCAGCTTCTCCCACATCATCTTGATCATCATCAAGTTCTTCATCTTCTTCTTCTTCATCCTGTCCGCCTTCTTGTGTTTTATATAAATTATTCATTTTCATAACAATCAAATTGTTAACATGTGTTCGCGCCGCTTGTGTTCCAGCTACCATATAAGCGGTTAAAGGGAATTTTTCTCTACCGCTACCAAGTTCATCGGGAATAATATCAAAGCTTAGACAAGGTGCACCCGTAGAAGCCTGATGGAGCATCACGTAGGCAGATTCATCACACACAAGTTCCTCACCATCATCTAAGGGTTTACCAGGCAGGTATACTTCTTTGGTATTCGCTGCTACTGTTGTTCCTTCTTCATTTTCACTGTCCATACCATCTTCACCCGATTCTTCGGCATCCTCGGCTTCAACATATTCTAGATCCATTTCTTCGTTATCCATTATATTTAATAATTTAACTTTTTAAATGAATACTGAATATAAAATGGTATAGTTCGGTGTTTTGATTGTTTTGGTAAATTTCTAATTTGGCACGTGCAATGCAAGGCGGCATTGCCAGAGTAAATTTTTTACAAATGTCAGTGAAATAAGGAATTTTTTTGGTGATGCCATGCTTTTTCTTGTGTATAAATGTCCCGCACAGACAGACAATTTTTGAAAAATAAATTTCTCCAATTATTCAAAATGATTATAAACGATGACAGGTGGAATTTTGGTGCCACGTTGCGTGACATGTTGACTTTGTTACTCAAGATAAACACATGCAGCTACCCGACTGTCGCGGGAACTATTTTATTTTAGTCGCTTCTTATGACAGCTATGTCTTACCACGGTTAAATCCTTGAGCCTCTAATACGCAAGGGGTACGAAATTGCTCTCATAAGTAGTGCTGACTCCAGCGTAACGTTTTAAATTGGGCAACTTTAATTATTTAGCGTACGACTATTAGCTGATTTTAAATTCTATTTACTTTCCTTGGATTTCTGCAAATTCTATAGAATTACACTGGAAAACTTCAGAGGAAGTTCAATTCTTACCTAAGGTAACAAGTATCATACAGTTGACGTCTTTCGAGTTGGTTGCAAAGTTTGAAAAAAAAATTGTCTTTTTAAGTGTTGGAAGTTTGGCTGGCCATGTAACAATGTTCCTCTGAATAACGGCACTTACTTAAGTATGTATAATTAAAGAACCGAAAAGTGTCCAAAGTTATTCCACACTTTTGATTCTAAATTAATTTATATTTGGTTTTTGTACCCGCTTAAGCGATTTTGGCCAAAGTTCTTTCTGCATTATGATTTATTCTTATAGATGTTAGTGTTTTCATATAAAAGAAGACTTTGCTTGCTTTATTTTTATAGTTTTTGGTTAGGAATCCATCCAATGACAGGTGGCTACTACAACCGTCAAAATACCATAATTTGATTCACCTTTATTTAGTGGGCAATCTGAAAATATTAAACAATCTATTTATATAGTTCTTTTCTATGAACTGCAGCAATGTATCGAAAAACATTCGATATCAACCATTAAGTTTCGGCTGCTTTGTTCAAATTCCATATAGGTGACTGACGTAAATGTTGAAACGTCTAATTGCTCTTAAATAAATAGCAATGACAAGTGGCTTTTTTTTTCTTGGCAACCCGGTTTTTATTTCATTTTCGCCAAACTCATTTCGGAATGCAGCTGTCAAATTTATTTACATACGTTAAAATTTTGATTTGTTTTAAATTTATATTTATTACTGAAATTCGAAAGGCAGGAGGTTTTACTTTTATAAAAAACCCAAAAATTTTTCTGGTACCAAATTGTCAATCTCCTCTGTCAGTCAAAATTTCGAGTTCGCTATGTCCTTGAAGAAAGACTTCTCCAAAGTGGAGTATCGTATAAAGCTGTTGTCCGGTAATAATGTTGTTCTCGTGGAGGCGAATGGTTTCGAATCAGAAATATTTGTGCCAGAAATTCAGAACGGCCGTATCAGTTTCCAAAACATTATACCCAATAGGCGGTGTTGCTTTATGTTGAATGCTTTGGCGTCGAAAAATTTGTCACGCAAGAAACGTCGTTCCACACAATCTACGACTGCGGAACTTATTGGGACAGCTGAAAGACATCGGGATAGCATTTCACCATCCAGAACTTGGCGTCTTCACGGCGGTGATGATATCAGTCGCGCACGTTCGCCTCTAGCATATAGTACACCTGCTCCAGCACCGTCGCCAACACCATCATATACATTGAAACAACAATTAAAATATGCAAATAAAGAAAATTATCGACCACGACCACGTACGTTGGCGCAAGCATATCATACCATTGAATTACTACGTGCCAAAGGATCAGCGCCTATTCAATTCGCAGGACATAGTAGCAATCAAACTCCATGTACTAAAACTGTACGCATACAATGTGAACAATCCGAAATCGACATGCATTTGAATAATACAAATTGTCTTGACTCCGGTTCAGGCTTCAATATACCAGATGTACCCAACATTACGCCGGGATTAGATTCCCCTATTGAATTGAAAAATAACTCAAAATCACATACAATTCGAACACCTGGAACAGTTACAAAGTGGCGAAAGTGTCTAACGCCCATACGTACATATTCACGTCATGGCATTAATGTGCCACGCTTACCATCAAGCTCCAGTGTTAAGAAAGTGCGTAATATAAAGAAAATTTCCTCGTCTACACAAGGAGCTGCAGGCACCTACAAGCTAGAATTCAAGAGGCGCAAACTTATTATTGACCCGAAAACGATTATAACGCCAAAAACATTCAAGCAACAGCAACATTCTACTGCTCATTTACGCCCGAGAAGCCCCGAACCTTTATGCACATCGACAACCAGTCGAAAGAAATTCGAAATAAGCAAAAAACCCGCATTCGATATGTTGACAGCACCTAGTAGAGCACATATGATGTCTTCAAAATTAACACAACAATTTAAAAAGGGTTGCGTGAATAAAGCTTCATCCACATATCCAAAGTATAAAATTTTATGTAAAGTACCGCAGCTGGAACGAGAAGAGGGTATGCTTAGTTGCGAGCGCCAGGATATATCTAAAGTGAACATCAATCGAAATTTACCACCGAGTAATATCACAGTGGCAGCAATGATGGAAAAAGCATGCTCTAATGCTATACAAAGTTCTAACCGAAGCTCACACGTAGCACATACGCGATGGTGTAGTCAATAATGTGAATGATCGAATGTAGTTGAATTTTGGCCTATTAGTAAGAATAATTTTTTGGACTATAGTTTTAATTATGATTGACAAAAGCTTTTATTTTTTAATTTACGAACTATGTTTAATATCTATGTATATACTCGTACATATCAATTCTATTTTTACATCTACACAAATTGTACTGATAGACCGACCATTGGCTTGGCTTAGTGAAACCATTTTGACTGCATCAACTGCAAAGTAGATAAATCAAATTAGCAATAAATGCAGTCATTAAATTTTTTCACTAACAATGACAATGTGTTGTTACACCCGCTAACTGTTATAGTTGTTGTCATACTTGTGCAAATTGTAATAAATTAGGGATTTATAGTTTTTCATAATTAGAAATAATCGTGTGAAGGAAAAATTGTATAGAGATTTAAATCGATTCAATAATTTAATTAAGTTTAAGCTCCGGCTTTAACATTTTATTGAAAATTACAGATACGAAATTTCAATTAGTTAAATAAAATTATATAAAATAACTTATATATAAAAATTTTGTTTTTTATTTATACTGAACCTTTGTTCTTAAGGTATGACACATACGTACATACATTATTGGTTCAAAATTATTATAAATTGATTTAAATATACGTAAATTAAATTAAATTGCATTAAGTATAAAACTATATACTCGTATATACAAATTTACAAAATTTATTTGGCTGTTTGCGTCTTAATGCGAACACATTCGGATAACTAATTTTATTTTTAATTTGTTTTCGTTAAACCAATTCGAAATCGTCCTATAATACTTATATAATAATCGTCTAGTCGAGTTTTAACTTAGAAAGCGATAACAGCACATGACTTTCAAATCAACGTGAAGCGTCTTAGGGTTTTGTCATCTCCTGCAGCGAAAGCAGGACTTGAAAGCTCTTTTGATGGCGCGCACATTATGTATGACTTGTTCCTGAAATGAAAATATTGCATATTTTTATATTTTGTTTTCTTGGTAAATAATACGAATTAAACCATTTTGTGGTTACCTGCATTAAATTGAAACACATAGCGATAAGCGCCATACCGAGCAAGAGATAAACAGCACAAAGTATAAAACTAACCTCAACTTTGTCTTTATCGGCAGTAATCTGAAAGTGCACAAACGCCAGCTTAAATTTGCTCAAGAGACATAGAATTACGCATTTTAGTAATACCACACGTTCGCCTGGCACCAAATCACCAAAACCGATGCTACTCAAAGATATGAAACAAAAGTAGCTGCCATCTAAATAGTCCCACGCCTCCCAACGGCTAAACAAAATAGCACCCGCTAAAATATAACTGCGAAAATGTACATATTTAACGCAGAGTTTTTAAAATTTTATTTGTAGTTATCTACGTGTATTCCACGCAAACTAACCTTATCATAATGATGACGCAAACCATTAACGGCACCGTAATTTCATCCGTATTCATACGTATTTCTCTCTCAATATCCGAGTCGTTTTCTTCCTCGTAAATCTCCAACGCACTCATGCTCTGTGTCGAAGTTTCCGTTTCTTCACTGTAATAACTGCTTGAGGAGCTGTTGGTACTGCGACTGCCGCTGGTGCTACTGCTCGGACGGCGACTTTCCATGTCTTGAAGCTATTTTTTTTTATGTATTTTAATATTTATAAAAGCTTTAAATAGTGCAACTTTTATAATTTACCGCTTTCGACAGAGCCAACTGTCGTAATTTTCGTCGTTCCCGTATGATGCGTCTTCGTGCCACGCCTGGACATATCCGACACAGGCAGACTTTGGAGTAAATCCATTTAAAGGATTTGGCCAATACATCACCTATATTGGATAGGTAGAGTAGGAAGAGTGGCATGCCTATGATAGCATATAAAATGGTTACTAATTTGCCCCAATCCGATTTGGGTGAGATGTTGCCGTAGCCTGGAGAGGTGGGGGAAACAAATAATAATGAAATAATGAAACTCTTACTTAATTACATTCAATTTAATTAATTTTATTAAAAAAAAAAAACACATAATCCCAACCGTGAATTATTTAGTTTTAAGCAGTGATACAATTAACAGACCACTCCACAGAACATCCCCGAAAACATGAACTTCTTGATCGCAAACTAATGGCGAGAGCCAATGGGAAAGCTATAAGCAAGAAGGATTCAAGGATTAAGCCGATGGACTTATGTTTCCCCAAACTGTGAACGAGGTCGATAAAGTCAAAATATTGTTATTTTCAGAGGAAATTCTTCAGTTATTTCGGCAGCGAGTGGAAACTTGGACAAAATCAGAATCTGCAGATTGAACTCCTATTTACACAGAAATAATTTTATCCACTGACTGAGTGGGAAATTGATAAGTTTGTGAATGAGTAAGCCGTTTCTGGCTTTATGGCTCAAATAAATAAATAAATAAAAATAAATTTGTTGGCAAAACTTCAAGACGCAAAACCACAAATTGGAGGAGGAGCTCGGCCGAAAATCGCTTCAGCGGTTACGAAGCGCCAATATAATTATAATATATATAAATAAATAAATAATAAAAAACTAACAAAATAAAATAAAATAAAAAATAAAATTAAATTAAATTAAATTAAAAAAAATAAAATAAAATAAAATAAATTAAAATATTGTAATAAAAAATAAAATATAGTAAAATCGAATAAAGATAAAAAAAGAAAATAAAATAATTGATACATAAATATTAAGTGGACCTTATGTAACAAAATTAGTTAATTTCAAAATGTGACTAAATTATTTGTTTAAATTAATGTAATTAAATAAATGAATGAAAACAGTTTTCTATTAAATTTACCTATAGTTGTTATAACCGTTAGCGAGTAAAGGAATGCACCCGAAAAACTCCATTGTTTGTCAACTTCTGGATCTAGGAGGTTTTGATGAGCTATACCTCGTTGAAATTTCAACAAAATTTCGTTAACCCTGTAAAATTTTAAAGGAAAATTACAAATATATTTTAAGAGCAACGAAACTCTCATCCACAAAACTTACTTTGCCTTATAATATTTATTATCGTAGAAACTTATATTCTGTGCAGTTATTTCCCAAATCTCCTGCAGGCATTCATCGCCAAAATTACGTTTGACGGTTTTAAGTATGCTAAGTCTTTCGTATTCGAATAATTCGATTGCTTGGAAAATGAAGGCTCCTACATTTCAATGTGAATTAAATTTGATTCAGAAAATGCTTTTTTTTTTTTCAAATGATTAACTGAATTACCTCCAATTGTATAGAATATAACGAGTAGTATGATCCCAACGTTACTGAACATAAAAGCCGTAAACTGTCGACATCTATCTTTGAATCGTTCGAACGGTGGTTTCTGACGTTTGCGAAATGAGCTGCGGCGTGAAGACATTTTTCACTTTATCGCCTGTGTTTTCACGTACGTACGTACACTTCACAACCACAACCACCGTTTTTCTATGGGAGGCGGCGCGAAGTTAAGAGTACCTTGTTTTATCTTCGACGCCGATGCTTTGTGTAGAAAAGCTTTAGTGAGCGTTCGTTAGTTGAGAAGGAGCTATATTTACTAGCTCCAATTGGTACAAAAGAACATTTGTCTCTCGTAGCAGTTGACATGCTTTTCGTAGTACTAACCGTTCAAAAAACATTAGCTCGCTGGGAATTTCGATATTTTACAGCAATTTGAGCGTCAACTGCAAGTAGAATAATTAAAAAAAAAAATATTAAATCAATAAATTTTGCAAATTTTTGTTTTGATTTAATTAATTCATTTTAATTTTAAAAAAATTTTTGTTTAGTGAAAAATAAGGCATACCTTAATGCGAACTATCATATAATAAGTGTTGACAGAACGAGCATGATGCAATCATTTCGCAGGAAGTATAATTTAGGAAGTAAATGTAATAACAGTTCATAGGAATAAAATATTAGATATGGAAATATATAATTAGGAAGTAAAATTTCGGTAGGCATATTTTAACGTTAGGAGTGTTAGTAATATGTTTCTTAATACCTAAGCATTTGTTGTTTTTTTTTATGGAGGGAACATTTAATATTTTGAGTAACTATTTCGGTTTAGCAATATAACAAAATAATAAAAAAAAAGATAAAAAAAAGATAAAAAAAAACCCTCTTTTTTTTCTTTTTATTTGACACGCCGGCGATACTTTTGTCGATACCACTCGACAAGCGGTTTTTTTTTAAAGGCCGAAATGGTTTTCGCAGATCTTCTCACTCGGATGGGTTGACAATTACAACTTCATTTAAAAAAATACTTTCTATGTTGGTCTGGTCAGGATCCTTCTAAGCACTCGAACCATAGCGGCTGCCATGAATTATTTTTTATTTTACAAAATTTTATTATTTCAAATGATTTATGCTAAGAAATATTTTATGTTAGGGAAATTTCATATTTTTTATTTATTATGCGCATTATTAATGTAGAGTATTATTTATGGTTTGGCAATATTTCATGGTAAACATTTCATGTCTCGCAATATTTCATAATTTACTTATTTTCATTTTTTTTTTAGTTTTATTTTATTTCTTAAATTACATATTTTTCCATTCCTTTACTTTGTTTATATTTCACCTTTAAGTGGGTATATTTTGTAATGCTCTAGACATTTTATCCTCCGTAATATTTAGTATTAAGCTAAAACTTTTATAATAGTAGTCAGCATAATTAATTCGACCCCATATTCATAGAAACAGTTTTAAATTTGTGATTAAAAATTTGAAGTTTTCCAAATTTCCTTTGAGAAACATTTTTGGTTATAAGGTTTTATGTTCTGAAAAATCTTGAAATTTGTTTGTTTGAAAACATTTACAAATAATTTTTTTATTTTATTTTATTTCATTTTATTTTGTTTTACTTTATATTCTTTTATCTTATTTCCTTTTATTTTTTTAGTTTCTCAATGTTTTTTGTTTTATTTTATTTATTTCATTTTTTGATTTTTTTTATTTTAGTTTTTCATTTTAATTTATTTTTTAATATTGTTTTATTTATTTTCATTATCTTTCTTCGTTTTTTTTTAATTTTTGTATTATCTTTTTTATTTTATTGTATGTTGGTTTATTTCGTTTCAATTTCGTTGTTTTCATTTCTTTTTATTTATTTTTGTTGAATTTAATTTAGCTCTTATTTTATTTTAATTCATTTAAATTATTTTATATTTTTATTTCATATAATTGCTAATTTGTTTTAGATAATTTCATCTTATTGAATTTTATTTCTATTTAATTAATTTGATTTAACATTTTTTTGTTTTGTTTTATTTTATTTAAATTTTTTAATACAAATAATAAAATTCAATATATTTATTTAAGCTTTTGTATATTTCATTTTAATTTTTATTTTATATATTTTATTAAGTATTTTTAATTATAAATTATTCCATTCTGTAATTCTTTTTCATTCATTTAATTCTATTTTATTCTATTTAATTTTTTTAAATTCGTTTTTTATACTATATTTCATTTTATTTCAATTATTTATGTTTTTATTTTTATAATTTTAATTTTGTTTCATATCGTTTATATTCTGTTTTATTTTATTTTATTTTATTTCGTCTTATTCAATTTTATTTCCATTTATTTCATTTAATTTATTATTTTTTTATTCTTATTTTTATTTTTTTATTTTTACTTTTTTTTAAATTTTATTTTACTTGAAGTTATGTTAGTCTAGTTCAATTAAATTTTTCATTTTATTTTTAATTATTCCATATTACGAGTATACTTATATATTGTTTTATTTTCTTTTTTATTATTTATTTATTATTTTATTTTTATTTTATATTAGTTTATTTAATTTAATTAAATTTATTTAAGTTCATGATATTTTATTTTATTTTATTTCCTTTAATTTTTCTTTTCTCTATTTTATTTTATTAATTTTTTCATTTAATTTTTTTAAAATTTTTTTTTTGTTTTATTTTTATTTATTTTTTTATTTATATTCATTTATTTATGTATTTATGTATTTTAAATTAATGTTATTTTTTATTATATATTTATGTGGTTTTATTTTGGGTTATTTATTCATACATAAAATTTTAAAATTTTAAATGTGAAAAATTTTCGCCCTAATGTATATATCTACCGGCAGATATGTTTGGTCTATATATATGTGCATATATAAGTATGTATGTAAATAAACAACAAAAGGAAATACATATACGAGTATAGGTATATGTGGCGTAAAACACGTGCGTCGAGACAAATGTGGGGATAAGCTAACTTTTTTTTTGAAACAACTTTAGTGCACTGAAAGTAAGTAGGTATGAAAGCACGATAATAACACGCAAGTTCATATAAATAACATACAAATAAACTTGTGTACGAACGAGTATGCATTTAATTTCAAACCACTTTAAACAATAACAAATGTCTTGCCAAAAATAGGAAAAAAACAGAATTATAAAAAAACATTGCGAGTGTGACTCACAAACATTCAAACACGCTTTATGATATGCACCTATGTACAAATACTTATACATATATATGTATATAAATTTATATGTACAAATGTACATGTGTTTGTATACATGCTTTTATGGGGGTATGTTTATTAGGAACGTCTGGCTTTTAGAAAAATGAGGCAAAATTTTAATTGCATTTCTAAATTCAATAAATGTCGTCACATAACCTCAACGATCAGGTGAACGGCTCGATAAATTGAAATGAATGTTTGGAAAACATTTTACGACTGCATATACAGCACGTACTGGTGAGTGCGTCACAAATTGAAAAATATTAATAAATATAAACAAGTATGTATATACCTATAAATATAAAATGTACTTATATATGCATATACCTTCTGCTCAAATATAAACGAGACTTTATCCATAACTCGACAAGGACAAGACATATGGCCATACTTTTTTTTGCTTAGGTTGGCAGGACCGTTATATGTTTACATGTCAAATTTGAGCGCGATCTGTCACATAGTTTTTTTTACGGCACTATAAACAAGTCAACCTAGAGTGTGTTTTTCGAATTTTACTATGGAAATTAACGTTGAGCAAAAGAGTTTGTTTGAAATTTTGTTATTCCAATGGAATAAGTGCGACGGACGCAATGAAAATGTTGCAGAAGGCATATGGGGAGTCTTGCCTATCACGTGCACGTATTTTTGATTGGTATAAGTCGTTCAAGGACGGCCGTACATCGCTGGAGAACTTGCCCCATGATCGTCGTCCAGCAACGTCAATAAACGAAGAAAACGTCGAAAAAGTAAAGAAAATTGTGTTGGAAAATCGTCGTGTGACTGAAAGAGAGATAGCTAGTGAGCTCAACATATCAAATGGATCCGCTTATAGCATTATTCACGATGTTTTGGGCATGAGACGTGTGTCTGCTCGACTTGTTCCAAAATTGTTGCTCATACGTCTCGTCTTGTACGCGATTATTTGACCAAAAACAACGTAAATATTGTTCCGCAAGCACCGTATTCACCCGACATGGCACCGTGGGACTTTTTTCTTTTCCCTAAACTCAAATTGCCGCTTCGTGGAAAACATTTTCAGTCGATTAAAGTCATAAAAGAGAATTCGAAGAAGGAACTGAAAGCCATACCTAAAGCGGCCTACCAGAAGTGTTATGAAGATTGGAAAAAAAGGTGGCATATGTGTATCGCCTCTAATGGTGACTATTTTGAAGGGGATAATATAAATATTGAAGAATAATTAACCGTTTTTGTTTTATTGAGCCAGTCTAGTCTATATTTGAGCAGAAGGTACATCAATAAAATATTCTTATTTATTCTCCAATATATAGGTATGTACGAGTATATGCATTTACTTTGTCTGGGTCGTCATATAATTTTTAAATTTTTATATATGTTGGTGTTTTTATTGTAACTAAAATTATAAAATTATGCATAACAAAGTTGTAAATTTGCTTGAAAACGTGACAATGGCGCTAGTTTGGTAATTGTTCTTGTGGGCGGAAGGAAATAACTCGGCGAATTGTGACATATTTATGCCACTAAAGTGATTTTACTGAATGATTAAAATGAAACTGCGAGTAATTGACACTCTTAGGAGTAGCTGTATACACATGTGTGTATGTGTACATACATATATATATAACTAGACACTTCAATACATACTTGCTTACTATTTATATAGTGAATAAATTACGACACGTTCTTAATTAAGTTCCAACACAAATGTGAATCAACAGGTGTCAATTTTATGAGCTCAGGTATACTAGAATCTATAATGAGATTTAAATTTTAAAAACTAATATTTTGTTCTATATTGGTATGTATGTATTTCCTGTTACATATAATGCATACTACCGAGAGAGGTCATCTCATTTCCTTCTGGAAGGAAAATATCGTTTTACTTCTCTTCTCTCTGAATCATTGTCAGAAGGCGGCAAATTGGATGTAGGGTCACATCCTACTATGTTGATATAGTATTTATAAGTCGGTGAAGTATGATAAAACTCTCCTTTTAACTTTGCCTTTGACAGACAGTCAGTTAGTCATTCTCTTAGGAGCCCAACGATTTTCGTTAGCTAAAGGAAATGGAAAATTCCTAGAGAGAATACTAGACGTTTAAAGATGTCAAGAGATACCCCCGAATAGCCTATTGGGTAACTTGCGTCAACTAAGGACGTCTAAGGGCAAATCCTGCCCTTATGAAGGTTTGATAAGTGTCTTACCCGCGATAAACTCGGACGCACTCCGAGAAATAAAGTTTGGGGCGCACTTACTCATGAATTCGCTCTCAGAAAAAAGGTACTCATCGCTGAATTAGGAGTCGCATCCGTAATCTGATATGCCAAAAGAGGTCGCCCTTAGGGTCGAGTTCTCTCCCTCTTCTTTCGTTTCTCACTTTTAACACTTTGCTACACTAACTAAGAAGCTCAAGTTGTGATTTAATGGCATACGTTGATAGCATTACCTTCTGGATGACATTACGACTGGAAAACACCTACAAGTTCTAAATGACCTACTCCAAAATATATCTGGTACACAGTTTGTGGTCTGAATGTGAATCCTTCAAAGGCCGATCTGGTATTCTTCACCAGAAGGTAAAAGCTCCGCGCTTTTAAACCTCCCTTTCTCAAAGGTATCTAGATCATAATTCTTTCTGATATCAAATACCAAGGCGGCGATCCCTAAAATATGGTTAGCATTGCATACTGCTAAGAGTCCTGGTCGGATCAACAACCTAAAATTATACCTAGAAAATTAATTTAAATAAAAATTAAGTTAAATTTTATATTTGCAGTCGAGTGTATTTGTGACAAGAAATAAAAGCTAGTCATAAGAAATCATCAGCCCTTTGGACGCGGATTAGTATAAACTGTAGGTCCCTACATTTGTTGGAAAAAATCAAGATGCATACCATATATTGTATACTGGCTATAATACCCATATTATTCTTCGAATTCACTGTCAGGATAATGCCATTAGACAAGTGCTCTTCCGAAACTCTGACATTTCTATGATCCACATATCCGAGAGAAACAGGGTTTGCGCTAGATTTGATCGCTTCATTAGTTATTAGTGATAAGCCAAACTTATCATGAGAGGCGTTATTTCTAAAAGATGTTCACAGTATTTTTTGAATATAGTTCACGGAGTTATCCTTTGGTTTCTGTAAGCAGAGATTGGCAGTGAACTTATGGTAAGATTAAAGGATATATAAAGGTATTCACCCGAAACAGGAAAGCCTCTGAGGATATTTCTATACGTATTGTTTCATTTGTTGAGATTTCTACATTGTTGCATAAGAACTACCACTTTTTCTGATGTCACTGGAGCCAGAGGGAAATTGGTGGCTTCCTGACGTTAGACTCCCTATTTTATCTATCGTGTGTAAAATACGGAAAAGCTTTCGAGATGTATGTGCTGAGAGGGAAAAGATGAGAAATCTCACGTCACGATGCTTATCCTTGATCTTGTTATCTTGGACTTCTCTTCAATCATTGGTGAATACCTCATTGCTAAGTTGAATGAACTCCGGCTATTACCAATGCCCCGCCACTAAAATACAATGAAAAACAGTAAGCGTCTTCTACAACTGGTCAGGCATGATATTTCTGCAAAATACCCTTATAGACCCTGTTCAGCACCAGCAATACTGATTGCCAGTGGTCTGATTCGGATGGCTTCTGTCTATGACTACCAGTGTTAGGTGTCTCTTCGCCGTCTCACTTCAGGGTCTCGCAGTTCACGACGCCGGCTGAGGAAATTCTTTACAAGTATAGAGGGGTTTGATGTTTTGCTGTCATTTCCTGTTGGTCGCTTTTTTATGCCAGCGAGGCTTTTCCTTGCCCAGTCGAGGCAACGTATATAACGGATAGGATGACACTGCGCTTTTCTAAAACCTTAGCTGTTGCTCGCTAACCCTGTAAGATTGGACCGAAGTTTTCAACCTTGATGAAGTTTTTGAACTGTAAGAGTTTTGATCAGGGCCACCTACTCTTGCTATTTCTATAACTGGACCTGAATTTCATGTAAAAAGAACTCTAAATACGATTTCTTCACAAAAAGCCAGTGAATCAAATCCTATATATTCTTCTTGATTCTTCCGAGTAGGTGAGTTCCTGGTCCATTTCCCGAAAAAAATTCAAATCAATCGGTCGGTAACTTTCCGAGATATACGAATCTTTACCAAAGGACATAAAAGCCGAAAGAGAATGTTAAAAGCTCTCCAAAACGACTCCTGTATCCATTCTGTTAGATTTACCGCGTAAGATGAGTAATTTCAAATGAAATTATTTCTCAACCGGAGTTCTATGTAGATGAATGTAGAGCATTTCCTAAAGGGTTCATGACGTTGTATATTTTTGTATAAACTGACATTTAATGACAGCAGCTGACGCCAGTCGTCATTGTTATTACTACAATACAAGTACAAGTGGTATACTATGTATATACATACATATAAGTGTAATGCCTGTGTGCCATCCAGTTGCAAGAGAAAGAGGGCAGTGATAGAAGGCGTGTATTTGGGGATGCGTTTAATGATCGAAAGAGGCGCTGTGCGCCTTGAGTAAATTGCAGTAGGCGAACGACAGCATCACCATCATTATTTGGATCACTTTGGCATTAAGTGGATTTTCGTATACTAGAAAACGTCACTTTTTGCACAATTATCAATTATGTATGATGGGGGAGAAAAATGAAATTATAAAATTTATTTATAAAATGACAGCTGCCTTTTTGCCGGCACATTTCGCACATACATACATATGTACATACATATAAAAGAAATTAATTCAATTTAAATCTTATTTTTATGCCAATGACACAGTCAAGACGTTTTGAGTGTGTTCTTTATGAGTGAACTCAAAAAATTATTATACATAAATGTATATACCATACATATATATGCATGTGTGTACCTTAGTACGTGTTCAAACATTTTATGTTGGACGTTAATCATATTAAAGGAAAAAATACTATATTAAATTTTTTTATATATTTTTTTGTTTGAATGAATAAAATTATGAATTATTTGCATAAATATAAATATTTGTATGTATGTAAGAGCGATTGCCAGTTCGGCGGCTGGCGTTCTTTTTAAGCCAATCAGCAATGAAACACTGAAACTCAAAAATAAAAAATAGGCAATCGTCAAAATAAAATAGACAAAACGCTTGCCAGCTGTGACATACCTCCGAAAGTGACATTTGTGGCATAAATTGATGACCGCAAGGGTGGCGCGTCGTTATTGAAATATAATGTTATGTAGGCGTAAAATTTGTGGTACAAATTGAAAAATATTATGATATTTATATATGTTATAATATTTATAAACATATTTACTACATTTGTACTACATATACTTACATATGCATTTGTATATATTTCTATCATAGTATTTATTATTTTGGGATTTATTTATTCAACAGGTTTTTTATTTTCTCGTCATAACCTCGCTAAAAAAATACAGTGTGCGAAGTTACTTTTCGTACACACTTGTCGTCAATCATTTAAAACATAAATATGGTTTTTTATTTATTCCTTGCGGCTACAAATTAATCGAAATTAAAATAGATTCCTTCAGCGACCGAATTTTCAGGGTAAAAGTGGCCATTAAGGACATGTATTTTGTTTTAGAAGTGTAAATATATATATATATAATTGGCGTTTTGTAACCGCTTAAGCGATTTTCGGCCGAGCTCCTCCTCCAATTTGTGGTTTTGCGTCTTAATGTTTTTCCAACAAATGCAGTGACCTACAGTTTATACTAAGCTGCCTCCGAACGGCTGATGGTTTTTTATGAGAAGCTTTATTTCATGTCCGAAATACACTCGGAGGGATGGACATTCCCTGCCGAAGAAGTGTAAATAAATATTATAAATATTTCAGAAAAATAACAGAATATATAAAAAAATATAAAATAAAATAAAAACAATACAGAAAAGCTGTCTTCGGTATTTATAACTCTTGTGGTATTTCCCTTTAGGATTAAATATTAAATCTCATATCTCAACAAATCGGTAGTCTGAGAGTTATGTGATATAGTATCTAGTATAGATCTTATTTCGATGATTTTCGGTAATAATTTTTATTTGTATATACGCTTTTTGGACGGATTTTTGAGCCAAAATCTGAAATCTGAACAAATCGGTTGTATGAGCGATATCTGTTATAGGCCTCCGAATTCAATGATCGAAATAAAGTAAAGTGATCTAGCTTCAATATTAAATTATCTTCTATTTGCACTAAAAAAGTTGGACAAAAGTATTATTTAAACAATTTTTTTGTAACTTGAAGTGAGAGAGGTCCTTCCTGATACTGACGGAGCTTTTAGTGTTGCTTAAGGTAGCGGCGTAATGGCAGCTCCTTCTCGTGCTAGCGAAAGCTGCTTTAAAATCGACGAAGAGGTGGTGTGTGTCAATTCTCTTTTCACGGGTCTTATCCAAGATTTTGGGCATGGTGAATATCTGGCCGATTGGTGACTTACCAGGTCTAAAGCCACGCTGTTAAGGTCCAATCAGTTTGTTGACGGTGGGCTTTAGTATTTCACATAATACGCTTGATAGGACCTTATATGCGATGTTAAGAATGCTTATTCCATGGTAATTGCCGCATACTGTGAGGTCGCCTTTTTTGTGGATTGGGCAGAGCGCAATTAGATTCCAATCGATCGTCGGGCATGATTTCATCCGATCATATTTTCGCTATTTTGCTATTCGGACTTCTTCACAGTCGGGTAACGGGACAACTTTTCCATCGTCATCAATTGGAGTTTCGGGCTCACCATCTCCGGGTGTTTCATTTTCACTGCCATTTGGCAGGCTGGAGAAGTGTTCCCTCTATAAATCCAGTATAGCTCACCTTCCTAAGTCCTACTAGAGTTTACTCCGGTCTTGAAACCTTCCGTAAGTCGCCGAATCTTTTCGGAGAACTTTCAGACGTTACCCTTGTCGGCTAGCTTCTCAAGCTCCTCGTACTCACACATTTCAGCCTCTCAGAGAGCAGGTGTGCAAGCCGAGTAGAAAACCGTTCGGCAGTCTGTTGTAATTGCAGCTTTTCAAAGTCGAACCTTCCTTGTGTTTGTTAACGGGCGTTCTTCGATACACAGAGGCGGGTGCGTATCTTCACTGCGACAAGATAGTGATCCGAGTCGATATTAGGACGTCGGAACGTACGCACGTCTAAAACACTGGATACAGGTCTTCCGTCAATCACAACATGATCAATTTGGTTGGAAGTTTTTCGATCTGGAGACAGCCAAGTAGCTTGCTGAATTTTTTTGTGCTGGAATCTAGTGCTACACACAAACACATTTCGGGCCCTAGCGAAGTCGATCTGTCTCAGCCCGTTTGGGATGTTTCGTCGTAAAGGCTGAATTTTCCGACTGTTGTTCCAAAAATATGTTCTTTGCCCACCCTGGCGCTAAAGTCACCAAGCACAATTTTCGTGGCACAATTTTCGTGGCTTCGTGGCGGTGGCAGCGCTCATAAGTGCGTTCGAGGCGCTCGTAAATGGCATCCTTGGTCACATCGTCCTTCTCTTCCGTCGGGGCGTGGGCGCAAATTAGAGTGGTGTTAAAAAATTTCGTTTTGATGCGGATTGTGGCGAGACGTTCATCCATCGAAGTGAATGCCAGTACTCGGCGACGGAGTCTCTCTCCCACCACGAATCCGACACCATCTTCTTCCGTCTTTGTCCCGTCCATCGCATCTCTTAGACGGCGGTGATGTCAGCCTTTAATTTTATGAGGACATCAACCAGCAGGGCAGCGGCACCTTCCCAATTAAAGGACTGGACATTCCAGGCGCATGCCCTGAAATCGTAATCCTTAAAACATTTGCGGGGGTCGTCATCAAAAGTGGGGTCTCTTATCAGAGGCTTATTTTGATTTTTCATTGGATTTTTCGTTTTTCATGTGGTTGGAACCCTACTCACAAACGCATTTGTTTGTTGGCTACCCAGGGGATACTTGGTCTAAGATCGGAAGTCGTGAGCTGCTTGAACCATATGCAAAAGAATCGTTTCTGGCCACTCCCAGGTGACTGGCAGTCAAAAACTTTCCTCACTTGCGTGAAATTTTGCACATGACCCCATCCCCTTTTCAAAAAAAAAAAAAAGCTAAAAAAACGCTTTTTTTGGGTTCTGCTGCCTTAAGAAGACACCATTCCGCTAATCGGCGCCCGCTCATACATAAAAACCCAACCATATTGTTCCTTAAATAGAAGATTAGCCCGCGCTTCTGCACCTTATACCAGAAAGGCAATGAGAAAGGACCTGTAGAGTTTGGTCTTTGTTCGTCCAGTGAAGACTTTACTTTTCAATCGCCTACTCAGTCTAAAGTAGTATCTATTGAAAAAAGTGGTTCTGCGTTGGATTTTCACGCTGACATTGTTGTTGTTGTTAATACTGGTTCAAAAATAGACAAAATTATGTACGATCTCAAAATCATGACTATCAATATGGACGTGGGAGGTAAGACGCGAGTGCGCAGACTGTTTGTTGGCGTGAGTTATTTCGTCTTGTACTCATTCACTACTGGAACAAATTGGCCTCCCTTCCTTACCCCGTCTGGAGAAAACTGAACTAACGGCGCGGTTGTTGAGGTCAATGAGCATACGCCAGCAATTGTACGCTATTATAGAAGATTTAACCTTCTCTGTTTTCTTCTATAGCTCTTGTTATTGTCTGTCTTCGGAAGAGGGTAGAATAGATCCTCCTAATTCTAACGGAGCATCTTTTTCGTGCAATCGAAGGCTGTTTTATAATCAAAACACGAAGAGATGAAGTGTGTCGATCGTCTTTTCGCGGGTCTTTTCTAATATTTGGATCATGCTGACTATCTGGTCAATGTTGGATTTACCAGGCCCCAGATTATGGGGTGCCCCTTTTTGTGGATTGCGCAGAGCACCTACCCGTGAAATATGCACTCAGCTGATCAAATTTTGCAAAAAAAAAAACAAATATCTGCACTTTGTCAGTTAACCATACTTGAATAGTTCAGTCGGTAAACCATTTGCTCCTGTGGCTTAGTTAATATAAAATTTTATGTTCATGAATGGTATAATTAATTAAAATAAAATAAGTCTTGATATTTCGCAAATATTTGCTCAGAAAATATAAATTAAATTTTCGTTAGTGCTTTGGAATAAACACATCTAATGAATGTTTGTTTTTTGTTTTGCTATTTTAAACTTAATAAGTAAAGACAAAATAATTTTTCGCCAGAAAGGATCTTATCGAAAAAAAAACATACTTTAAATACAATTCGGATGAGTATTTTTAAATAATGATAAGAACCATCCCTACAATTTTGCGATCATCTTTAATTATAAACAAAAAATATTTAATTGAAAGGTTGTGCCCGCTGCTTTGTTGTTTTCAACGCGAGCAAATGTTATTCAGACTTCATTATAGTCGTCAGGTGGTGTAACGTTTATTCTATCGTCATCCGGAGGTCATTTCCGCTTGTTTCATTTTCACTTCACTTTAGCTGGCTGGAGAAGTGTTCCCACCACAAACTGTGAGCATTAGTCAACAGATCACCTCTGCGCGTTCGACCGCAACCTTGCAAGATAGGCAGTCTTCTTTTTTCTCTGCACTTTTTACAATGTTAGTAGCCATTTTTATGACAGAAAGTTACTCATCCGCCATGACATTATGTGTTTTACTAAAATAAATTTCAAAGTTTAAGAAAGCATTCCCTTGGAACGTGTAATATATTTTACTCCAGATTTATTTAAAAAAGGTTATATTTTTTAAGCACAGCCTGATTATCTCCATACCAGTGCTGCCATTGTATTCAGAAATAACGCTATGGTTATATTTATTTATTTAAAATAGCATTGCTTGTATAATATATGTAGGTATGTGAGTAAACGTTGACGGATTTCCTTAATATTTTGTAGAAGCATAACTTTTCATTCTTAAAAACCTATAAATATATGTATACGTGTATGTGCGAAGAACATCACATATTTATTTATATAACTTTTAAATAAATAGTCTTGTGCTACTTAAATGAAGCAAAATTCTTATGATTTTCTTCTACTGCCATCGGCGTGAGGTTTGTTTGTAATAAAAACGACAGATTGCTATGTTTTTTGTATGTATGTATGTACGTATCTTCAATGATGTGGTAAAAGTATGCTGGCGTTACAAGTTTTCTGATTTAAAACGTCTACACCGTCGCAAGACCATGAAAAAATTTTTCAGGAAAAAAAAATTTTATTGAATAAAAGTTGTCTGGTAAATCTTCTCCGCTAAAATTTAAAAATATTTAAATATTTATTTAACAAATGTCGAGTTATTTGTATGCGTATGTAAGGTATTTAATTTCTATGCAAATTACATTGCATACTAAATCATGTCTTGCATTTTACTTTTATTTACCACATAAGGAGATCGAAACTATTTATTTTCGTTATTTACATAAATAATTTAAATTAAAAAATCTAAGACCGTGAGTGGGAAGATAATACCTCAATTTCTTACACAGCTGGAGTTCTACACTCCCTGTTGCTACAATAGGTTGCCACGGGAAAGCAACCTGTGAATGGACTTTGATAATTGAACTGAAGTGCAAAATTTTCACTTGAGTATACACACGTATGTACATATGTACATACGAGTATACACGTATGTATATCAATTACCATTTGAACGAGAAAAAACACTTTTAAATCTTTTCTTTTCATATTTATATTATTAATATAAAAATATATATTTTTCAATGTTGTATTAATGGCTTTAGTTTACTAAGCAAACACGTACATGTGTACGTGTCAAAGTTTTTTTATAAATAACCGAAACAATATTGAACTTGCCCCACATGCTTGCAACTAAGAGTGGTGTGCTAATTTTGAAAAAGATCGTGTTTTATTTTTATTTTTTTATTGATCTTAGAAGCCATTCAAACTGATATCTAAAAGCAACATGAGTACACTAATTGAAAAGTAAGATTAATTGAAGAATTTATAGAGCTTTTCTAAATAAATTGTTGCCAAAATATCGTTTAGGTATACAATAGGTTTAAAATAATTTCATATCGAAAGATATGCGCTAGTTCAATACGAAAACTACGTACGAGTATGTATCATGCAACCAGCAAACACTAGGAAAATACTATACAAAGTTTCATGAATATTTATCTATCAAAGAGATTTTCAACATAACCTTAAAAGAGATATAGAACAAGATATAGAAATCTTTTTTCTCAATGTGCACTGCTTTTAAAAAAAAGGGGATTACGATTACGTTGCTAAGATTACAATAATTTCGTTTAGAACTTTTTTCGAGCATCAACATCGGGAAACTAATTTATAACACATTTTTATTAAATAGAAAATGGTTTGTTGGGTATATGTATAGTCTTATTCACCTCACTGATTATATATGCACATAAATATATGCATGTTTGTTTAAATTCAAATTTGATGGGAACATCAGTGGTGGCTACACAAATTTGGTTTAACAAATTACCTGCGAAATTTCTTAAAGCGAGCCCAGTAGGGTGTAGAAAAGTAGAATCTCTAAAATGTAAAATAAAAAAAATAAAATAACATAAAATAAAATAAAGTGAAATATAATATAATAAAAAATAGAATAAAAAACAAAAATAATAAAATTAAACAAAATAAAATAAAATTAAATTAAACGAAATAAAGTAAAATGTAGTAAACTAAAAAAAATAAAAATAAAAAAATAAAATGAAACAAAAGAAAATGAAATGAAATTAAATAAAATAAAATCATAATTTAAAATTAAATTAAATTAATTATAATAAAATAAAATACAATAAATAAAAGTAAAATAAAATGAATGGAAATAAGGTAAAATAAAATAAAATTCAATTAAATAAAATATTTTAAATTAAAAAAGAAAGGAAGAATGGAGAGCTGTATTCGGCATTGCTTAAGGGCTTTGGCAATGTTTATTTGTAGATATGAATTCTCTTAGGTTCCATTTTGACGGATGTTTGACGCAAGCGACATTTTTGAACAAAAATCGGTGTATGGGAGCTATAGTTATCCGATAGTTACCAAGAGGTAACTCATCATATATGCCCATGTTACCAAATTTCATGCCCTTGACCACTTTTTTGACAAATTTATGATCCAAAATCTTAAATCTGAAAGATCGGTTGTATATATGCGTTAGTGGTCCGATACGGCTGGTTTCAACAAATGATCGCTTAAATATACCATTTGAACTCTGCACCAATTTCGGTTGAATTATCGCAAAAACTGAGGAACTAGTTTGCGGACATGGCTAAATCAGCTCAACTCGCCATTCTAACCCGCTCGCTATAATTTGAGGGGCCTACTTCTTCTTCTTCTGGTATTTATATACTTCGGATTAATATGACATTTTATATTCATGAAGGGTATAATTAATAAAAATATTTCGTAAATATTTGCCCCGAAAATGTAAATTAAATTTTTGTTAGTGCTTTGGAATAAATATATCTAATGAATGTTTATTTTTTTTTGTTTTGCTATTCTAAAGTTAATAGGCAAAGACAAAATACTTTTTCGTCAGAAATGTTTTTATCGAAAAAAAACAAACAAAATTTAAATAAAATTCGGCTGAGTATTTTTAAATAATCATAAGTGGAGGGTTCGTACAATTTTGCGATCATCAATATTTATAAGCATAAATATGTAACCAAAGGTTCATATGTACATACATACATATTTATGTACAGATCTACACGAAAACTATTAATTTCAAATATATGTAAATAGTTTTATCAGATATTTATTTATGTGCATATACCAAATTTAATGTGTTTTATTTTCTACTTTTAATGCTCCATGGGTAATTTCTTATGAAACATAAGCACTAGATTTCCGATTTTTTTTTAAAATGACTAAATTTTGTTGTATAAATATTTATTTAAAGCATCTGCAAAATGGAAAAATAAATATATAAATTTAATCTTCCCTTTGTAGATAAAAATATATGTTATATCAAAAATTAAAATATTTTAGGTTAGTGCTTTAACTTTTATTTGCTTGAAAGGCATATTTCTAAAATTATATCAAATCGCAAGGTAGAATCCGTTAACTTAAAGCAACACTACCCATCGTTACATTTATGCACAATACAAATTCACACACTCAAATACTCGTACATTTCATTCATGCAAACAAATCAAATTTTGAATTGTAACAGTGCATTTCTACTGCATACTTACATATAGATACCCTATGTACATATGTATGTGCGTAGTCTCTTTCCTCATAATTAAATAGAAAATTATTAAGTGTTTGAAGCAAAATTACTATAGCATCACAAAAGTATGTATGTACTCGTATGTTTTATGTATGTGTATGCCTGTAAAGGGTTTTCCAATAAGAGGTGTTATTTTGAATAGCCTGCTATTCCGGTCGATGTCAATTTTGAAGCTTTAACAACTCTTTGAAATTATTAAAATTCAATACAAAAACTAAAACATTTTTTCGGTCGTCGTGAAGCACCTTGTCGGACTGCAATACAGCAATTCATGTGAAAATGGGGTCCTTGCAATGCATGAAAATAATCCGGAATTTCATTGACCAATCCTCTTGACTGATGAAGCCCATTTCCATCTCGATGGCTACGTCATAAGCAAGCCTGGGTCTCGGAAAACTCCAAGATGTATTGGTGAAAAGCCTATCTGTCCTCAACGTGTAACTGTTTGGTGCGTATTATGGTCCGGCGCGGTCATTGGATTTTACTTTTTTAAAAATGAGGCTAGAGCAACAGTTACGGTGAATGGATTACGCTATCGAGAGATGATTAATGATTTTATAGCCGGAATTGGATAGTGTTGATGATATGAATAACATTTACTTTCAACAAGGAAGCGCTACGTGCCACAAAAGCAACGACACCATCGACCTTTTAAGGGTAAAGTTTCCAGACCGTGTTATCTCTCGAAGAGCTGGACGCAATCGGGTCCTTGAAAGATAAGGTCTACGCCAACAGGTCAATGTCGATTCCAGACCTCAAAGATGGGATTCGTAAAGCTATTGAGGGCATGGAAAATTAAAAAAAAAAGTATGGAATAAGTAAGCGTAGCAGTGGCGGTCATTTCCCTGATATTGTTTTTCATTATTAATATCAAAAAAATTACATTTTTCTTCTCTTATTGGAAAACCTTTTACTTCAATGTGCTCGTATAATGAGTATAGCAGTCATGCGAAAAGACCGCTTGACTTGATCAGGCTCACAAACTGTGTGTCCATTCCGCAAACTATTCCTGCATCTGTGCGAAAAGATCAAAAGCTAAGTTGGACAATACGCAGAACATTGCAGTAAATCATATCATTGAAATATCTGTTAAAAATACATAGCGAATATGATGTCTATATTACTTAAATACACGCAAACATATATATGTGTACATACTGATATGTAAGTATTTACAAGCACGTACAAATTAAAATTTTTGAAGTTTTCAACGGTACTCATTGCATTTGGTCAATTTTATTTTTATTAAACAAAAATATATATAATTTTTTTAATTAAATGTTTCATTTATTTGCTTAAAGTTTAACTATAGACTGTTTTGGTTTTCGAAAAAAAATTGGTTTTTGAAGGAATGTGTGTATGAAGACATCTAGAATCGTTAAAAAACACATTAATTTTATCTTACAATGGGTAATCCCATCATTAAACGCATTTTCTAGAATCCTTTAGACTGGGAATTGAATTTTGGAAAAATAAAAAAGTTGGCCCGTGACATATCAGATGAATATGAGGGCTGTTGATGTTTGTTGAATTTTTTGACCGAGCTTCATTCACAATGATAGCCTTATGAATGGTGCATTAATGTTGATGATGTTTTCTTCAGAATTCTTAGCTTTTTCTCTCAAATGGCGCATACGTATAATACCGCTAATCTCGCGTGCACAACCACAAGAAAATCACAGTAAAACTTTAAGATTACCTTGACTTCATCTTTGACGAGGTTTACTCGTTTAGTCTTTATTTGAAGACGCCAATTCTAAGCTTGTTGACTAGTTAGTTTGTATGTCCAACTTGTGAACCGTAACAGTGTTAAAATGGCTTTTATTAATGTGGATATTTAATTACATTGTTCGTGCGCGCCTCCAGCGCACCTTAGGTGATTGAGTATCTAAAGGAAATTCAGGTATTTCAGAACTATTGGAGTGTCAACGTATTTCATACCCAAATGTTCATTTCAAATTGTACGAAATGATTTGTGAAACATAGTTTGTTCTGTAAGATTAAAAACGTTTGAAATATTGAAACAAAAGAAATGTTTACAAGTGGCGAAATTAGCTCTGGACTCCCAAGCATACCATAAATCAATGAAAAAGTTTTGAGAAAGTGTAGATTTTGTTATATACGTAAAGAATTATCAAATATTTGCTGAGGATGTCGGCATATCTGTCTGTGAATGAAACGTAAGTCAGCGAAGTTAGTTTTAAAATTGCTTAATTTTAATGAAAAAATGCCCTCACATAACCATCGCTAAGGAATTGATGAAATCATTCCATTATAATTCTGATTTGCGTAATAAGAGATTGCCCGTAAACCGTGTGATCATATTTTAAGTTTCCAGAAACCCTCCCTCTTACCTAGTAGGATATTAACCTTTCATAGAGCAGAACTTTCCAGATTTGACATGATTCGCACTAATTGTTTTTTCTAAAAACTGCAGAATGTCCAGTGAAGTGAAATGTTCAAAATGTGGAACCACCGTCGTCCACTTACAGAAGAAAGTTATTTTCAGTAAAAACGCATATATACTTTCTGCTCAAATATAAACGAGACTTTATCCATAATTCGACAAGACATATTGCCATACTTTTTTTTGCTTAGGTTGGCAGGACTGTTAAATGTTTACATGTCAAATTTGAGCGCGATCTGTCACATAGTTTTTTTTTTTACGGCACTATAAACAAGTCAACCTCGAGTGTGTTTTTCGAATTTTACTATGGAAATTAACGTTGAGCAAAGAGTTTGTTTGAAATTTTGTTATTCCAATGGAATAAGTGCGACAGACGCTATGAAAATGTTGCAGAAGGCATATGGGGAGTCTTGCCTATCACGTGCACGTATTTTTGATTGGTATAAGTCGTTCAAGGACGGCCGTACATCGCTGGAGAACTTACCCCATGATCGTCGTCCAGCAACGTCAATAAACGAAGAAAACGTCGAAAAATTAAAGAAAATTGTGTTGGAAAATCGTCGTGTGACTGAAAGAGAGATAGCTAGTGAGCTCAACATATCAAATGGATCCGCTTATAGCATTATTCACGATGTTTTGGGCATGAGACGTGTGTCTGCTCGACTTGTTCCAAAATTGTTGCTCATACGTCTCGTCTTGTACGCGATTATTTGACCAAAAACAACGTAAATATTGTTCCGCAAGCACCGTATTCACCCGACATGGCACCGTGTGACTTTTTTCTTTTCCCTAAACCCAAATTGCCGGTGACTATTTTGAAGGGGATAAAATAAATATTGAAGAATAATTAACCGTTTTTGTTTTATTGAGCCAGTCTCGATTATATTTGAGCAGAAGGTATATATAAAATATATATGTTTAGGCTGCCCCAAAGTTGACAATTTTTTTGAACAGCTTGTGACTATTTAATTGTATTTTTTCTTTTGACATTTATAAGCTGTCATTTTTAGCTTGTTTTAGAAAAAAATTACGCGTAATTTTGTTTATATTTGTTTGTATGGAGTCAATTGTAATATGGAGTCCACAAAAGAACATTTTCGCCATATTTTACTTTATTATTTCCTTAAAGGAAAAAATGTAGCGCAGGCTGCTAAAAAGTATGGTGATAAGGCCTTAAAAGAAACACAGTGTCGAAATTGGTTTGTCAAATTCCGTTCGGGAGATTTTCACTTAAAGGTAAGCCACGCTCAGGTCGGCCAAGTGAAGTTGATGGTGACGATCTCAAGGCTTTAATCGAATCGGATCGTCATGTAACTGAGCGTGAGATTAGAGAGAAGTTAATTATACCAAAATCAGCCATTAATTTTCATATACTACGTCTTTTACTAGTAAGAAAACTTTAAATTTATTTAACAAGCTGCTTCAACTCTTGTGATATGCGTTTTAAAGGCAATGAATATGATCCGTTTTTGAAGCAAATCATGACTGGAGATGAAAAATTGATTGTTTACAATAACGTCAATCGAAAACGATCATGGTCCAAACCACTAGAGAGACTCATATTCACCAAAAGAAGATTATGCTGTTAGTTTGGTGGGATTGGAAGGGTGTGGTATATTTTGAGCTGCTTCCAAGAAACCAAACGATCAATTCGGATGTCTACTATGAACAACTTGACAAATTTGATTACATCCATCGACAAGAAGCGGCCAAAATTGGTCAATCGTAAAGGTGTCATATTCGATTAGAGAATGCTAGACCGCATACATCTTTGGACACTCGCCAAAAACTGAGAGAGATTGGCGGAGAACTGTTGATGAATCCAGCATATAGCCCTGACCATGATGAACGGTCAGACTACCATTTGTTTCGATCTTTGCAGAACTCATTCAATGGTAAAACTTTCGAAAATGGCGAGGCTATAAAATCGCACTTGATTCATTTTTTTGCAGAAAAAGGCCAGAAGTTTTATGAGCGTGGAATAATGATGTTGCCGGAAAAGTGGCAAAAGGTCATCCAACAAAATGGAAATTACATAATTGATTAAAGTTCAATATTAAATTGAAAAAAATGTATTTACTTTCTTTTAAAAAATCGCCGATTTTTTTTGGGGCAACCCAATATGTAGATCCAAACATAACAATCGTCAATACGTTGCAATTTCAAAGCGAATTCCAAAAAAACAAGATCTGGTTGGAAAGCGAACTTATTTTGATAAACTTTTCTTCAAATACTGAGAGGCCTTATATGAGTTTTAGTGAAAGGCAAGAAAACACGAAAAAAGAAGAAAATATCTGAGATCGCCAAAGAAGAGAACAGAGAAATGCAAACATATTTCCCACTTATGATAGTCTACGGCTTGCTAAGAAACTGTGCTAACCCAATGAGCTTAAAGTTACCGAACATTCATTTGAGGCAATCCTTGGTTGATTACACTGTGTTCAGAATTTTTATAGCGCATGGGCAAGAACTTCAAATTTCGGCAAATAATAATATTGCAGTGGTAAGTGCCGTATACAAACTTATCGGCAAATTTTGATGATATACACACTTGCATAATAGACCAACATATGTTTACAGTGTGCTTGGTACCTGTACAAATAGTTTCCGGATCAATATACTGGTTCGTGATGAAGTGAATAATGTGAAAATTCAAAATGCCCAAATACAGCCGACTGACTCGAAAACCTCACAGTTCATCATCAGTTTCATATGACCATGATCGATGGGAAGGTATTTAGGGTTGTCGCGGAATCATGATTTCAAAAATGTAGAATTTGTGATAGTTCGCCAAAAAGAATGAATGATTTAAAAAATGATTAAACATTTACCCCGTAAAGAAAATCTATTTTAATGTTTTTTATCTACTCTGCACGCTTGGATTCGATACTTTGATTTTATTCTGCATATCGCCCACAGAATTCAAATTTAAAAATGGCAAATCCACAATTCGGATAAAGCAATAGTGATTGAAAGACTGAAATACAAAGCAAACTGAGGAAGGAAATGTCTATATTAGCTGATATCCCTATGTTCGTTTCACGTAAAACAAATAATGGAAATACAGCTAGAAAATTCTTCAACGCATACGCAACAGCAACTATATTTGTGGACATATTTCCATGGTTCTATACGTTTGCATCTGTGCATAAAATTTTGATAAATGGTGCAAATATATTGTAATCAAACATGTTTCTTTGCCTGTGGGCATGTTTTCTGAAGAAGTCTTCAGGCCAGAAATAAAGACCTTAGAAAGTTTCGCTTGCATAACTGCCGAAAAAAAAATTATCGCAAAAATACCATAGAGGACTTGGCACATTTTAATTTTATCTGATCCTTTCATTACGATGCTATTAAAAGGTTCAGCGAAGCCTACAAAAAAGAAAGAGCTTATAGATAAAGATGTTGTAAGTCTCATTTTGATCAACAATGGAGAACGGATGATAGTGCATCAGACACTCAATAATTCCCATAAAAAAAAAAAAAATTGGCTTATACATTTTTTTTTAAATAGGTGCATTTTATTTAATTATTTTTATCTGTAAATGAAATTAACCGGACAAAATGGGTATGCTTATGTTCATTATTCTGCAGAAAAGTCCAGTTTAGTGGCATGAAATTAAATATTAATATTTTATTTTTTAAGATGGCCAAACATTGATATTTGTTCAATTTTCCGTTTATTCGCTCCTTGCCAGGAAAATACATCCCAACTCATAAGGCCACGCCTGAATGTTTTGTTGTCTGTCATCTTTGGCGGTGAGCTGTAATTTTTCCCATTTGACCCATTCTATTTATTCTAGTTTTTTTGGTCTATAGTATATTTTACCAGGAACTTCGCATCCGGTTCTTATGTATCTTAGCAAATTCCAACTGGCTTTTTTAAATGCCGGAGTTTTTAAGAACCCTCCCGTATTACTTCCTGTTTTATTTAAATTGAATTCTTCATTTATTTCCTGCCGTGCTCTTTCTTATTATTGCTCTATTTCCAAAATTAGTCGCCTTACACGGTGCTGCCGCCTTGGATTTGTTTTGAGATAAGTAATCGTCACTTTCTTGTACCAGTTAAAGAGCTATACGTAGGCTGCTATATATAGGTCTGGCCTAGGCAACACTAAGTGTTGCCAGGTGCAATCTGACATTTCCATTGGAAAGTTTGACATTTTTTAGCATAACATCACTCAGAACGTTTTATTATTTAATCGTGAATTGTTTTATTTACAGGGAATTAAAAAATTCATCTCGGCCAAAAAATGGAATTAACTCGTGAACATTTTCGTGCGATCATTTTTCACAATTTCGACGTGGATTATCACGACAAGAGTGCATCAATGAACTAAAATCTCTGGCTATGAAGCACACTCCTATAGCACTGTGAAAAACTGGTACAACGAATTCAATAGTGGCCGACGCTCGCTCAAAGACGAATTCCGTGAAGGTCGTCCAAAAACAGCCATTGTGCCAGAAAACATCGATGCCGTACGTGAACTGATAATGCAAGACCGTCATGTAACATACCTTCAGATAGAGGCATGCCTATGCATTTCTCCCACCAGCATACATTCGATATTGCATGAACACTTAGTCGTAAAAAAGGTTTGTTCTCGTTGGATCCCGCACAATTTGACAATCGCTCAAAAAAAGGTTCGTGTGGATCAGTGTAAAGAAATGCTGAAAAAATACGATCACGGTGCTTCAAAAGACGTTTATAAGATCGTCACAGGTGACGGATAATGGATCTATGCGTATGAGCCCGAAACAAAACAGCAATCGACCGTGTGGGTCTTCCAAGACGAGCCAAATTCAACGAAAGTTGTTCGTGGAAGAAGCACTTCGAAGCAAATGGTCGCCTGTTTCTTCGGCAAAACTGGTCATGTGGCGACTGTTCCGCTTGAGCAACGTAGGACGGTCAATTCTGAGTGGTACACCACCATTTGTTTGCCTGAAGTCTTCGGAGAAATTCGAAAAACGAACAAGAGAAGACGAATCATTGTGCACCATGACAATGCGAGCTCTCACACATCGGCTCAAACCAGCGCCTTTTTGACCGGCCAAAACGTCGAATTGATGGGTCATTCGCCGTAAAGCCCTGACTTGGCACCCAATGACTTCTTTTTATTCCCACACATCAAGAAAATAATGCGTTGTCAACGATTTTCGTCGCCCGAAGATGCTGTTGAAGCATTCAAAAACTATGTTTTGGAGGTGTCTCAATCGGAGTGGAAAAAGTGCTTCGAAAATTGGTAGGAGCGCATGCAAAAGTGTATAAATCTTGATGGAGAATATTTTGAAAAACAATAAAACCATTTTCGTTGATAAATATTCGTATTTTCATTATTACGCCAGAAATATATATAGCAGCCTACGTATGCACCATTTTTCCTGAAAAGTACACTATAACTGCAATTTCTGAAGCACCTTTCTTGTTTTAGCCATGTTATAAATAACGCCACCCATTTTATTTAGGAAAATATCTCTTTTCTCAGCAGAAGATATGCTTTTTCCGGTATGATACAGTTTGTGCTATTTGCGTGACCATGGCTGTAAGTATATATTGTTTATATAATATATTTATGTATATATTGTATTATTTGTATTTTACAAAATCGTCTTTTGTAATATTTCTTTTTGTATTTCTGTTTTTTTTTACAAATAATATAAACATAAATCTGTTTGGTTTCGAAATCCATTGTTGAACTTAAAAACACACCTGATTATCATTACCGCATCTGTGGTAATTCTGTGCGTCATTGTTATTTGTTTCTTAGGCTATTTTCTGGAGATTATATCCATATACCTATATGAAATCATTTACGAAAAGTACACATGAATATTGATTTACTAAGGAAAAAAGAATTACGCAACCCAGAATAAACCTAAACCCAAACAAGAAGGCCAATCTCTTCACTCGCAATATTTATAGCTGTAAATATAAATAAAAAAAGTGTACGTAATTTATTTTCTAGTATTCCTTGTAACGCTTTTTCAATTTTTCCTTCATTCCATGTACAATTGAATTGTTTATTATCATTTTATTGGGTTGGATTACCTTGAATATATATGTAAATATGTCCATTGCATTAGTGAACTTATTACGACACATTTTATGTTTAAGGGGATTCCTGAAAGTGCTGCTCATTTCTTCGAAAAATCGAAAAAAAAATATTTCTCATTTTCAAATTACACAGATTAGTAAAACAAACCGACGATTGGAACGTAAGTGTCCTTTGCCCAATTCACAAAAAGGTGATCACATAGCCTCCTTAATATCGCATATAAGTTCCTATTGAACGTAATGTGTGAAAGACTAAAGCCTATAATCTGATTAGACTTTATCAGTGTGGCTTGAGACCTGGTAAATCAATCATTGACCAGATATTGACCAAGCGCCAAATCTTGGAAAAGGCCAGTGAAAAGAGAATCTACACACACCACCTCTTTGTCGATTTTAAAGGAGCCTTCGAAGATCGTTACCAAACGAGGTTTCAGACGAGGTGATTCCTAAACGTGTGACTTATTTAATTTATTTCTGTAGAGCTGAATAGAAGGGTACAATTTTCTATAACAATGTACAGTACTATTGAAAAGCAAAGTCCTCTCTCGACGAACGAAAACCAAACTCTACAAGTAGCATATCGTTCCCGTCCTGCTATATTGTGCGGAGGCACGAACGATGACAACATCTGATGAGTCGGAGGAGTTTTCGAGAGAAAGGTTTTGCGTAAGATTTACTTACGTTCCTCAACGAGTTGGGAACGGCGAATACCGCAGCCGATGGAATGATGAGCTGTATGAGATATACGGCGACATTGACATAGTTCAGCGAATCAAAAAACAGCGGCTACGCTGGCTAGGTCATGTGGTCCGGATGGTTAAGAACACTCCGGCTTTGATAGTTTTCAATGCAGTATCCGCCGGTGGAAGCAGAGGAAGAGGAAGACCTTCACTCCATGCACAATGAATGTTATAAATTCGGCTATAATCGCGTAAGCGGTGTCTATGCCAGTAAAGAAGAAGAATAAGAAGAAGAATAAAAAGAAAAAGAAGAATAATAAGAAGAAAACGAAGAATAATAAGAAGAAAAAGAAGGAGAAGAAGAATAAGAAAAAGAAGAAGAAGATGTAAAACCAAGGGGACGTAAGTGATATTGTAGGAATGGTTGTAGTGTTAAGCTTGCGCCAAAAGTCTTAGCTACCTTGTTATATCATATAATTCCAAAGTCAATTTCTTTAATTAATTGACACACAAAAAAGTGGTCTCAGGTTCTTACCGCTTACTTTCTATTTTAACACAAATATATTACCATCTAGGCGGCTTAAGAATACCCCATTGTCATATAAATATCATGTCATACAGTAAACGCCTCGCAATCGGCGATCTTTTTCGCATCTCTTTCAGGAATCGTAACAATCCACTTTATATCATACTTTATATGTAGCTCATTTCCAGTTCTATTCTCGGTAGGTATTGTGGAGTTTATTAGCACACTACTGTAAGTAAACAGAATTTTATGCCACATAATTATATAACCGCTAATGCGGTTTTGGGCTAAGTTCCTTGTCCGATTTATGGTATACATCTTGATGGGGTTCCAAAAAAATGTAGGGACCTATAGTTTATTTTAACGAACGACCGATGGATGAGCTTCTTATTGATTTTTTATTTTAAAATTCATTTTCAATAATTTTGGATGGTCGGGGGAAAACAATACCCGAATCAAATAAATACGAGATTTGTTGGAAAAATAACGAAAAACTTTTAATTTCGTGGGCTTGGAGATTTTCTATTATGATTTTCGTTTGTTAAAAGAAACAAATCAAAGCATTCGTATCAAATTTTGCACAAAAATGGAATAAAGTGTAACAAAGCGCAGCGTTGCCAGACGGCGTTATTTAGCGCCTGTGGATCTGCCTTTCTTACTGGGCGATGAAAAGATTTAATTCGTTGGTTAATTGTAGCCAACTCGGCTATACACGTATACTTTTTTTTTGTAAAAAAATATAATAATATTAAATTGATGATTTCATGAAAAGAAAATTAATTTTAAAACCAAAAATTATTTTCAATTCTTTTTTAAATAAGCAATATAAATTTAGCAACTATCAAAGCGCTATGATGTACTACTTCAGGGATATGTGAGCGCTGCGGGCAAGCTGAAAAAGATTTTGGCAACATTTTGGAAATGTTAACCAAGGCATAGGAAAGAGTCTGCTATGAGTAAGGTAAGAGTTTACCTAAACGTCTTTTTTACGTTGATGATCAATGGTTGAATTACTGAAACGTGTTATAGCAGGTGACTAAACATGAGTCTACGGATATGACGTCAAAACCGAAAAGATCTTTACACATGGGATTGAACGTATTATTCGATCTAAATGACATAATTCATACTGATGTCCTGCTAACAGTTCAAAAAGTCAATAAGGGCTCAACACCGTTATCGTGAAGCAATCGGAAAATAACGCCCGAATTTGGCCAAAAACAATGCTATAACGATTACCAGCCTCCTTTTTCTATAACTAATAATAATAATAAAATCCTTAATTGGACTTCATAACAACTGAATGAATTGATCCACCTACAGTTTCAAACTGGCTTCAAATCAAACAACTTTTTCTATTATTTAGGTTGTTAGTCTGGACTGGAATTCACGCTCGTTCGAATAATAACATGTGCTGCCAACCTTTCGGCTAGTGCGACTACCTTAAAGTTTTATATCTCCGTTCATCAAAAATTTATGTTGTTTCGGTTGGAACATTTGGAAATATTATTTATCAAATTAAATTTCTTTTCGTTTTTACCCGAAACGAAATGCTGTCGTATGTGTTAAATAATGTTAAACGTTAAAATTGAAGTGTACTGTTAAATCTAAGCAAGCAGCCATTTTAAAATTATGGTTAACGATAAGTTTGTGTAGTTTCAACGTTCTGATAACATGGCGCCAAAACGAAACGATTTCAATTCGTTGAGTTAATTTTTCTTTTTAGCAAAACGAAATACAATAATCAGGGCTGTCATGGAATCCAAGTCGGTTTTGCTTTTTATCGGAATTGCAAACCGATATTGATTTCATTTGGTGTCATGAAACCGTGTCGGTTTTGCTCTTTTCGAAATGAAACAAAACCGATGTCCGAATCAGCTGTTTTGCTTATTGACAATTTCAATGCAAATTTGTTTGACAAAATTTTATAAAATTTATTGATTTAATTGCTTTTTAATAAAGAAAGTGAAATATGGCATCTGCAGTTGTGGCTTTCATGTTGCTGGAAGAAAGCAGTAATGAGAAAGTTAAAAGAAAAATTTTGCGTGATTGCAGCAACCCACTTGAGCTGCCCAATACAGCGTTAGTATATTTATTTTAATTTTAAAGCCTTTTAATACTTAAAGCGCATTTGCAGTTTCATAGAGTATTATCGACTAAATAAAGAGGCTTTCCGAATGGTACTTGATACCATTGACGGGCACTTGACACGGTCGAAACTTGAAATGGACTTCAACGAAAAATGCAGATCGAGGGACTATTTTTATTCAAAGTTTTTTGTTTTCCCCTATTACGAATAAGAATATAAAATAATTAATATTTATTATTATTCAAAACCATCATTTACTCACATTTCTACTTAATTTGTAACTGAAAGTGAAAAAAAAAGTTTACACAAATCAAATCCAATAGCGGTAAGTTGCTTGGATTGTTTCCAATAACAAAACCGATAATTTTGGTTTCTGTGACACCTAAAACCGACACTAATTCCGATTCGAACATAAAACCGATAACATCGGATTTCATGACACCAAAGCAATTTTTTTGTCGGTTTCAATTCCAATTCCGACAGCAATTGGATTCCATGACAGCCCTGAATATTGTTGCGTTTGTTGAGCATCTCTGCCTCTAATACATCATTTTATGGTTTTGATTCTACATCACTGATTTCTTTTTGTGCGACAGCTGCTCCTATATACATATGCACATATGCATGTATATAACAAACATTATGATTGTTTGTACTACATACAAATAAATTTACGAGCACTTCTACACAATCAAATACAATAAAGATCTCCGCCAAAAACCAGAGATGAATTTGTCTTTGCATTAATCTTTGAGAAAACCTTTTGTTTGCTCAGCAGTTTAAGTTTCCTCGTAAATATACCGTATTGTTTGTGGTATTGTTGTTTTATATTTTAGTTTTTATTGAGTTCATTTATGAAATTTATTGCAGTTCATCACATTTGTTTTCGACTCTCGCGTTTTATTTATTGCTTTTGCTATGCTTTTTTTCTACATAATTTAATTTTTTTTGGTTTTTTCTTTCTTTTTTGTTGCTTAATCCACTTTGTTTATATTTTTATAACATTTAGTTTTCCTTTTGTTAGCTAGATTTACATATCTTTTTATACATATGTATGTAAATGTCCATATCTGAGCATATAAACAGCCTTGGCAAAAAGTATTAGGCACCCCACTAAAATACAATTATTCTCAAATGTGGCTATCAAAGTTACCACTTCTTTTTGTACATTTCTTACATGGGTGTTTCACTGTTGATTAAACGAATTGTGTCATAGCTCTCTGGGTAAGCTAAACCTATAAATTGCCTTTTTTTAAGAAATTCATTAAAATTTGAAAGTGAAAGTGTAAATTACAATTAGTGAAAAGTTACCAATCTTATAAAAACAGTTCATATTTAATGAAATGTTTAAAAAAGGGGAATTAGTTACGATGATAGAGTTAGAATTCAAGTTCTAAGTGAAGAAGGTAAGTCTCAGGTTGAGATTGTCAATTTGGTGGGATGTTCGCGGTGCGCGGTCCAATGTGCTATCGGCAATTTGTGGAGACGAAATCCCACAACAATACCTTCTGCTCAAATAGAAACGAGACTGCTCAATAAAACAAAAACGGTTAATTATTCTTCAATATTTATTTTATCCCCTTCAAAATAGTCACCATTAGAGGCGATACACATATGCCACCTTTTTTTTCCAATCTTCATAACACTTCTGGTAGGCCGCTTTAGGTATGACTTTCAGTTCCTTCTTCGAATTCTTTTTTATGACTTCAATCGACTGAAAATGCTTTCCACGAAGCGGCAATTTGAGTTTAGGGAAAAGAAAAAAGTCACACGGTGCCATGTCGGGTGAATACGGTGCTTGCGGAACAATATTTACGTTGTTTTTGGTCAAATAATCGCGTACAAGACGAGACGTATGAGCTGGGACTTTATCATGATGTAGAAACCATGACTTGTTGTCCCACAAATCCTTTCTTTTGAGACGAATATTCTCACGCAAACGCTTCAAAACGGATAAATAATATTCAGCATTAACGGATTGACCTTCTGGAAGGAATTCCGAGTGCACAACACCTTGGCTATCAAAGAAAACAGTGAGCATAACTTTGATTTTCGATCGACTTTGACGTGGTTTTTTGGGTTTCGGCTCATTTGGAAGGCGCCATTCAGATGATTGCTGGGCTGTTTCAACGTCGTATTCATAGACCCAAGTCTCGTCTCCAGTTATTAATGAGCTGGATGTCCGTATCACTCATTGTGAGCATTTCCTTGGCGACAGTTTTGCGTTCCTCTTTTTGAAGAAAATTCAACAATTTTGGAACAAGTCAAGCAGACACACGTCTCATGCTTAAAACATCGTGAATAATGCTATGAGCGGATCCATTTGATATGTTGAGCTCACTAGCTATCTCTCTTTCAGTCACACGACGATTTTCCAACACAATTTTCTTTACTTTTTCGACGTTTTCTTCGTTTATTGACGTTGCTGGACGACGATCATGGGGCAAGTTCTCTAGAGATGTACGGCCGTCCTTGAACGACTTATACCAATCAAAAATACGTGCACGTGATAGGCAAGACTCCCCATATGCCTTCTGCAACATTTTCATTGCGTCTGTCGCACTTATTCCATTGGAATAACAAAATTTCAAACAAACTCTTTGCTCACCGTTAATTTCCATAGTAAAATTCGAAAAACACACTCGAGGTTGACTTGTTTATAGTGCCGTAAAAAAAAACTATGTTACAGATCGCGCTCAAATTTGACATGTAAACATATAACAGTCCTGCCAATCTAAGCAAAAAAAAAGTATGGCCATATGTCTTGTCCTTGTCGAGTTATGGATAAAGTTTCCGTTTATATTTGAGCAGAAGGTAATCAAAAAGTGGAAGAAAGCGTCTAACCAGTAAACGAGAAGACCGAATACTTATACACGAGTCTCTCAAGAATTGCAAAAAATCTTCTTCTGCCATTGCAGCTGCACTTTCGGATGAATTTAGTAAACCAGTTAGTGCTCGAACAGCTAGAAGAAGACTTCTGGAAGCAGGTTTAAAATGATGTAAAGCCCGAAAGAAAAGAATAGGAAAAATCGTTTGGAAAGGGCTCGTCGATACCAACATTTCACGAAAGAAGATTGGTCGTATGTTCTGTGGTCTGATGAATCAAACTCCGAACTAATAAGAGCGCCGTAAAGTATTACCTTCTTACCCTAGAGCAATTTTGAAGACATAATACAAATCTTATGAAAACATTATTTTTTCTTTTCTACAAATATTTGGAACACCTGGTGTGATCATCATCCATCCAGATTGCGAGGTACCCACTGTTAAGCATTGAGGAGGCAGCATTGTGATCTGGGGCTGCATGCCTGCTGATGGTGTCGGCGAAATGTTCATTTGCGAGGGTCGCATGGACAGTCAAAAGTACATAAATGTATAAGAAGCCGTTCTTCTGCCTTCGTTAACGCGCATTTTCGGCGATACTAATTTAGACGAGGTTCAATTTTAGCAAGACAATGCTCCTTGTCACAAATCAGCGACTACGATGCGTTGGTTTAGAGATAACAACATTGTTTTGTTAGATTGGCCTGCACAGTCTCTTGATCTTATTGATACATTGAGCACATATGGGCTATTTTAAAACGCATGCCTAAGACAATTGCTGCCGTTATTAAATTGAAGGGTGGTCCTACTAAATATTAATGTTATTATCACTAATTCATTGTATTTTCACTGTTTTACTAATAAAACTGCATTACATCACTTGTTTAAACCCAAAATTCAGTAATTAGTGGGGTGCCTAATACTTTTGGCCAAGGTTGGAGGTATATATGTACGCCATATATCTTTTTAAATATATCAAATAAAAATGTTTCTACCACCAAAAAAAACTCATTCACTTTCATGTTAAATGTAGACAACATTGTTGTTATATATACGTGTATGCATAATTGGCGCTTTGTAACCGCTGAAGCGATTTTTCGACCGAGCTCCTCCTTCAACTTGTTGTTATGCGTCATTTTTCCAACAAATGGAGAGACCTACAGTTTATACTAAGCCGGCTCCGAACGGCTGATGGTTTTTTATGAGCTTTATTTCATGTCAGAAATACACTCGGAGGGGTTGACATTCCCTGCCGAGGAACAACCGCAATTAGAAAATTTAACTTTTTTTTATTTAAATTAATTGTCCATAACTTTTGGCAGTACGCAATGCTAACCACTCGGCTACCACGGCCGCGGTAGCCTCCTCCAATAGGTTAGCCTCCTCAAATATAACGGTCACATAATTTTCTCACAACTAAGTAAATATAAACATTAACATACTCATACATTCAAAAGAAAATTATTATAATTAATAATTTAATGTGAAATCTGTCAGATATTTACAAAATGTTTATTGTCAACTTTGCGAACTGCACGCACACACATACGAGTATACACATATGTACATATGTATGAACGTTTACATATGCATGTATGGGAACATATGACAGCTATCACGCTATTTATGTTTTTAGTGGCAGTCGGGCCAGGAAATTTGTGACAAAAGTTGAGTAAAACAAAAAGCTTAGCAATTACGTCCACACTAATTTTCGTTCAATGACTTTTCTTAAAACAAAAACAACAAAAAAAAAAACATGAAAACAGAAAAAACACAAAACACAAAAAATAAATGTATTTAAAATGTTTTTTCTAATTATACATTCAAATGTTGTATTTACTACACGTATATGCTATCCGCAAAACGTATCTATTTACTAATACAAGGTATCGGCAACAAGTTATCTCGGAGCAAACGTTAGAGTTAGTTTTTATTTATCGTAAATAATTTTACTTACTTTTCCCCTGAAAATGTTTTATTTTTTTAATATATATGGTACATACAAACAGTGACTCACAGCCAAAGTAATGCAGCTATATAAGAAATAGTATAAAAAGTTTTATTTAAAAATTAAATAAAATTTCTAAAAACCATGAATGCCAGTTAATTGCGGCATATACGTGTATACACATTTCATTAATGCTTTAAAAATTTTATATTTTATATACATATATTTTATGTAATTAACAACAATAACAAACTTCACTATTGTACTTCACAACGAAAATGATGCAGTAACAAAAGAATTGAAAAATTTCATTTTTTTAAAGAACAAAACTAATATTGTATGTTAATTAATATTTAGTAGGATTTCCTTTGCTGTCTACGACTGCTTTCATACGTTTGGGCATGGATTCCACTAACTTCTTCGTGTAATCATGAGCAATATTGGCTTGATTTCGAATCTCTCGTTCCAAAACTGACTACATACTGTCAATCACGTTGAAATCTGGAGACTGCGCTGGGATTTGTACTATGTGCAAACAGTTCCAAATAAGCCAACTTTGCACAACACCTGATTCGTGTTTCGGATAATTGTCTTAATAGTACCGAAACTTGTCACGAATATTTAATTTTGAGTCACTTTGCAACAAATTTCTTTTTAAAATGTCCAATACACAGTCTTATCCATAGTACTATTGATGAAATCCAATTTTCCAACTCCAGAAGACGACATGCATCCCCATACCAATACATGCCCTCCACTATGTTTTACAGTGCTACGTAAATTTTGCGGTTGTAACGCAGAATTTGGTTTTCTCCATACATACATAGCTCTTTCCATCTGATCTAAACAGGTTGAATTTACTTTCGTCCGCAAAAATTACGGTTCCCAGAAACTTTCATTTTTACATAAATGCTTTTTTGCAAACTTCAGCCTTTTACTTTGACTTTTAGCACTGACATACACGTATGGTTTATTTCGAGCTGTATGGCCATTGAAATCAGCTTCTCTGAGGATTCTTCGCATGATTTCTGGGTTACAGCTTTTTCGAAGATATTTTACCACTTCTTTATCTAAAGCTGGAGCACTTAAGTGGGGGAATAACTTTCGGTAAATAATTTATTATGAGCCGTTTTAATTTTATTTAACACGCGATTTTCACGAACATAGCGTTCAATGATACCTATTCTGAACAGTTCCTTGGCTCAATTTCACCATTTCCGCGATTTTACGCTAACTTTTACCATCTTTATATTGTTTTAGGATTAATTCGAGCACTCCAATACTTGTTTGGCGACATATTTTTATCTACACTCAACCAATGTCAATACTATATGTCAAAATTATCTCATATAACACCAAGTTTGCTCACGATTATATACAATATATATAAAATTGGTGCTTTGCAACCGCTCAAGCGATTTTCGGCCGAGCTCCTCCTCCAATTTGTAGTTTTTGCGTCTTGATGTTTTTCCAACAAATGGAGCGACCTACAGTTTATACTAAGCCGCCTCCGAACGGCTAATGGTTTTTTTATGTCCGAAATACACTCGGAGGGGCGGCCGCAATTAGAAAATTTAACTTATTTTTTTATTTAAATTAATTTTCCATTACTTTTGGATGTTGGTGGCACCGGGATTTGAACACGAGCCTTCCGAAGGTCAGTACGCAATGCTCTCTCGGCTACCGCGGTCGCCACGATTATAGCGGTATTATTTTACATTCAAAAATCGTCGACAAGTCGCCGCGACTGTGAGGTACAATTTAATACTGAAGTTTGTTTTTGTTGTAAATTACATAAAATAAATATAAAATATAAAATTTTTAAAGCATCAATGAAATGTGTATATCTGTATATATGTATATACGAGGTGTTCTGAAACGCGTTTTTTCGTATCGCCAATAGCTCCTGTTTCGATTTTTCTTTTATTTCCTCAACCGTAGCAAAATGCTTTCCTTGCATCGGTGTCTTCAGTTTTGGGAAGAGGAAAAGAGGTTTTTGGATTTGTGAACTCACGCACAAGCATCGTTGTGTGAGCTGGTGCGTTATCATGGTGCGAAATCCATGATTGTTTATTCCACAATTCTGTGCGTTTCTGACGAATTGCTTCGGGCAAACAGTTCATAACTTCTGGGTAGCATTCCTTATTGATTGTACGACGCCTCTAATAGTGTTTCGACGAGGACGTTTTCGGCCAATCCATTATTTGTGCAATAGATGGCTGTAGTGATTCTGTATTTCACGTTCTATAAGTGCGATTGCATTAGATATATTGCGTTATAGAGATGATATTTTGTACTAAAGAGATAACGGGAGAAATGTTCATCACTTAAATCAGTAGTGCTTGAGTACATGCCAAAGATAGACACCAACAAAGAGAACACGTTCTATATTTTACAATTTTTCTTCGATAAAGGCGAAAACACAAGTCAATCAGCTGGATTCGTCGATTGCGTTCCGATAATTTTGATGTAAACGATGATAGATAGATGCTTCGTCAAGATTGACCGTCAGTTTGGCTCTACTTGAAAAAGGCTAAATATATAAAGAAGCTTGATTTTCTGAAGCGGATGGAGACTGGTGATAAATAGTAAATGTCTGACAGCAACATCAAACGCAACGGTCGTGGTCGAATCGCAGTGAGCCAGTACTAACGGTCTTCACGCTAGGATTGACGGCCAGGAAGATTTTTTGTGTGTTCACTGCTTCTTCGGACCTGTACTGTCAGCAATTGGACTGTCTGAAGGAAGCGTTCAGCTTTGGCTTACAGGATGGGAATTGTGTCTCATCAGCACTACCGCAGACCACATATATAGATTGGGACTCGTCAGAAGCTATATTGATATACCTACTGACTAGTCCGGAACTCGCACCAAACGAATGATTTGGTTAGTGAAGAATTTGCCAATGTCCCAATTTTTTTACAAATATGGACAAAGGTTTCTAAAAGAGAGGCATAATGACTTAACGTTCAAAATGGCAAAAAGTTATCGAGCAAAACGGCGCATATTTTACATTAAATGGATGTCATCCAACTCAATGCAAAAATAATGGATTACTTTTTACATGACCATTCGTGATATCTTGTATGGGCAAACTATTAATTTATGTTCATATCCTTTTTTCAGAACATTTTTATATCATATCATCCGGATTGAAATTCATTTATATTAATTGGATTGAAAAACCATTACCTTTTTACTCTTAAACACTTTCTTTTAGCATAAAATGTAAAAATACTTACAAATTTAAATTTCCAATTTACAGCTCATTCGCTGGCAAATTTTACAACTTTCGTATTGAAATTGAAAATAGTATTCAATGTATCAGCTGTTTGTGGTTATGGTCTCAATAACAATAATAGTTAGGGTTGTGACTATGGTTGCAGCTCGTGTTATGGTATGACATCTTTAATTTAACCTTTAAATATTTAATCTGGTATGCCAATGGCCCTGTTATGCGGGATTAGAGCACCGATTACTCATTGTGAAAATTTTCTCATTGTTTAGCATTAATGACTAAATTAGTTAATAATTTGTCTCTTGTGTCAAATAAATTAACGGGACCGTTAGGTTAACTCAGCCAATGAAGTATGATTAGTTGCATAATTTTTCTGACAACATTAATTATGCACCTACTTAACTGGTTATTTGATTGACTTTATAGTTATTTTATCAGAAGAGTTCATTGTCGTAGGCCAGAAAACGGTAGAAGCTGTTCTTAGCGAAAAATCAAGTTGTATTTTCGGACAAAAAACATGAAAAGAAATGATTTTTTATTATGTACAACTTTGGTTCAAATTGATTTGATTACATCACTTTTTGAATATGAGATCGCGAAAGTGAACGCCTCCTCGAACTCTAATGGCGCAATATCCGTTTTTCGACATTTTCCATCGTATTTGTCAATGTTTCAAACGATATGGCGGTGTCAAATTAGCTGAACGCTATAAAGCGCCCTTAAAACAATGGCTTAAAATAAAACATTGTAGCACGTGCTATATAAGGTGGTGCGCCGCCTGTTGACCTAGAAGTATTCCATTCAATTTTCACGAAACGCTTTATTGTGTTTTTTGACGGTACACTTTTCAGTTTTCTTCTCCAAGTACGTTGGTAACTTATTTTGGATATACTGCTGCGAAGTTACGGTATTGCCAGATGGGTATATCCCGCTTCGGACACATGATCGAAAGGCATACAAATACATCTGCGTACCAAGTTTGATTGAAACATCTTAGAAATTGTGGTACTAGTTTGGGCAACTCAGCTCGTCGTAATGATCCGATCTGTAGCTCTCCTTCTTTTGATATTTTACACATTTCGGACCAAAATTAATTTACCATTTTATGTAATAAAATAAAATTGGCATCCATGGTTTAAAGTCACAAAGTGATCTTCAACTAAATACTTTTTATTGAAAAACAAATAAAAAATATATAATTTTTGTATTACTAGGTATTGTCCGTTAGAAGCTACCACTTTTTCCCATCTCTGTTAATTTTCGAATGCCATCTCTAAAAAATGAGCTCTGTCTTCGGTTCAATCATTGAGTCATTCTTCGATTTCTTCAGAATACCCGAACCGGTGGCACCATTACTGTTTTGCTAACGTCGAAAAATCCAATAGTCGGAAGGAGCAAGGACTCTTTGTCTTCGACCATAAAATGACCACTCTATGCATGACCGGTAAGGCGTAGATTCACCACTTTTATTCCAAAGACCGGTCCCAACTTGCCGGTGAAGCCATCTGTTGAGAACGGCTCGAATTAATTAGCACCCAATAAATAACATTTTTATTTTTATAAATTCAAGAAAATATCGAAATTAAGTTTAAATAACTGGTAAATGCCTCACAATTTTACGGCAATAAAATATTAATATTATAGGCAAAAAAAAAAAAAACAATTAAAATTATTAAAAAAAAAATATCTTTTTAATTTTTCGTACTTAATTTACAAAAGTATTTAAAATATTTATACTTACGACTCGAAATCGAAATGTAGCCAAGAAATTACAATAATTAATCCGTTTGGCTATAAAATCGAAATAAATGTTCATATGTACGTACACGTATGTATGTATGTGGTAGGTATGTATGTGTTAGCGTAATTCAGCATCTGCATGTACCATGTACGATAGATACTAAGAGCAATACAAAATATTTTTGGACTCTTCCGCATCTTTGGTGTATGTACATACGAACACGTATGTATGTAAATGCGAAATTTCTTGTGCGACGTCAACGATAACACGCTAACAGCGCGACGTGAGCCTAATAAGAGATATTCTTCAAAAGTCGCGCGCACTGCGGTCGATGACGATAGCCAGTGGTGGTAGGCAATAGCAGCGATGGCGAGACAAATATTGCATTGGCAAAAGCCCCCAGACAGTTTTGGTGTTGCACTCAATGGGTATAAATAAAAATAAACTTACATATATATATATATATATATATATATAGATATACCATATATGTATGTACGTATGCATGTATGTATGTACTATATGAATTGAATTGGTCAACAAAACGTGGAAAGAGTTTTGGGATAATAAGAACTAATTATAATGTTCATGGTGTGGAAAATAAATAAATATTTGTTTTGGATATCATGTTCAGATTTTATTGTTGTAATAAATGTTTTCCATAATTGAATAGTGTTTCTTCCGAAGGAAGCCAAAAGATAACGTGATGTCACGTCGAACTTTCAAAAGCGGTGAGGTAGTTGTAATAGGGGTAGATGAACGACAAAAATGGCTTTAGCTTGCTGAGAAAGCAATAGATGGTTTTAAGTTAACGAGAGAACGGCAGAACCAGAGTTCTGCTGCCAAATCACTGAGTTATCTGCCAATTGTAATTATAAGGATAATGCAGCTAGCTAGACGGTCATAAAAGCTTTCCTTTCATGTAGCCGAAGTCGGTAGCCTTTGTATCATGTGATAGAGAAAAGAAAAGTTCACGTACATACACATATTATATTAAGGCAAACGACAAACAACAACAAACTCAGCAAAAAAGCCGGTGCTCTCTCAGAACCAAAGGTCTATTAAGCGTCGTATGCAACACAATTAGTTATGGTTGAAAACAGGTTAGGTTAGGTTGAGGTACGTATCGATGCGTAAACATCAATACACTGAGGCCAATGTAGGCCCATTGTGATATCACGGTGTTTACTCGATCACTCAGCTTCACTCTTCATTCACTTCGATTCCTTAATAAATTTCATTAAATAATTTATCTTGCTGTCTGCTATCTTATACAAATCAGCAATAAAGGCAGCTCTTAAATATCGGAACCTAACTCGGCCCAAGGTAGGGTAGTCACATAGGAGATGAGAGACCGTTTCTAGCGCTTTATCGTTCTTACAACTACTACAACATCTCCTGAAACGAACATCCAACCTTGCCGCATATCGTCCTATCAGGTAGTGATTTGTTAAAATTCCTACAATATTAGAGATGTCCTTTCTTTTGAGAAAACATACACGTATTTCTTGACGAAAAGGGTCGTCCAAGTTTGTACAGAAATACGGTGAGAAGCCCAAATAAGAGATAATCTGTTCTGTTTGGCCATCTCATATAGAGTTCGGCGGCAGTACAGCGAAATTTTTGAAATCGTTGAAAGCGAGCCAAGCAATGAAATACACTAGGTTCATCGGGTAGCCTGCAAGAGCGTTCAAAAGATGGGTTTGTTGAGAAAGCACCTCTTCCAAATCTTTCATCAAGTTTTGATTCATCAGTATATATTCGTATCTTAAGACTGTCGTATGGAGTATCGAAGTTATTGCTTTTTTCTTCCCTTTTAGGAATATGTTGGGCAGCAGCGGTCTGTGCTAATTGATTTGAAATTGTATCTTTCTAGGATTGTCGAGTGCCCAAATCGTCGATTATTCCACTGATTTAGTTCCCTCAGGCAGTCTCCTTTACAACCCGAAGAAAAGCGTTTTTTCAGCAATTTTGATGAAGGTCGCGCGATGCATCTGAAACAGTCGAACCAATTTTTTTTTTTTAATTTTTAGGAATGTCTCTACTATATGAACAAAAAAAAACCGAAAAAAAATTCCAAATTTTTTCGAAGTTTGAAGAAAATTCATTTCAAGTTGCAAAAAAAAAATAGTTTAAATAATACTTTGTCTAACTTTTTTAGTTCAAATAGAAGATAATTTAATACTGAAGCTAAATCACTTTGGTTTTTTTTTCGATCGGATATTTATAGCTCGAGAAAACGCGCTTCGAAGTCACTAAAACAACTTTTGCTTCTAAAATATGTCGAATTGGTCGCTGAAATTTCGCATTTTTTGAAGCCTCTAAAGTAGATTACTGTCTTATGGTATCTTGTTGAAAGCCGTGTTCTTCAATTACAGATTAAAAAATATTGGTTTGTCATATGACCATAACCTCCGTACCAAAGAGCGCACCAGGCCAGGCAGTAAGTTTTGTTTTTTTGGTTCAACCCCCGAGGGAGAAATTACCTCCTCGCTGAAGAAAATTTTGTTCCAAAACACCCCGTCCACTGCTTGAATGTTGAGCCGGCTTCAGTTGTTGTGTAAGTTAGACTTTTATGGATATATGTATGTACAATACATTGGTGTAAGCCCAAGTAAGTACAAATATGCCATAATGTGCCGTAAGAGAGTCCCTTGTGAACGTCAAGAAACAGATACAGTCGGGTTTTTGGCTACTCTTTCACTTAGAGTAGCGATATTTGAGGTGGAATGAAAAAACGATGATGTGCAGACCTTACAATATCTGTAACCGATCCAGTCTTTTCAAATTTCCTTAAAATTTTACCAATTGCTTAATCTCCGCTTAAAGCACGAAACGTGGCCACGTATGAATCAAAATTTTTGTAGTAGATTTTAACAATTTTAACGCGTTGTGCGGCTGAGAGATGATCCATTTTCATAAATCTTCTTACTTTTAACTGAACAAAAACATGTTTGGTTTGATATTTAAAATTTACAGATGTTAAAATACCGCAATATACTTTAGAAATCAAGAAATGAATAACCTTACGCATTTATAGTCTTTAAAAATATCCCCTTTTATAAACGAATTTTGAGCGATAAAAATGTCTAGTCCCAAACGAGACTCTAAAATTGGTTTATCGAAGATTCTGTGATCCTTTACGAGAGGAATCCCAAAAAATAAAAAAACGTTGCTATAACCATTATTTAATATTAAAAATACCATTTCTTCGAGTTACCATCATTTGTTTATTGTAGATGCGGGCAACATATAATATTTATCGAAAAAAATAGAAAATAATAATAAAAAAGCTAAAAGGAAAAAGAAAATATTCAACCGAATGTATTTACGGTCATGTGCACTTAAGATAAAACAACAATAAATTCAAAACAGAAAGATGGGAATGTACATACAAACATATGCATATACCTGCTTGTATACAAGTATGTAACATATACACGTATGTATGTAAACAAATTCTGTGCGTAGATTTTTAATTGCATTTGTATACTTTAAGAGACTATGTGACGTCACTATAGAAAATGTACACATTTCTCAAATCTCAATATCAATTTATCATACACATAATACGTACGTATGTAAGGTACATACATACACGTATGTACTCGTATATAAACATATCCACAGGCATGCAGCTTTCTTTACAATTCTTTCTAAAAACCATACAATTTCGAATATTTACTTCATTTCTATTTCACTGCGTGTTTTGCACGATAAAATATTACATTTATTTTTCAAAACCAATTCGTATTTTAATTAATTTCAATTCAATTTTTTCTTTTGTATTACATTTCACGTAGTTTTTCTATTTTTTTTAGGAAGAATACTTCTTTTTTTATGAATTTCACTGTAATTTAATTAACATTGATTTCACACTTCACGAAAACACTGAATTTAACATTTTATCTTTATAATTTGTTTTTATATTAATATTAAATAAAAATCGTTAACTAAAAAAAAAATGAAAAATAATGTCATAAGTCACACGCGTGCGGCTCGAGATTTTTTTAAAATTATTTCGATTTATTATTATTTATTTTATTTCGACGCGCTTAACTTTTGACCGTACGGCTGAGAAATCGCTACTGATTCTATTTGTTCACTTTGGCTATCTCCAGAGGCCGAAATTGAACGTGTTTCCGTGGTGTTTCCTTGGTTTTGACGTCGTTCTTATGACGATATTTCTTACGATCAAAGATTTTCTTTGAACACATATACATAACGGTTGTAAAAGAAATTTTCTATTCTCTCACAAGAGAGCGATGGAGGATTCTGCGCAAATGGTTATCAATTTTTTTTGAGTTAGAGTGCGCAATAACCAAAAAAAAGTTTGATAAATGAAATCACAAAATCAAAATGTTAGACCGCAGTCTTTGTAGAGTGCACTATAGCGGGCATAGTATTGTAGATTACGAGCGGCTAGAAAAAATAAGGTTAATTTTTGAAAAAAGCAAACTGAAGGATGATAAGTGGTTTACAGTTCAGTTATCAAAACTTGAGTTGAGTTGAATTGATGCGGCTGTTGGTCAGTGGCCTTTTGTGATACCACTTTGAGGCTCCTATCTTACCCTTCTCAAATGTTCGAACCATTTCGTATGTCTTATAGTAAAAGCAAAGAGATAACTAATTTTTACTAAAGCTAGCTCAGCGAGACAGTCAAAGAAGTGCTTCCCGAGGAACTTGTGTCGCGTAGATGTCAAGGTTAGGGGGTGTGCAATAGACTCTTCCTCTTCTTCGTCCCTGCAGCTGCGGCAAAAATCATTGTAGTGATAGCCAATGACCTGTTATTACACCTGTCGTTATGATAGTGGAGAACCGTTCAAGAAGGATAGGATATTTTAATTTTTTCGCGTTCAATTTCGCCCCTAACTATATTGTCGCGTTGCACGTGATCTCATTCAGCCATCTAGTGTAATCCAGCTCCTTCAGTACTTCTGCTATTTAAGATTATCTCGAGATATTTGACATCGGTAGAGTGATCTCCACTTCCCTTAGTATAGGTGGCTAAAAGGGCGTATATACTGTGGAGTAGACTCTCGAAGATTTTTTAAGGGGAAAAAGGTGAGACTTATGAGATAGAAGTCTTTCGGACTAACATGGCTGGCTCTGCTACCTTTTGGGATAAATATTAATTTAGCCCTAGTTCATGCTCACGCAGAGAGGTTTTATAAATTTTACATAGAAATGGGAATAAGATGTTCTCAGCACCCTCTAGTTTCGGCCGGAGTTGAAATGATTTTATCACCCACTGCACCTTTGTCCGAAATACAATGTTGTTAATATCAGAGGTACACTCGATTTTTCTATGTGGGATTTGGTTGTAGAGTGTAGAGCATCCCGGAAAATGGGTGTTCATAAGGATATCCAGCATTTCATCGCAAGATGTAGTCCATTAACCATCTCGATACAGGTTGTAGTTTGGGATATTAAGCCTCGGTTATGTAACAAAAGGCTGATTATCTTAACTCGGTGACATTATTTGTACCTGAAACACTGAAGAGAGAGCTCGTAGCTTTTTTTGAGTCCTCGGCTCATATAGTTAACTTCCTTGTTTTAATAAACTATGCCATCTGAGCATCAATGGGTTTTCACTCTCAAGAGTCGCCGTAAACTAACGACGTATGTGGCTTTTTGCTTAAATTAACAGGAATACTCTTCTTACTGGGAAATGGACATTGGACGGACTTATTAGGAAAAATCGTATTAATGGTTCGCTTTACTTGCGATTCTTTTTTTACGTGAAGTGGATTGACCTATTCATGGTTCGTTGTAGTTAAATTTTTGGACTTTATGTCTAAATGGAATTCCTTTGTTTCTTCAAACGGACCATAATCTGGAACCAAGTCCCAATTGCTCGAAATATAAGTAATATTTTCTTTACGGGATATGGATCACCGACAGATTGACAAAAGTTAGTAAGATATTGGATAAAAGTATATATTGTGTGTAGGTATGTTCGCTTCGCATGTTTATTATTATGCGGCTGCGGGTTGCAAGCTATTCTTATACGTTTAACTTGACTGTGAATAAGCATAGATCCGAAAAGTGCCTTTGGCTTACTTCAAAGCATTCGTATTGACATTGAACGACTTTGAGCAGCAAAGACCCGGACCTGGACATACAAATAAGTGGTCAAATCAATAATATAATTAAAAATACTTTAAATATTGTACTTTGATACCTATGAGGGGTCTGTAGAAGAGATTCCTCTCACCTTTCTAGATTCTGAAACCACTTGAGTTATTTAATGAAACACACGAGATTATTGACACTTGCTGACGCTATACCTGCACGGCAGTCAAAGTAGAAAATGCCTAGGAAACGAAGCCGGGCTGCACTAGGGCGCGGCAGTGGCAGAGGTAATGTCACACCTACTCCTCCTCGTCTACGAGTATGTCATTAGAGAAATAGCCCATCCCTCTACCATAAGTCCCCATCAGAGACTTACCGTGACGTGCTAACTTGTCGGCCACGTACAGCCGAGAGTTTGCTTAAGACTTATTGCCACCTTCGATGTGGCGTGATTACAATGAAAAGATTTAATGGCAGCTTCGCTGTCAGAATATAATGTGATAGGCTAAGATACTATATTCGAGTTGAGTAACCGTGAAGCGGCTTCCAATATTGCAGTTAGCTCAGCCTGATGTCGATTGCATGTGCTTTCATTTACATGGTGCTCTTACAAGATAGGTTCTTCGCCGAAAGGCGACGCAGTTAGAAAAATTAACTAAATTTTTTTTAAATAAATTTTCTATAACTTTTGGCTGTTGGCCGAACCAGGACCAGGAACTGAAAAAGAGTATCGCACTTAAGTTTCTAGGAAGTGTATGATAGTTAATTATATCATAAAATTTTGTCAAAGAAAATTTTTCCGAATTATTTCTAATCTACTATAACAACCACGATTATTTTTTTTTGTAATTATGGGAAATTTTTGTAATGAACACAGACCGCACGGCGCGTCGTCTGGAAATGTAGTAATTCTGACAATATATTTTATTTCAAAAAATATTGAAATATTCATATATTTGTATATAAGTACGTTTGTACATATATTTATAATTTTATTTATTTTTTGTATATCTCATAAATAAATAAGTTTAAGCAACTCAAAATGCCAGATGATGTAAGTAAAAACTGTAAAAAAAATTTTGCCGGAGCTGACCAATGTCTTTTAATAAAATAAAATTTAATTATAAACAGCCAAAAAGAGTTGGGTGGACGCCAATATTGCTGCTGATTTGTGTTGCGACCACCATAGGGGCGGTTATACCCGTGGGATATGCGTTGGGTGTCATGAATACGCCTGCTGAGGTAGGAGAGAGTTCAATGTTTGCTTTTCATAAATTAACATTTAAACCCATACATGACTCACCTATGCCATAGGTCATAAAAAAGTGGGTTACTGCCAGTGTGTCCAAAAGGTATGGCGTTGAGCTCAATGCTGCGAATCTCGATATACTATGGGCGAGTATAGTTTCGATTTTTCAAGTTGGCGGCATTTTGGGTTCTTTCGTTTCGGGTGTCATAAGTAACAGATTCGGAAGGTGAAGTTGAAATAAAGTGTTTCTACTTGAATTTAGTTTTTACATTTCCATCTGTTTTTATTTTTATTTTTCTGCATTTTCCAGAAAGGGTTGCTTGCTCATTAGCAGCAGTCTATTACTATTTGCTGGCCTACTATTATACGTCTGTCGCATGGTACGTCTTGTCGAGCTGATGCTTTTGGGTCGCTTTCTAATTGGCATCTCAACTGCGCTCATCTACACTGCACACCCCATGTACCTGTTGGAGTGTGCGCCGATACATCTACGTGGCAGTGCCGGCGTCTTCACACTACTCGGCATCACTGGCGGCATTGTTGTGGGTCAAGTCTTCAGTTTGCAACAAGTGTTCGGTAATGAGGACTATTGGGAATTGGCTTTGAGCTTCTATGTGATTTGTGTGCTGTTTGGTTTTTCGCCTTCTTTCTGGTTTCCAGAATCGCCGAGTTGGCTAATGAAGGTGCGTAAGGATGAGGAATTGGCAAAGGAGTCACTGCGTAGTTTACGTGGTGAAAATGCCGAGGATGCGATAAATGCGGAAATTGGCGAAATGAAAGCATCTGCAGCGGACAGCAGTGGAATGCTTAGCTTCGGCACTGTGCTACAGAACTCCGAATTCTGTTTGCCCCTACTCATTGTCATATCGTTTATGGCTTGTCAGGCCTTGAGCGGCATAAATGGCATTTTCTTTTATTCAGTACGAATTTATACGAAATGTGGATTCTCCGCCGAAAATGCTACATGGTTAAATTTCGGCGCTGGTGTATTGAATTTCGTATTTGCATTGGTGAGCTTAGTTTTGATGGAACGTTGTAACCGGCGACCCTGTATGCTGATCTCGTGTGGGGCTTGTGCTATATCGCTTATCGGTTTGGGTTTCGCTTTGAAATTTATAGTGTGTATTTGTAATGTAATTTTGAATATATTTATATTTATTTTCTTATTATGATATTTTCTAGGACTCTGTCAGCTGGTTCCCTATACTTTGTGTTGTTTTTATGGCTTCTTTTATAGTATTTTTCAATTTCGGCTTGGGTCCCATACCATTCTTCATAGGAACAGGTAAATTCCATAGTCTCAGTTGCATTACAAAAACATATATTGCTTTCTTTCACAGAGCTCTTTGAGCTTTCTCCACGTACGGTGGCTATGGCTACGGGCAACTTTTCTTGTTGGACAGGTAATTTTTTAATAGGCATGTGTTTCCCGCCAGTGGAGAGTCTCATTGGTCCATTTTGCTTTTTACCCTGCGGTGGAGTTTGCATATATTGTTTTCTATTGACATGGCGATATGTGCCGGAGACCCGTGGTTTTGCACCGTCCGATGTCAAGCCGTTAATGGTGAATGGCCTTAAATCGAAGGTAACCTGAAGCGAGGTTTCAGTGAATATACATACATATGGTATGTAATTTAAATGACATTACCAAGCGATATCTGATGTATTAATGTTGGAATTAAAATATGTCTGCATAAATTCTTTGGTTTTCATTTAGCGAGATTAGACCATTGTACTTTAAGTTTTTATCGCCATACTTGTTTTAGATAACAAAGCAACAACATACAAATGTTTTAAATCAAGGCGAATTGAGATGAACTGAAGTTGTCAGCTCAGCTCAAATGTAAACAATACGTTGGTAAATTTATCTTGGATTTTACGTGTATGATAGTTATTTCAAATAGATTTTGGTATTTTAGCAAAATATTGGCCTAGTAAAAAGTAATTCATTATTTGTGCCTTAAATTGAAGGCCTTATGTACCAGAGAAGAATGAAGATAATGTCATTATGCCTCTCGCATAGAAACCATTCTCGCTATTGGTAAAAAAGTGGTATAATCGATTTTCACAGGGTTCTTTTGATACCAATTCTTCACCAGCCAAATCATTCGTGATAGGCAGGAACAGATGGTAGTCACTGGGTGTGAGGTCCGGACTATAAGATGGATGTATAAGAAACTCCTAGACAAGCTCTCGATGCTTCTAGAGAGTTACTATCGATGTGTGCAATCTGGTGTTGCACTTCTGGGAGATTTCTTCCTTCAAACGGACCAATCGCTGACAGTACAGGCCAGAATAAAGACTTTGGTCGTAGGGGAGCAGCATCATAATTGATGGTTCCTTGTCAATCCCACCAAACACACAACAAAACTTTCCTGGCCGTCAATGTTGGCTTGGAAACCCTTTGTAACGGCTCATTGCCTTTCGACCATGACTGTTTTCAATTAACGTTGCTATAAGTGATTTACTTTTCAGCACCAGTTGCCATCTGCTTCAGAAATGGGTCGATTTTACTACGATTAAGCAGCGATTCGTAGATGGGGATTCGATCCATAAGGATTTTTCTTGTTAACTCATCTGGCGCTCATACTTCGAGCTTCTTCGTGAATTCAGAAAATGTTTCAAGTGGTTCCAAACAGTTTTTTTGTGCTTCTGGATAATCGAAACAGTGCTTGCCTGATGGTCAGACTCGATGATTTCCATAATTTTATCGATATTTTCCACAATTGGCCTTTTACATTGTGGCTTGCATCAAAATTACCGGAAGGAAAACAACGAAACCAAAATTATGCATAATGGACTGTTACAGTGATAGAAACATAAGCACTACATATTCAAATTTTCAGCTGCCTACCTTATGTTTTCGCCTTTATCGACGAAAAATTGTAGAATACAGCGTATTTTCTCTTTCCTGGTGTCCATCATTGACATGCGCACAAACACTACTGAGTTAAGTGATCAACACTTCACTTTTTATCTTTTTTAGTATGAAATATCATCTTTCCAATGCCATCTAGCGTAATCCAATAGCACTTATAGAACGCGAGATACAGATCAACAGAGCCATCTATTGCAAGACCACTGCTCCCAGCTCCAACCTCACGTAGATGGACACGTACGGTTGGAAGAAACCAAAACAGTTTATGAAATCGGGCGAACTTATCGCAAACGCTAAGTTGGGAGCCTGCTCAATAGTTTACGTGTGACCGCTTGCGGTCAGGTCGTCAACCTCCCTCTTTCAACCAACTAATCAAACATCCACTGGCTTTCATTTTATTGCTGTGTTTTTTTCTTCTTTTTTTGAGTCGTTACTTATAAATCACCTACTCAGTTTTTCTTTCATTAAGTTATATGAGAAATGAAGCATACATGTTATTTAACCCTTTTCCGGGACCTATAATGTACATATTATATGTTAATATATAATTAATGATAATTTTGTTTCGACCTTTACTACTCCACTTCGAACTAACACGTGTGACACTTCTTTAAATCGTCATTTTTGCGAAAAGTTATTTCGATTTGAAAATGAGTGAAATCTCCGTATGAATATGTTATGTGACACTTTTTACAAAAAATAAAAAAGTTTGCAGTGAGAACGATGTAACTGAACGTCGATACCAAAGAAGCTTCTAGTTCTGGTCAAGAACAATCCAAAGTTATACAACATTGATTTGCAAAATAAATTTTTCTAATTGCGATCGAACCTCGGCAGAGAATGTCAAGTACTTCGAGTATGTTTTTGACTTTTACGAAAATGGCTTTCAGGTTTCTCGAACGATTTTTATATTCCACTGTGTGTTTACCCCATCCCATCGGTGTCGTTATTCAAATTTTGATTTCTTGGTTTTGCAGCAGCATATCCGAATTCTTTATTCATTCACCTGATCGAAAATATAAATTGTTAAACATATGGCAAGAATAATTCAAAATACATATATTTCATTGAGAAATTTCATGGGTCACATCTGAATTTGAATTTTCAAATTCCTATACCCATATAGTAATAAATAATGCACTTATAATATTATATATCTTATCAACTCTTTTAAATTTCTATTTTTCAAATAGGTGGCAACGCTGATCAAAATTATTTTCTCAATAAGTCTCTATTTAACTATCCAGTTTGATATTCGAATTGCAATATTTCATTTACTTGATCACATTTTTTCAAATTTAAATTTCAAGACCTGCTGAATTGTAAATCTAATTTCTTCTTGAGCCCCCTTGAACAAGAAACTTTCATAAAACTCTGTTCAGTCATAAACACACTTTCAGAAGATTGTTATGTATGTATAAATAATTTCAAAACAGGTTGCAACATTGTTACGTTATAAATTTAACTATACTATAGTCAGGGATCAGGTATTTTTGTATATTTAAATATTCATAACTCAATGTTTTATTTATTTGGGAATACAAAATTCACATTTTTTCATTATTTTCAGCACCAGCATATAGCGTTTATATAAAAAAATTAATTTAAAATTCCATTTCACTAACCTGTTTATTTGTTGGAGAAATAATATTATTTATATGAATTCAACCGTTGTTATAGAAATTTTGTTTCTTTTAGCACTTTCATACAGTAAATATGTACACATATATAGTATATATTCTTATTAAGTAACTGGATGACAGACACTTTAACGGGCAATAGTAATATTAGTGGTATGGAATTACATAAATATTGCATATTTACCGCTAAAGAGATAAAAGAAAAAAGAAAAAAATAGAAATAGAAATTTATGTTATAGCATTTTAGGATTAAATATTAATTTTCATATCTAAACTTATCCATTGTTTGGGAGTTATATGTTATAGTATTCCCGTAAAAAAGTTTATTCGTAGATATCAATGTACTCGTATACCTATTAAGAAACTTCATGCTCTTATATGCTTTTTCGACGAAATTTCGACCTAAAACCTTATATCTGATCAAATCGGTTGCATAGTACCTATGTATGTGTGCAGAATACTAAATTTCATGTTGTTAGATCTTTTTTTAACAAATTTATGACCGATAATTTTAAATCTAAAAAGTCATTTGTATATAAACATTTATTATAAAGATTGAACCTTGGCTTTATACATACATATATAAAGCACTACATGATTGAAATGATCGCCTCTCGAATTTTTTTAAGGTAAATTTCGACCTTTTTTTGGCACATATTGGGCGGTATCTCAGCCATAACTTGACGATTGTTGGTTTTGGAGCGCTCAAGTGTTAAAAGTTTATCTGCTTAAGCACGATCTTTCACGTAGCCCCACAAAAAAATTCCTTCGGCTTAATTTTTGCTTACAGTAGCGATATATGAAATGGAACGACAAAATGATGATGCACAGGCCTTGCAATATCTGTAACCGATCCAGTCTCTCAAAATTACTTTAAGATTTTAACCAATTTCTCATGTGCACCATAATCTGCTCTTAAAGCACGTGGCACGTTTGAATCATTATTTTTCTAATATTTAGGTTTTAACAATTTAAACAGGTTGTGTGGTTATTAAGACATCCATTTTCATAATTGCTTGACTTTTAGCTAAAACAAAAAATTTTTTGACAGTTAACCTTAACAGATGCCAAAATACAGCTCTATATTTTTGAAACCACAAAATGGATAACGCATTTTTTTAAAGTGATCAGTAACAGAGCTTCTGTGTACCATATTTGGTTGAATTATCTCAAAAACTGAGGGACAGAAGAACGTCAATTCGTCATTCTGACACGATCAGTAAACATTTAGTTAGGCCAGGTTCCTCCAAAATACGTGTTTTTTCAAACAAATTTAATTATATAAAAAAAAATATTTATAAATCAAAATTTTTGTAGATAAGTAGACGTATAAAAATATTAATTGACAATTTTTGTTTAAACGGCGGTTCTTAAAATTGCTGCTGAAACACCTCCCTTTTGTTGGTGAGTGACACGCTAACTGTAAAACGAATCATCTGAAAGCAAAAATCAAAACGGTTTCTTATTCTATATCACATTGGCTATGGTCGGAACTACAATGAAACATTTTCACCAAAAAAAAAAAAAAAGCAAAAAATTGCCGACTTTTTAATTTTTTACCCTTGTTTTCAAATTTTAATTGTTTATAAATTTTGTAAATAACAATGAATATTTTTGGTTGTAGTACCGACTATAGAGAGACATTTTAGGAGTAAAATGCCATTTACTTCATGTTGATATATCATGGTTCTAAACAAGAGTGTCACCCAGTTGAAAAAACGTGGTTTCGAGAAAAAGGCGATTAAAGTACTCGAACGGACGGATTTACCACTTGGCGTACTTGGCACTTCTGCTCTCTCCTCTTCTACACTTACTTCTTGGTTTTGCGGGCCTTCCGGATTAATTCTATATTATTTCTAAGAGTATTTTCTAGCAATTTACAGGGAATATGAAAGGTATAGAAAGTATACATATATACATACATATGTATGCACACTCAAAATAAAAAAAAAATAGCCACGTGCCCAGAAATAAGTTTGAATAAAGATTGGTTGCATTATTCCATTGTAGTCATAATAAAGAAAAATTCATAATTACTATTATCTGCTAATAGTAATAATAACCATTAGCAACATCGTTAAAACTCAATTAGAAAGCACTAATAAGACAGAGAAATGCTTTTTAGAGAGGCGAGAATTTAATTTTTATCAATGCGTTTATTTATTTTTTTTGAAAATCCCAATTTCCACTTATTTCCTTGCAGAAAACAAAATACAATATCTTACAAAAACTTCAGCATGCCGCTAATCAAAATAATATCCACCTATTTTTCATGTATTGACAGTGCATAGTAGTTAATAATAGATAATTGTTTGTTTGTACTCGTACATATCTACTCAACAACACCAATTAACGCTTCACAACAATTTGTAATTAATTTCTTTGATTTGTTTTTGCGTTTAGCATTCTAATTACACTTGGAAAAAATGTCAACAATTTGAATTGAATTCAACAGATGTTGCATTATAAAAGCAATTAAATAGCTTTACATGAACCCGGAAAACTTATCTGTTTCACAATTGATCTATTTCTGAGTTTGTATTTATGTATACTCGTCTATATATGGTATGTACATAATTTCGAGTTGATAAAATGTACACGGCAGTTCAGTCATTTAACAACTAATTATAGGTAATTCCATTTTGATAATTTTTTTAAGCATGGAATATTTGTAGATACATACATACATACTCATGTAGATATGTATGTAGTTATATATGTATGTATATACATATTCGTCTCATTCACTAGTAAACTGCCCAAAGCCGCTGTTATTGCAATTCGTTTATTTTGCAGCTGTGTGTACACGAGTACAAACATATGTACATATGTAACTAATGACGCCAAAACATATTTAAAAAAATTTTTTCTTATTATTATTTTCATATCATTGTACTAATTAGAAGTGTAAATAGTTGTGAGCGAACATTTTTAACACTTCGCTCATTCAGTATTTACCGGTGGCCGGCACACATGTTCATATGAATCAGCTGTTCACAATAAAGGCTCTAACAATGAGACTCTTCGCTATGCCAGCTGGCCAACGACAATTGATAACAATTCATTAAAAATTTAACCGCGTTCATTTAAGTAAAAAGGCAGTAAAACTGGCAACGAGAGTGCTATTCGGTTCTTCCCTTCGCTGTAGTAGTTGAAAATACCAAGTGAAAGCAGTTCGCTCTCCACTTGATCCTTCGGAGTAGAGGTATTCCTCTTTCTCCGCTTTCACCGTCGGGCACTGAATAATATTTTTAAAGCTGGATCGCTTTCATTCATTCGGACGAACTGTTCCTTGCCAGCGTAGCTGCTGTCTCTTCATTCCATGTAGTATATAAATGTCACGGTAAAACTCGTACATCTCATCGTTCTATCTGCGGTGTTCGCCGTGGCCAAAGCGCAAAGGACCATAAATTGTTCGCGATACTTTTCTCTCGAAGACTCCCAGAGCCGCCTCAACGGATGTCGACGGCGTCCACACTACTGTACCATGTAGTGGGACGGGTATTATGATTGTCTTGAAGAGCGTCTAAAATAGCTACAATACGTCTGATGGCACCCTAAACGACCATTAATTTTACAACTCTCAAGACAGCCGGTTCTACGTACCGGAGTTGACCCGGATTTTATCCGGCCAAGGGCTGCCACCCTTTCGGCGACCTAACCCCGTTTAGGTCAACAGGTAAAATTAGTTCAAGTTCGCCATCGGAGCAATACCTCGCAACTGGGTTGCTTCAAATCCTGCTCATCAGGGCTGGCGTCGAAACCAACCCTGGTCCGACGGATTACTTCTGCTGCGTGTGCACCAGAAGACTCCACCACTCCTCCACCTCGGTTAGGTGCAACCAGTGCAATGGTTGGAGTCATCTTAAGGTCTGTTCAGGCCTTAAGACACATAGGGAGTGGACCACACGTTATGTGGCCCCATGTTGCCAGCGCCCAAGTGCGCCCTCAGCCACCACGGCAGTGCCTTCAGCACCCTTACCCACTTTGGGTAACCAGCAGACCTCCACGATCTCCCGGAGCTCCCCGCAGCATGACTCCCGCCAACCCTCACCCCCTTCCCCTCCCACAACCAGCTCCTCTTCCTCCTCTCATGCGAGGGCTACCCAGCAGCTCCTAGTCCCCCGCACAGTCCGTGTGTCAGACCTTAGTACGTCGGAATGTGACCTTAGTCAGATACAATTCTTGCTCCGGCTGGTGTCATTTTCGGACGTGCTCGGGCCTGCGCAACACCCGTGAGTGGAGTGATGCGTACGTTGCCCCTTGCTGTAGGAGTCTGCCCCCGCCCGTTAATACGACAACACCGCCAACCAACACCAACGTGCGGAACCAACCTCAGCGGGTATTACAGCAGCAACACACGTCATCCACGCACCACTCCCTCACCTCCCGTATCACGAACGTTCCCCCGAGACGGACCCGACTCCTTCAATCTAACTGCAACGGATTCCAGGGGAGGATCGACGAGATAGTCGACTATATGAGCCGGGAGCATCTGTCAATTGCTGCGATCCAGGAAACTAAGCTGACCACCCGCTCGGATCTTCTGAGTCGGGCCGGATACAACATAATCCGCAAGGACCGCGAGCGAGACCATGGAGGGGGTCTGGCGTTCATCTTGCACAACACCGTGCAGTATAGTCTCATCGATGGCGGCATCGACCGCAGGGATACTACCCTAGAATGTCAGGGCATAGCTATCCGGTCAGGCGATGCCGAGCTCGAAATATTTAATATATACATTCCTCCCGTTACAAGTTTCCCAGTTGGATATAGCCCTGATATAGATGCGCTACTCAGAGGCGAAAACCGTTTGGTTTTGGGCGACTTTAACGCGCACCACGATCTTTGGCATTCTAGCCTGTCAAATGACCGTAGAGGAATGAAGCTGGCGGAACAGATAGACGATTCGACATTCTGCACAATGAACGACAACACCCCCACCAGAGTTGTGGGTAATTGCCAAAGCTCGCCCGACATAACAATTGCGAATGCTGGTCTGATAAACAGTATAGTCTGGCGTCCTATACTGACACTAACATCGGATCACTTACCCATACACATCTCGATTGACAGACCTCCCGACTTTGTTTCCGCGGACCACCTGACCTTCGTTAACTTCAAAAAAGCTAACTGGACCGGCTTCACGGAATTCACCTTGAACGCCTTCAGTGCTCTCTCCACTCCAACTGACGTCACCTCTGGTGAACGTTATTTCCGCAGGATAGTTGCGACCGCTGCCGCCCGCTTCATCCCGGCAGGCCGAATCGCGGAAATCCGTCCTAATTTCCAGGCGGAAGCGGCGGCTTTAGCAGCAAGGCGCGACATCCTCCGTAACTCCGATCCCGGAAATCCCTTAATCAGGGATTTAAATGCGGAGATTCGGACCGTTGTAAATAAATACAAGCGGAAAAAGTGGGAGGAGCACTTAAGGTCCTGCAATCTCCCTCTGGGGCAACCAAGCTCTGGGCTACAGTCAAGTCGCTGTCTAACCCGACGAGACGCGATTCATTCGGTGATCGCGCCTCGTCGGACCCGAAGAGATGCGCGAGCTATTTTAGCCGGCTTTTTACACTGCATCCTTCGGTAGACAAAGCGAAAAGACGTATAACCCGCCGTATGCGCAAACTGCCAAGCACAAGCGCGGTGCTTGATTTCTCCAGAGAGGAGGTTCAGGGGGTTATCGGGAAGGCGAAAGCCTCCAAATCCATCGGCCCTGACGGAATAAGCATGCTGATGCTAAAACATCTCGGACCAGCGGGAGCAGAATACCTCACCAAGGTCCTCAATTTGTCTCTGACCACCCTAATCATACCAGATGTGTGGAAAACCGGTAGGGTGGTCCCGCTACTTAAACCGGGGAAACCAGCCAACAAAGGAGAGTCTTATCGGCCGATAACTCTCCTATCCCCAGTAGCGAAGACGCTTGAGGCCTTGCTGCTACCGACATTCACTCACCATCTGCGACCAGCAGCACATCAGCATGGCTTTCGAAAAGTGCACAGCACCACAACAGCACTTAACGCCATAAACACCCAGGTGGTCAATGGCCTGAACCAAAACCGACCCTGTGCGAGAACTGTCCTGGTAGCACTGGATTTGTCAAAAGCTTTTGACACTGTCAATCATTCAGTGCTGCTCAGTGACATTGAGGAATCCTCATTACCGCCGGGGTTGCAGAGGTGGGTCATGGGCTACCTGAGTGGTCGTCAATCATCGGTCATATTCCGAGGTGAAACATCTAAATTGAGGAAAATTAAACAGGGGGTTCCGCAGGGTGGTGTACTCTCCCCGCTACTGTTTAATTTTTACATCTCGAAGCTCCCCCCTCCACCGGTAGGAGTCTCACTAACCTTGTATGCCGATGATTGCTCGATATTGGCGTCTGGCCAGGATATTTATAGCCTATGTTCGAAAGTGAACGGCTACCTAGCCGATTTCTCCCGTTTATTGACTGCAAGACACCTAAATATCAAACCGAAGAAATCCTCGGCTACCCTCTTCACCAGCTGGACGAAGGAGTACCGGCTAGAACTCGATGTGAAAGTTGATGACCAGAAAATTCCAACTATAAACAACCCTAAGATTTTAGGGGTCACATTCGATAGCCTGCACTCCTTCACTCCGCATACGACCGCAATTGCCGCAAAACTCCAGGGCCGCAACAAAATATTCAAAGCGCTAGCCGGCAGCACATGGGGTAAAGATAAAGAAACCTTGCTGGCAACCTACAAAGCAATTGGCCGGCCGGTCGTAAATTACGCTGCACCGATTTGGGCGCCGGGGACGAACGAGACGCAGTGGAGAAAGTTACAGGCCTGTCAAAACACCGCCCTTAGGACTGCGACAGGAAACTTCCTGATGTCACCGGAGCACCACTTGCACAGCGAAGCATCTACGCTACGAGTTAAGGAGCATAATGCTTTGCTGTGCAAGCAGTTCCTGTTGGGATGCCACCGCGCGGAGCACCCCAGCAGGCATCTTTTGGAAGCCGAGCCTCCGCCTAGGCACATCAGGAAGGGAGTACTCGACTACAATAGCACCATACAGCACCACGTAAAACAACCGCTGGACAGGACGGCATACAGACAGGCGCTGAACGCCATTCACCAGGAGTCAGTCAACACCTTCCTAGACTCCCTTCCAGTGAATGGCGTACTCGGAATCAAACCATCACCTATCGCAGACAGTGAGCTCGAGCTGCCTCGAGAGACCCGTGTTACACTAGCACAATTAAGATCTGGATACTGTAGCAGGTTAAACTCCTACATATCCAGACTCGACCCCAGCATACCCAACGTATGCCCTGCATGTGGAGAGTCCCCGCACGACACTAACCACCTCTTCACATGCCCCCTTAAACCTGCCCATCTAACCCCCCTCTCCCTTTGGTCCAACCCTGTCGAAACAGCATGTTTCCTGGACCTTCCGTTAGATGACCTCGGCGACTTAGACTGATTATGCCTGCCCTAAGCGGGGTTAGCGAACCGCTACAACAACAACAACAACACCATTAATTTTAATTTTCAATTAAATTCTTCTCACGGCGTAGAAAAAGTAAAAATTAATAGACGAAAATAGTTACTGGAAAAAATATTATTTTAATGAAAAGTATTGCCATATTAGCAGAAAATGTGGAAGACAAAATTGCGACCTTCGAAAGGATAACTTCTGTAAAGAGTTTTCGGAAAAGTGGTGATGAAAATCCTTAATAAGTTTTGGAAAATAGGTTTGTAAGCAGAAAGCGAGCAATATTTCAAAAATTTAGCTTATATTATTTCTTAGCAGGAACTAAATGTTTTATATGAGAAGGTAATATCAATACTTCAATAACAAAATAAACAAAAAGCAGAGCTGTCATTATCATATCAAATTTATAGTATTTCATTTTAAGATTAACTATTAAATCTCACATCTGGAAATGAGGTTGAAGGACGCTAAATGGTATGGTAAAGTTTTCCGATTTTGGCGGTTGTCGATGTCAATGTTTATGGATGCCCTTTTAACAAATTTTTGGCCCCAAACTTCATTTCTGAAAAAATCGATGTATGGGAGATATATACTAAACTTGTTTAATTTCGATGACAAAGTTTAGTTTTGTATACTTGTATATTATTCAAAATTTCATTCTCTTAGATTACTTTTTGAAAGAGTTTTGACCAAAACCCCATTTCTGACCAAACCCGTTGTATGGGGGGCTATATGATATAATCATTCCGATTTCCATTAAGAAATAAATTTGCAGATAAAAGACCACAGTCACACACTGCAATTTTTCTTCCTCTTAATTTTGTTACTGACTAGTTCTTACTGACTTTTCCAAACGAACACCCATCTCTAATATGGAATTCACTCCGAAATTGATTTGTACTGATGATTATATTTGATACAATCTGTCAATTACAGGCTTATTAATAAAAGTTATTATGAAGCAAAAAAAAAATAATAATATAAGTATTAATATTGTATGATAAAACTGATAAAAACTTCTAAAAATAAGTATTACAAGTAGAGTATTGATTAGATCATTGCAACAATATCAATATCAAATGCACAATAAAAACAGTGAGTTGTTTTCCACTTCATAATTTGTTTAATGAAGCGGAGGCGGAGCTTACTTTCACCCGATAGAGAGCTGTACCGTTGGGTTTTCCGTCATCTTTTGACCGATTTATGGGGGAAAAAGTTCACTGCGCTAATCTTCCAGAGATTTTGACATTTACAACAATCCTTTCATGTAGCGATGGATCGCAGAGTCTCTAATATGCGGGCAGTGCATTCCAACCTTAATAGCTTTATATTTGGGTTCCCGTAGGAGTTTACTTTAGCGCTCAAGAACAGGCGGCTATTATACCAACGGGTTACAAGATACATCCCTTAGATCAAAAAAGGTATTTCATATCCATAAATTTTTCCTTCAGGGATCACGTGGAGAGACAAGTTTTTGTATATATTATAAGTATTTCATGTGCCTGAAAAAGCATTATAATTTAACACATGGACTGAAAAGTCTCGAGCTTAACACCACAACCCGTTTTTCAATTAGTACAACTCTTCAAAAGAAAGCGAAGCGAAGAAATGGCATGCGATTTTTTGGTGGAGCAGAGATCAAGAGCAACAATAAAATGTAGGTTTGCTAATTTCAAATGCTGCAGAACGTCGAAATGAGAAGGTAACACGAAAAAACCCCAAAAAATTCACAAACTCATTTGGAATGATTGAAAAGTAAAGTACCTGACATCATAATACGAGTACATCAAAAGAACGCGTTGACTTTTTATTGCAAGGCTATGAGAAAACTCTCTTCAAGGTGGGTGCTGACGACCAAAAGCAAGAATATGTTAATGATTCTGAGCAATCTTTAGCTATGTTCAAAGGTAAAAAGCCGCATCACTATTTGACAATAGATTGCTCATTTTACTTCGGAATTAAAACGAATGTCATCTAAGAGGACAGTAGTTAGGGAACTCATTCCAAAGGTCCGAAAGCTAGAAAGATTATAATCTCGGTATTTTCGGATGTGATTTGAGTAATATTCTTCGTTTTAATATCAAAATTGCAAAGAAAGACGAATATGGCCAGAAGAAAATTTCCTTTTATCAAGACAAAAAGGCTCACTGATAAGAAATTTCGCCGTACGCACTTTTTAAGGCGAAATATACATAATTGTTTTACAAAAGTGATATTGAAATGTTAGAGCGGCGCTGGCTCTTGATAGAGACTACGTTGAAGAATAAAGCCGATTTTGAACAAAACAAAAAATCCGTTTTCCGTTAGGCTTAGACTTTTCAGCTCATGTGCTGCAGACACATCCCGTCTTTTGTTTATGTGCAGTCTTCTGTCTTTTTTCTATGTAGTCAGTAGATTTTTGAAATATTTGAATGATATTTAATACGAAGAACGATGAGCTATAATAAGAAGTTCGCCATAAGGTGGGTCATTTTACGACTTACTTCAAATGGTTAAATTTATGCTTGAAAAAAAATATGGAATATTGAAAACTTATTTCCAAAATGGCGAGTCTGCAAATGTAGGAAAATTACGCACAAAATTTGGAAGAAATAACTTGCTTTTCACGGCGATGTCAACAAGCCTCCTCGCAGCTGCGATTTGACTCCGTTGGACTATTTTTTGTTAGGAGGAGGAGAAGGATGTTTTAGGGAGATGACTAGGCTCATTATGAACCCAACGTGTTCAGTTACTCACAATTAGTATAAATACGAAGTTTCATTGTTTTAAGCAATTTTTCTTTGAGCTATCGTCAACCAAGCCACATATTTGGGAGTGAAAAGTGAAATATGGAAGAAGTCGAGTATCGTGCCGTTATAACGTTCCTTGCCAAGCAAGATAAATCAGTTGTGACTATAATGAATGAGCGTAATTGATTTACGGCAACTCTTGTACGGTGAACACGCCGGAAGCAGAAATGGTTGGAGTATCCGATACAACAATTATTAAAATCCTGCACGACCATTTTAGCATGACTAAGGTCTGCGCAGGATAGGAGCCCGTAATGCTCACGCCTCCGCAAAAACAACAGCGCATAGAGAGTTTACATGCATTTTTGGGACTCAGTATTAAAGAGTTGCCTGGTGTATTAAGTTTAGTTATTACTGGAGACTAAATTTGGGTTCATCATTATGAGCATGAGTTCATGCAGTGTCTAACGCCGTAGACAGAGACAAATGCGGGACAGAAATCGTGCGGGAAGTACCGTAGTGGAAATGGAAGTTATATTTCTGAAGTTCAAAAGAGAAGTGTTTTGTGTACTATGTTAATAAATATCATGTATATTTGCTTACATATATGAGTACGTAGTCAAATGTTTAAATCTGCATTCTTGAATACTCGTGAAATTTACTTTCATTTACGCGCAGTTGTGAATACAGATAATGGAATTCGCTAAAAATTAATCTGTCTTTATATCACACATACATATTTTTCTTCGGATGTACACACCGCAAAATCGTGCTCGTGTCTACGTCGGACACGGCGTTAGAAAGGGCACATCACAACCACCCAAGGAGTTCAAGGTGTAACAGTCTGCTGGGTAGCGGTCTTAAAAAGAAGATTGATCCAGTATAAAAATTAAGGTGTTGCCATAATTGGAAAATACTACGCTTCAATCGTAGATCAACATAACATACCCGTTCAAAAGAACCGTGTTGCAATGTCTATCCTGTAAAATGGAGTTTCGATATTTTGAATCACCTAACCTACAGCCCAGACCTGGCTCTGAGTGAATATTACCTGAAATTACCAAAAATGAAAAAAGTGCTGAGGTAAAAAAAATGTATTACCGATGATGAAGTAGGGAAGCAGTTTCTGCGCATTTTGAAGATAAAGATAAAACATTTTTTTATGATGGTATAAACAAATTAATTGAAAGATCTGAAAAATGTAAGTAGTATATCTCTCATTCCGCGCACATAAAAACGCTCCCTCGTGAGTGCTACTACAATCATCTAGAGATGATTTATGCCTTGAAACATTAAATTGTACTGGGGTCTTTGCGGTCTGGTTCCAGGTTGTATCTCAAATCAGCGTCTAGTAATAAAAAAATTATAATTTTGTAGATTCGGCTTTAATGGCATAAGCAAGGCCTACGACAATTGAACGAAAATTATCCATAATAATAGCGGAGCTTCTTATCACTTTTCATCGCCATGAACTCACATCCATATAAAATAAATCATTTTGACTATTTATAGCTATGTACTCGTATGTATATTTTAAATTTTTAACAAATTTTTTGGACAAATAACAGCCTACTTACAATCACTTATTATATGCATACCTACATATTAAATTAACAATTTGCAAATTAGAATTACATGAGAAATTTGCAACAATAAAATGTGTGCCTTTTGGAAGGAATAAATAAATATATAAGTATATACATATTTACATATAGCAAAGGAAACATATGTAACTCACATTTGGTGCTTACATACATATATTAATGGAGATCTTAAAATTAAACAGAACAACATCTATCTGCGAAACAACGTACATATTATCAGAATAAATTAAATATACAGCACTTACATATATAATTACATATGTACGTTTATGCACACTATTGACTTTATACAATGTTATTACCTATAGTTTTCTTAAAATTAAATATCCTCCACTAACGCACCTTTGAACGGAAGCCTTTAGCCATGAGCGGCTTAACGTCCGCCACATCTTTACCGCGAGTCTCGGGCAGATAACGCCACGTTAGTAGGAAACAATATAGACACATCGCCGCACATGGTAGGAATGCGTAAGAGCCCCAAACAGCCTCCAGCATGGGGAAGAACATACCAATCATGAAATTGCCACTCCACGAAAAGAAGTTGCCCATGGACATGGCCACCGAACGCGTCTCAACTTCAAAAAGTTCTGCGCCCACGAAATACGGAACAGGCGCCAAGCCAACATTGAAGAAGAATATGAAGGCAGCAATGAAGAGTATACAAAGAATGGGCAACCAACTAACGAGGTCCTATCGGATCGACAAGAAAACGAATTTTGTTAATGAAAGAAAAATATGATGAAAATTACAAAGAAGAAATATGTATAATGATATAATAGCAATAAAAACTTTATTATAGTTTATATAGGTATTTTAAGATATATGTATGTATGTGTATACTCACAATATAATTTAAGGCGAAAGCCATACCGAAAAGCGACAATCCACAACCGCCCGCTGAGAACATCATAAGCGTACGTCGTCCAAACTTTTGCACCATTACCGGACTTATGCTGGCGAATACCAAGTTCAAGAAGCCTGCACCAAAATTCATCCACGTGGCTATCTCCAGTGAAAAGCCACCCTTCATGAAGATACGCACCGAATAGAAGAATATCGCATTAATGCCACTTAACTGTTGGCACAAGGGAAACGAGCAACAGATTACTAGCGGTAGTAAATACTCGGAATTCTTAACGACCGCAAAAAATCCAACTCGTTCGCCACTCGTACAAGTGGCCAATTCTTTCATATCGGCAATTTCATTATTTACACAATCTTCGGAATTCTTGCCGCGCAAACGTTGCAATTCATAACGTGCAGCCTGCTCATTTTGACGCATCAAATAAAGCCAACGTGGTGATTCCGGATACCAGTAAACTGGCAAAAAGCTAACAACCACAAAGACCGTATAGAAACTGAGTGCGAATTGCCAGAGCTCCTCGGTACCGAAAATCTGTTGTAAACTAAAGATTTGCCCCACAAAAATGCCGCCAGTAACACCGATCGATGTGAAGACAGCCGCCGCGCCACGTAGATGAGTTGGCGAAATCTCGAGTAGATAAATTGGATGTACAGTGTAGATGAAAGCGGCCGCGACGCCGATAGTGAAGCGACCAATTAAGAGCATTTCCACCGACGTTGTCATGCGACAAAAGTGCAACAGAATGCCGGATAGTGTTAATAGAAATGCGCTAATTAGCAGTGTTCCCTTTCTGTGAATGAGAAAATATATGTAAATAAAATACATACATATAATGTCAACGTGTAATAAATTAAATAGTTCTATAGCTTCAAAGACTATAAAAACTGCTTTCTAAGTTTGAATATCAAAACTACTTTTGTCGAAAATAGAGACTATACGCCTAGCTGTCTCTGGAATCAGCTAGTGGTAGTAACGACTATCTCATTACCATACCCAGAACTTCGGGTCTCTCGACTCAACCCGGCAACTTAAACAGGTAAAGGGTTTCCATTAACCGCTATTTCACCAGATGTCACTTTTGAAGCTGTAATTTTTTGACATTTGACAAGTGAAAACTATAACAGTAATAACAACAACGCATTGATATTATTAAAATTCACAATAAAAATGGCGAAAACCTGGCAGAGACAGTTCGTAAAACTAAAACATTTGAATAAAACACGTGAATGTCGCTCGAGAACAACTGAGAAAATTTCTGATATATCCCAAAGCACTCCACAAACATCATTACACTGTTTATTGCATAAAGACTTGGATATTAAGGCTTATGAAGTGCAGTTAACACAAGAACTCAAGCCGACCCATCATCAATCACGTCGTGCGTTTACTGATTTTGTCCTTGAAATGTATGAAAATGATCCGGAATTTCCTTTAAAAATCATATTGACTGCCACGGCCACGTCAATAAGAAAAACTGTCGCATTTGGGAAATCTCCATCCTCAACGTGTAACTATTTGGTGAGGTTTATGGTCCGGCGGGGTCATTGAATCTTACTTTTTCGCAAATGAGGCTAGAGCAACAGTTACGGTGAATGGATTGCGATATTGAGAGATGATTACTGATTTATTATGACCTGTATTGGAGGGTATTGATATGGACAACGTTTACTTTCAACAAAATGGCGATACGTGCCCCACAAGCAACGAAACCATCGATCTTTTATGGGTTAAGAGCTGAACGCAATTGGCCACCGAGATGTTGTGATTTAACACCTTGCTCCTCTTCCTTTGGGGTCACATAAAAGATAAGGTCTACGCCAACAGGCCAACGTCGATTCAAGACCTCAAAGATAGTATTCGTGAAGTCATTGAGGGCATACAGCAGCCACTATACGATTTAATGAGGACAGCAAATTTTTGTTTTGTAGTGTTGTTCCGATATTACTAAAGACTGAGTCTCCTACTTTCTCTCTAACAACTTACAAGCCCGAAAATTAACTGAGCTACATCGAAATAGTATGGTTAGGCCCACTGAGAAAATCTTTCGAAATCCGGCCAAAAATTGTAAAAAGAGAGACTTCGAAAGTCTGACGGTAGTTCTGCCTAGTTATGGTTATGGATAATTTCAAAAATACCTTCATTAAATGGGTAACATAGAGATATCTTGTAGATATGATTTTCTAAAAAATTGAGAAATTTAACGTCAAAGGATTAAAGGAATTTTATTAAGTTGACTAAGAAACAGAAAAATGTTAGAAATGACAGCTGTTGTGATCTCCGCACGTCTCCTCATCAGTATTCGTTTGACTTGGATAGAATCACGGATTTTGCTTTAAACTCTGCGTCAACATTGTTGTTGTTGTACTACAAAATTTTCCAACTTCGTTGACTAAAAACTATGAATATTGTTTGTAATTCAACTTACCTTCCAAATCTATTACAAAACCCACCAGCTGCAAATGAACCAAAAATCCCACCAATAAGAAATATAGACACAATTGTCGACCACAATAGATCGAGTTGTGAGGAACTTAATTCTTCGCCGTAACGTATCGCGAAAACATCAAGGCACCAGGATTTAATATACTGAAAATAAATTAATATATTTATGTAAATATTGGTAGATTTTTTTCTTTCTGTAAGTTTTTTCCATACCCCTGCAGGTGTATTCATGACACCCAAACAATAGCCAACGGGTATTGCAGTGCCCCAAGTAGTTGCAAAGCAAACCAACGCCAGGAGAGGTGTCCACCCTTTGCGCTGTGACTGTAATATATGTATATACATATTATATAATTAGTAAAAAATTAGCGATGAGGCTGTGGAGAAAATCAAGTGAAATTCTTTTCATAAAAAGAAAAGCTATTGTGGCAAAATATAGATATGAGCTAAATATTCTTGACAATTGAATCCAGTATCCGAATTGTGAAGGAATTGCAGTATACATATAATTTTCTCAGAACTCGAGTGAAATGCAAAACGTGACTTAGAATCGGAAATCTTCTGCCGGGTATATTATATATCGTCTACTTCCTTCGTGGCAGGGAATAATAGATAATAGGCGACCCCATTGATAACATTTAAGATTACCTTATCATAGTGATGGATGCAAACGCATGAGCAGAGTCTTTCTGTGGTAGCTCAAAACTTAGTGATTACAAGTCACATGGATATAGAAGGAAATGAAAAGACAAATAAACTCAGGGACGAGACTATCACCATTGACTGCTCCAGCTCTTTCAGCGCCTTCAAATATTGTTTGTTGCAGTGGACCATGCAGAAACAGTTAAGGTCTTGGGACCGGTGGACGTACCACTAAAATACTAGGCTGCAGAGTAGATTGTAACAAACTGTTATCTGCCTTCAAAGATAACTTAGCATCTTTGTGACTGTAATGACGGCGTATGTACCTCTTAGATATCAACTCCACAAGTAGGAATCAACTGATTGACAGAGCCTGCATAGAAACGAACACTTTATTTTTCAGTTTCCGTCCTTCAGCCGATTTAGACGCCATACCTATCAAGATACTTTTAGCACTAGTGTTATGAGGATGGGTAAATTTGGTTGGAAGAAACCAAAAACAAAATATGAGCTTACTCATTGAGCTAAAGGCGGCCGCTTCCGATCAGGTCCTCAACCTACCTATTCAATCAACTAACCAACTAAAGCAAAGCTAGATCCAAGAGAGGCGATTAAGCATACTTCTTAGAGGGTCTGTACCTTAACCCAATTGACTAATTGTCTCCATGTATTAAAAGACTTGTTCCACCGATTATTATTTCATCGATTTATATACCAAAACCATCATTAGAATTGTGAAACCTCTCCGAGCGCTTCGCTACTAAACGAGGTTTCAGACGCTCCATCGTGCTACTTTTCAACCTAAAACAATACAACCTGCAGAACTTAGTAGAGAAGCTACAATCTTCTTCAAGGGCGTACAATTACTGGCGTATATCAATAATATTGACTTCGTCTATCTAAAGTCATCGGTCTCAATAACAGTGTCTTCCTCAGAGTTTGGTATTAATTCTTGTCTTGCTCTAAAACTCGAAGAATAAGACGATGAGAACATCCGATAAACGAGCATTAGTAGTTTTTGCAAACGATTTCTGAACCTTTACGCATTGGCAATAGTGAATACCGCAGAGGATGAAACGGAGAGATTTAACGCGAGATAGAGTTAACTCATCGAAGTGAGAGATAATGGCTACTCTGGCTAGGATAAGCAATTTCAGTTTTCAGAGTTGTAGAATATTCAAAGCTACTGGGAAACTCACTCCGCATTACAGCAAACGTCAGAGCTGCAACAAAATATATAAATCATCAGCCGGCAGAACCACCAGAGGTAACGATAAAGAAACTTTGCTCCACTTGCACAGTTAAACAACCATGCTACGAGTAAAGAAGCATAATGTCACCGAGAGTCTGTCAATATCTTCATAAACGCTCTTCTAGTGAATAGCGTTATCGGAATCCAAGCAACATCTATTGCAGACGTAGAGCTCGAGCTGTCACGAGAGACCCGATTAATACTATTGTAGCACAATTAAAATCTGGATATTGCAGTTAGACGTAATATCCGAGTGGTTAACATTGCGTACTGCCATTCTGACGGCCAGGATTCGAGTCCTGGTCCAAAAATACCGAAAATTAATTTTTCTAATTTGTGGTCGCCTCTCGGCAGGGAATATCAAGCTCTTCGATGAATATATGACATGAAATAAAAGCTCCTCATAAAAAACCATCGGTCCTTCGGAGGCGGTTTAGAATAAACTATAGGTCTCTCCATTTGTTGGAAAAACATCAAGATGCATAGCGCAAATTCCAGGAGGAGCTTAGCTGAAAATCGCTTCAGCGGTTACAAAACGCCAAATATATACATATATATATTTATTAATTATTGTAATCAACTTTATTTCTACATATCCAGACTTGATCCAGACTTGATCCCGACATATCTAGCACATTCTCCTCCATGCAATAAAGACACCGCGCGACACTAACTTCCTCTCTGCCTGTCCCCTAAAACCTGGTCTGGTGAAGACCCATTCCTTTTTCTGGGCCTTCCGTTAGATGAGCTCAATGACTTAGATCAGTCTAAACTGATTCTAAGTTGATACCAACAACAATATAACCTTAAAGTTATTGTACAATAGCTCAATTCCCATAAGCATAAATCGTATTATGTAAAAACAAAAGAATATTATGTGCATAATTGTATTATATTACGTAATAAAAAAGTGTTTATAACATTCCACAGAACAATCAAGAACTTCTCATTTTACAATATAATAACCAATTAAACATACTAATATTCAATCGAATTCTAAGCATTGCATGTCTGCATTCAACTTAAGTCCCTCGACTTAACTCAATATTCCAAGCATCAATTACACGCTTTTATGTATATTTTTATGATTTTTTTGCAGCTACAAATGTGTGTATGTAATTATTTTTCCCCAAGTACGGCCACCATTAAGGTATTCACTTGTTCGTGGTCAATCATTTCTCAACACTATTGATTGGTTAGCGGTCATAAATATTTACAATATTTAAACTGTATTATTGTAAGAATTAATAAAAAAATTGTCTTTGTTTTTTTCGAATTCGACGCATACTTAGTATTTGTAACTTTAATTGTGTAATTTTGCTGTGTTCTCCATTTTCCACCTTGCGACCTCGCTAATTGCTCTTCAAGTACCCGTGTATATTCACCTCCATCAATTGTCTGAATCGTCGTTGCAGATTGTAAAAAACGTGAGGCGGCAATGACTGTACGTATTTGTTTCCCCTGATTTAATGACTGAATGGGATTTATGTCTGGCTGTTCAACTGTTAAGAAAAAAAATTTCAAAAAACGAAACCGCCTCGACGTAGTTTAGAGCGTTCACGCTTTTTGCATTGTAAAATAAATATATATTTGCTTTTGTGCATGTTATATGTGCATACCTTTATTACGGTTTGGTGTCCGATTATACCGCCAGCACGAGCCAAATTTCTAAATTGCTTATCTCATGATATAATAAATAAATATAATACAAAATTGCACATGGCGAGGTAATTTGATAATTTAATAGCAATTAAAAATTTTAATGTCAACATTCCAGCATTAATGATTGCGATTCTTGCTTGTAATATTGCAGATATTATTATTAGCGGGGTGCTAGCCTTTTCGGTTGTAAAATATTTATAGAAGAATCGCAGGTAGACTGTTTATAATTGACGTCTGATGAGTTTTTGTTGACTCTTAGCACACGAGAAACTGTCAGGTCTTTTGCGACTTAACAAGAGTCTTTTACAGTTTAGCATGAGACACTGTTTTTTCTTTTAATTGGTGCTATTTCCACACACACATTTATAAAGCGATCCGCTTGCTTTAAGACCGACGTCACCTCGTAGCTGCGCTTTTGGCCAATAGACGCTGCAATTTGACTTCATCGAACCCATAAACCTTACCTTCTCAATATCGCATATAAGGTCCTATCAAGGGTATTATATGAAAAACTAAGTCCTTCGTTAACAAACTAATTGAACCTTAACAGTGTGACATTGGACAACGTATTTACTATGCGCCATAGCTGACTGCCTAAGATTCCTCAGAATGAGATAGACCTTACTAACATTTAAATTTACATGATCCCTGCTTGAAGATTAGAGTTAATAATGTATCCTAAGTTTTTAAGTTTTTAATCTTGCTGACTAATGTTAAGGGACAATTATCTATGTATATTGGGGACAAAAATTCCAGATTTGTGAGTTTTCTAGCGCTGATTGGCAGCACACAGCACTTGTTATTATTTAAAATTAGACCGCTGGCAGCAACCTAGCTCGAAATATCAGACAGGTCAGTATTAATGCTTTTACAGAGCTTTGTAGCTTGATCAAAAGGTGCAGATAAATATAACTGAATGTCATCAGCATAATCATGCAGGTTTGAAAATTTTCACACCCTAAAAATGTCATTAATAAATATCCTGAAAAGCAGCGGACCAAGGATGGAGCCTTGAGGCACCCCTGAAGTAACTGGCTTGAGTTTGCGTGCTTACAAAATCCAAGAATTGAAGCCGATTTGGCAAATTGGTCCAAAACGAGATGAAAATAAAATTTTGTTTAGCGATGAAACTTATTTTGGTTTGAAAAGGGTACGTTAATAAACCAAATTGTCGCACGTCGTCACTGTTTGGTGTGCTCCTATGGGCAGAGGCAATCATTGGTTTATGTTTCTTCAAAAATAAAGCCCTTATGGCTTATTACATTAAAATCAATGGGTAACGCTTTAGGTCTATGATTTATGACTTTTTCCTGAGCGAATCGGATGATGTTGATGTGGACAACCTCTGGTACCAACAAGACGGCGATACATGACATGCAGCCAACGAAACATTAAATTTATTAAAGGAAAATTTTGGTAGGCGTATTATCTCTTGGCGTGGCCTTCCAAATAAATCGTACAAGATTTTATATCGGTAATTAAACAATCTTTTATAATTGGCTATTATTTTCCCTGGCAGGTCCGCATTTTAGAAACAAAAATTTACAGCAGTAAGCTAAGACTTATAAATATTGTACATAAAATATATATGGTTAAACATATAATTTGGAAAGTCATAAAATAAGGCTAATAAAATAAACAATTATAATAACAGATAAATTGTCTCTAACAGTATAAGCACTACAAAGAGTCTCTCGAGAATACCCTGCAGGGAAAAATACTAGTTGTTAGTTAGAAGCCAACTGGTTTGTGTTTGTTAACCAACTAGTTCATCTTCCATCTATCTCACATACACGTATAAGTAACTGGTATCTTTAACATCGCGATATTTTACGATCTGTCAATTGGTCGAATTGTCCAGTTATTACTCTAACCACTAGGCTATCGTAACGAAGGAACGCTCAATGTCATTTTGCGTACTTCAACTGAGCGAACTGAGAAGGGAACTCTGCTGTGGCATTACAGATAAAAAACTATTATTGCTCACGTTATTTAACTAGAATTTATGCATACTATTCTACCTTTTCCCTGCAGATTATTATTATATATGTTAAATGTACACGTATGTATGTATAAGTGTGAAGTTAGCCATTTAATTATTATAAATAAATTATAAAAAATAGTTGTCCCAGATCAAATGGCATCAAAATCAAGTCACGTTTCATAGCTCATATAAGTAATTGTGTAAGTAAGAATATTCAAAAGGGGGATTTTTGATAGGCTCATAACTGAAGTTACTTTTTTTTTAATAATAATATCTACTTACCGCGCCTTTTGATAATCGAACAGGTTTTATTTATAACCGTAATTGCTCAATTGATATTCTAATTTTGCTTTTAATTATTTTTGTAAACCTTTAACTGCGATATATATATATATTTATATTAACTTAGTGTAGTAAAAAGTAATCCATTATTTCCAAAAAAAAAAAATTGAAAATCAATTGTCTCATTTTTTTCCCCAATAGGGACAATGGTCCATAAGAGAGAGATAGTCATTATCGTTACCCTTAAAACCGTAAAAACGGTGAGTTTATGAATACAAATTATAACTTTTGCAAATAACTAAAAAAATAATCCTTTCATTAATTATATAAATACTCGTATATTTAACGGGTTTATACTTGATAAGCTAATTATACCCGGCTTAGGTTGACCCATATTTTTTGGCTTTTTGTTTTTGTTAGGATGCAGTTATACTCTCATATTGCCTGACGGTCCTTAGATTGGCAAAATTATATGCGACTTCAAAGGTATTACTGTTAAAACAGAGGTGTAGTTGTTGACACTTAAAGGGCGTAGAGAGTCATTAAAGTGTCTGCTAGGCATTAGCTCACCTAGCCCTTCAAACGGATCCATTGTCATACCACTAAGCATCTCATTAGCCTCTATCCGCTAGTCTAACCAACGTACGAAGTTTGGGCCCCACACAGGTGGTGCTTGATGATTTCCGGTTCTTCCTTCTCCTGCAGAAGTCATTTTATGGTAAGCACAGCCTCTTTGCGGGTTTATCCATTAGTCGAAATCCAACATTGTAGATATTTCGTTCCTTTTAAGTGAGATAAGTTCTCTCGATTTGGCATGCCCAGATTCTATAATGGGGAAAGTGGAAGCGAATTTTCTTTCGTATCTGTTTGTATCGATAAAAAAAATGGAATTAAAATGCGAATATTTTCTTGCGATTATTTTTAACAACTTCCGGCGTAGGTTAACTCAGGAACAGTGTATCAATGAACTTTATACAATTTTAAGCGACGAAACTTCATCAAAGACCAGACGAATTTCTTAAAGGTGGTCCAACAACTGTTTTTCTTCCGAAAACTATTGATGCTGTGATGCATTGGTGGGACTATTATATTATATATTTAATATTGCATAAACATATAACTTGCCAATCGCCCAAGGAAGACTCGTGTCGGTTAATCGAGAGAAATGTGAAAAAAACGAAAGCGGTGCTTCGAAACACGCGTATGAACCCGAAAGTAAATAACAGTCGACTATATATTGTAGGTGCTTAAAGACGAGCCGAGTCCAACAAAAGTTGTTCACGCACGATGTACTTCCAAGGAAATGGTTGCACGTTTTTTTAGAAAAGCTGGACATGTCGCAACCGTACCAGTAAATTCTGTGGAGTACATAACCATTACTTTGCCAATTGTCTTTCAAGAAATCATGAAAATCAACTGTCGAAGACAGATCACTCTTCACCCACAACACACAGTGATGCAGTTGTTTCAGCATTTTTAGCACTCAAAACATAGAATTTGATGAGTCATTCACCGTATACCAGGTCAGCCGAATAACTTCTTTTTAATTCCCTACGTAAAAAGTAACCTAAGAAGTCAATGTTTTTCGACACCGGAAGATACCTCAATCAGAGCGGCAAAAGTGCTTTCACAATTTGTTCAAACGCATGTAAGAGTGTATAGATCTTAATGGAGAATATAAACAATAAACAATAAAGTGATGATTTATATTTTTTCTTTAATCTAGACATATAAAAGGCAACCCTCGTACACTTCTTAATTATTAAAAGAACTGAACAAAACCTAGATGGTTATTCGTAAAAATGATACCAATCGCTCTAATACAATCATCATGAGCACCATTGGATTATTCTCGCTTCATCAGCCGACATTTCAAACCTTTGGACTTGTTCAAAAGAACACATAATAATTTGTGTAGTATTTTTTTTTGAAACCCTTTTTAAAATATACAATTTCTTCCTCCACAATTATTTAATTACTTTTAAGAACTTATAGCAGTGCGCATACCAATCTAGTCCATTCTTGGCTAATCACACACGCAGATTCAATCTAATTCACTCATTTTTTTTATTTTTTTATTGTCGTAAATTAGTTTCGTTTAGATTCAAGTTCATGTTCAAGTGCAAGTGGTGATTTTATTAAAGCAAATTACTATAGATGTATACTTATGTATACATATATCTATCACTATTATAGTGTATGTCTACAAGTACGACGTTATCTTTCAGATTGAAGCTGTTAATTAAGCAATTTATTTAAAATTTGTACACAATTATACTTGTGGACGAAAATAGTTTAGCTTGTGGCTGTAGTGTATACCCTTGAAATACGAGTATATTCCTACTTGAGATGGATTTAAGTGTCTAGAGGAAGGTAGCATTTTTTTGTATTTTATTTTGAAATTCCAGATTATTTCATAAGTGGGGTATGAATAGCAACAATTATCAACATATTATACATACGTGTTTGTATATACATAGTGTGCTTGAGTACTCTTCAAAGTGTTGCTTAAAATAGAGTTTGGCATAAAATGACATTTTTTCTTCGATTTACTGTACACAATTGCTAGTGCTGACCTAGAATTGGAATAAATGTACAAAAAATTATGATTATCACTTTCGTACGTTCTTTTCTATAAATATTGCGGAACATCACTGCGTATACGTAACAAGTAGCAGTAAAAATAAAGTCAGAAGATTGCCAATCATTTTGATAATAAACTTATTTTCCTAAAATCTTATTTAATGAATATAACATACCATTCAATTTCGCTTATTTAGAGCTGCAAGCACAAAAGACAACCATACGAATTTTTGCTTGATTTGCACTCCTACTCTCTGAAAGCACTCATCAGCAACTCGGTATAAAGGAATTGTGGAACGGCGTTTCAAACTTCCTACGTACAGCTGAAAATGAAACTATTGGTTTTCGAAAAGGTCGCAAAAACAGCTGGCATGATGAGGACTGCCGTGCCGCAGTGGAGAGAAAACAGGCTGCCTACCTCACAACGTTACCAACGAGCAGGATAGATACCAAGAGCTGACCAGACCAAAATGAAAGAGGCCGAGATGTTTGAGTATAAAGAGCTTGAGTATCTGGTCGGCAGTGGTAATGCTCGAAAATTATACGAAAAGATGCGGCAACTTACAGAAGGTTTCAAGACCGGAGCAGGCTCTTGTAGGACACAAAAAAAAATTATCGGGCGAAGGATTATACTGATTTTATTATATCCAGCCTGCTTATTGGTGGTGAAAATGAAATGCGATGCCCCAATCGAAATGAAAGTGTAGCCACACTGACCAGGGAAATTCACCATTGATCAGAAATGCAGGATTCAATTGGAAAACACCCGTGAAAGGGGATCGCCACTAACAACCTCTTCGTCGATTGTAAGCAGCATTCGACAGCACGAATACGAACTGCCTTTACGCCGCTATGTCTGAATGCGGTATCCCTGCAAAACTTTTGCGGATGTGTAAACTAACATTAAGCAACACCAAAAGCACCGTCAGGTTCGGGAAGGACCTCTCCGGTCCGCTCGACACCAAACGAATTTTCAGAAAAGGTGACTCCTTATCGTGTGATTCTGTAATTTATTGCTGTAGAAAGTAATACGAGCTGCAGAACTGAAGAGAGAAGGTACAATCTTCTATACGATTTACAGCTCCTGGCGTACGCCAATGATATCGACATTATTGGCCTCAACAACCGCGCTGTGAGTTCTGCTTTCTCCAGACTTGATAAAGTAGCGAAGCGAATGGGTCTGGTAGTGAATGAGGGCAAGACGAAATATCTCTTGTTATCAAACCAACCGTCATCGCAGTCATGACTCTGCTCCCTCATCACTGTTGACAGTCATAACTTTGAAGTATTAGATTACTTCGTCTATCTTGGGTTCAGCATTAACACCAACAAAAATTTCAGCCTTGAAATTTAACGTAGAATCACTCTTGTCAACGAACCAAATCGTTTTTTGGTACAGAAGCATGGACGACGACCGATGTCGTGTGTGAACGTTGGAAGTTTTTAAGAGAAAGGTTATGAGCAAGATTTATGATTCTCTGCGCGTTGGCAACGACGAATACCGCAGCCGATGGAACGATGAGCTCCAAGAGATATACGGCGACATTGACTTAGTTCAGGAAATCAAGAAACAACGGCTATTCTGGCTACGTCATGGGGTTCGGATGGATAAAAATATTCCAGCTTTGAAATTTTTTTTAACTCATTTATGATTCCATTCACATGAAATTTTATTTCAGATTAACATGCATTAATGGTTCTTCAGAAGTTTATTTATGGTTCAATTTGCATGAAATTCTTCCCTTTTAGAGTAGTGGACCTGTCCCTATTGTCTATTTGTATAATTTTTATTAATGGTACATTTATTTATGTCGCGTCGTATCAAAATCTAATTTTAAAAACATTGAATATACATATCTTAATATATAAAAAACCCGTGTACGTGTGTATGTTCCGAAATAACTCAAAAACGAGACAACCGATATTCATGAAAGTTGACATATACTCGTATTTGCTATTTGGTCCAACTTAGATGATAGGATAGTTATTATTTAATTTAATGGTCTCAATAAATAATAATTAATAAAAAACTGATCATCAATGTTGATTGTTGCAAATGTTGCCAGTTATTCCTCGCTCTACTTTGGCAGATGAAATTAATGCATGTCTAAAACAATTAATTTTATGGAGAAATGTTGAAACACTCAGACTGACAAAAAAAACATGCGAGTACAACTAAAAAATGATCCAACAGCACAAGAATTTTATAAGCAGTTACTGGATCTTGGAAACGGTGAAATGTGATTTCATCAAGATAATAACATAATAAATAACTATTCAAATCATGACTGAAACAACAATTATTACCAGGTGATTTAATGTAATTTAAGTCTATCGATGCTAATGTAGAAGAAGACGAGACAGTGAATTTCCCAATTGAATTTTTAAATTCTTTAGACAATTCAGGAATGCCACCACACACGGTACATGTTTGGTGATGAAAAAAATCACTGGAAACGTTCTTGAAGCAACCATTTTAACAACTAAGCTTAAAGGAGAAACCGTTTTGTTACCACGTATTCCGATGATACCATCCAATTCTCCATTATACCATTTAAAAGGCTACAGTTTCCCATTCGTTTAGCTTTCGCGAAGTCTATAAATAATTCTCAAGGCCAAACAATGTCTATTTGCGGCTTAGACTTGGAAAACCCATGTTTCTCCCATGGACAATTATACGGGACGAGTTCACGAGTAGGAAGACCATCAAGTTTATTTGTATTAACAAAGGACCGTTTGACCAAAAATATTGTACATCGATTGGCGCTTTATTGAAAATCAACTGTGATTTATTACGATTAAAGATATTTAGAGCATACCTATATATGTATGCGGACGCGATAGCCGAGTGGTTAGCATTTCGTACTGACATTCGGAAGGCTCGGGTTCATATCCCAGTGCCAGCAACATCCAAAAGTTATGAAAAATTAATTTAAATTTAAAAAATTAAGTTAAATTTTCTAATTACGGTCGCCCCTCGACAGGGAATGTGCACCCCTCCGAGTGTATTTCGGACATGAAATAAAAGGCTCCTCGTAAAAAAACCATAAGCCGTTCGGAGGCGGCTTAGTATAAACTGTAGGTCCCTCCATTTGTTGGAAAAACATCAAGATGCAAAAACCACAAATTGGAGGAGGAGCTCGGCCGAAAATCGCTTCAGCGGTTACAAAGTGCTAATTATATATATATATATGTATATCAAATAACAATATTTAAGTATTTATTAAATAAATGTTATAAAAATGTAATGTTGATTGCGTTAAATTTTGTCTTTCAAATTCTTCTTAAATCACTCAGCCACTCCGCGGGAGTACTAGTATGTATACATATATATATATATATATATATCTATATATGTATATATATGTGTATGCTGACTAAATTTAGCCGAACGAAAGGCAATACATTTTTCATATATTTTTGATATCATTAATTTTAGATTTACCATAACTAATGAATAAATCGCAATAAAAAACTGCAGACATACATACTCGTACATATGTAAATACCTATTTTGTTCTTGTCACATTCTGGAAAATACCCAAATCGGCACATCAAACAAAGAAGAACAACAAAGTAAAAAAAAAACATATTTATCTAAATAAGATAGTAATAATTCTCAAAACCAATATTATTTGAAAGTATTCATTGCATTGTTCCATTGTTTCAAAATCGCAGTTAAGTTAAATTTATTTACAAAGCAATTGAAGAGGCTTTCAGCACGAGATTTTATCTCTATGACGTATACATGTTGGAAAATTTCAATTTAAATTATATCCTTATATATTGATAATGTCTGCTAGCAAAATAATACAGTGAGACCCGCCAGGGGATATGCTTTTTTAAAATAGAGCGTAATTCAAATTAACGCGAAACGAGGCTATCTTAGGCTTGCGTTAGCACCCAGTAGAAGAGTTGAGTGATCTTTTACAGCTTTAACTCCTGGTTCTCGTTTCTCTTTCCGGGATAGAATTGTTCGTCTTCTATAATTTTTCCATCATGGTAGATAGGGTTGATGTCATATTGCATTAAATGTCGTCACCAATCCATACAGTCGTTTTTTCATTTTCTCTATAACGTTATTTCTAGAATGGGTAATTCTAGTTGAGGAGCTAGACCTAGCTGTGCAGTTGCCGATAAAAGAAGTTTTTCTTTATTTTTAAGAATTGTCCTTATGGCAGGAATAATTTCATATTGACATTCACCAGAATCTAATCTTCTAATCACTTGTAATTTAGTTTTCAGTGGAATGCCCTTTCTGGATACTTTCTTTTTTCCTTTTCATTATCAGCTATGATAAAAACTAAAGATCATAATATTTGTCACTGTATTAATCGTAATGGTATTATATAAATTTATACTTACAACAATGTCATTAAATGTTTCACCGCACCAAACAAGTACGACACAACTGAGCTGTTTGGGACATGTTATGTACAGATTGGGGAAACCTGGTGTTTAGAACAATTTCGGGTAATACCCGTGTTGAAATAGCCTTAAGCCGACACAGCGCTAAACGAAACAGCGTTAACCGGAGTTTTTCTTTAATAATAATATAGTTAAAACTCCCTTAGGCGGACGCTCACCGTCAGGCGATGACTTTTGACCAATTTATCATTTAAATAATGAAATATAATTGTCATAATATTACTCAAACATTAAATACTTACAGTGGTGGTCTAAAGTCTACATACGACACCTTTTTTAAACAATTATTAACTAAAAGGTACTAAGTCTTCTTAACGATCAGCTGTTCAAAGTTTCTTCTTTTACCTTTGTTACCATATTGAGCTAACCGAACCGTTTTTCATTTTGTAAATATTATATATTTACACTACGACGTTTTTTAAATTTTAGTTTGTCCGCCTATAAAGAGTTCGCGTTGACCAACAGAGGTATTGGTTGGATTTCTTATGAAAAAATAATATCTATGCCCTTTGAAAAGAGATTTGGGCCCACTCAGTAGCCGTTTTTGATTAATATTATAGCAAATAATTGCCCGCGCCCACCCAAGAGAGAGTCCGCCTGGGAGAGGGTCATTTGTTCTAAAAATTGCACTTAAAATTTGATGTCCACTAAATGGAGATTCTTTGTAGTGTACAAAAAAAAAGTCTCAAAGTTCTAGTTTCCAACATAACTATATTTTTGATATTGAAAATTTCTTTGATGCAACCGTTTCTGTTATTGTTTAAAAATTTTAAATTGCTCCTTGAATTCATTACGCGACTTCCCATAATTTTTTAAAACAATTTTGTCGAAAACCAAATAATTATTCGAATAGCTTCATATAATATCTATTGAAAATTAGAAAAGTCTCTGCGGTTTTTGTCACTAGATGTTGTTGATACTCTTATTTCGTGCAACACTACTGATGGAGGGGAGCAGGCATTCAAACTGTCAGAAAAGAGCTGAGACATTATGCAAAACACATGTGACACTTTGGAAACATTCAAAAAAGGTTGGCTACTCAAAGAAGCTTGATGTTTAGAGTTCACATAAATTAACGCAAAAAAATTAGATTGGCCGAATTACCAAATTACCATCAGTGGAATGATTCAGAAATGTGGCAAAAGCGAACTATTTCTGAATTGACAAAAAATGGGTTAAATACGAGAATATAAAACGAAAAAAGGGAATCCATTATGGGTTGCGAGAACTTGGCGATCTCAATTCTGAGTTCAACTATTAATCAGCTTACAACAAGCTCTTTAAAAAACCTGAATCAATAATAAAGGTCAATTGTTTCATCATCACATACATCTTTGTTGTACAAACAAACATTGACTTGAGCTTGATTGGAAAGTTTTCATGCGCCCACCATAAAAGCCGGACCTTGCATAATCTGATTATGAAAGTAATTTGGTCAAGTTCTTCGCCGATAAACCACAGAAGTTCTACACTAAACTCATATAACGAAATAAAAAAATTATATGAAAACTTTCCACGTGCTCGATAAGCTTCTTTATACGGTATATATTTACCGATTTGAGGAAGAGTTAGAAATGAATCCAAAAGCCTTTTGGAAATATATCCGCTCTAAAAATTCTGAAAGCACTTTGGACACCGTTGTATTTCCGTCTGTGACCTGGAAATTTCGCAGACTTTAGATTTCGGTAGTCTTTCAGTCGAATTGGATGTTTTGAATGGGATTGCTGCTTTGCAACTCTCTTTGAGCAGCGATTTGGAAGGACTTTCTTCTTATGTACTTAGAAAGTACCTCAAGGTAGCATTCTTTTTATAAATGACATTGGATCTTGCTTTAAATGCAAAATGTATTCGATGTTTTCAGATGCTTTACTTTTACAGGAGGATCTTGACAATTTAGCCAATTGGAGCATTAGGGATAATTTGCCCCTTAATATAAAAAAAATATGTTAAATTACCTTTGCTCTTGCTCAGCTTCATTTCTCTGATCCCCTACCTTCTTATACTTCTTAATATATGCTAATAAATCTGAAATCTCTTGCTCTTGCTCGATAATAAATCCAGTCATTACTATTTATTTATGACATCACCATCTAGTATGTAAGATTTGTAAATTATTGACTGAATAAATGAATTGAATTGAAAATAAACCAAAAAGAAATAAAACAAAATAAACGAAAAGAGAATTAAAATAAAACAAAACAAATAAAAAATTAATTTAAAAAATAAAGTAAATTAAATTTAAATTAAATAAAATAAAATAATGTAAAGCAACACAAAACCAAAAATTAAACGAAACAAAACAAATCAAAATAACATTATTTAAAAAATTAATAAAATAACATGAAGTATAATAAAATAAATTAAAATAAAACGAAATAAAATAAAAAAATGATATAAAATATAATTAAACAAAATAAAATTAAATAAAATAAAAAAATAATTAAAACAAATTAGGCCAAAATAAATCAAACAAATAAAATGTAAAAGTACAATACATAAAATATATAAAAAAAGTTAAATAAAATAAAATAAAATAGAATAAAAGTAATATAAAAGAAAATAAAATAAAATGAATTAAAAGAAAATAAAAAAAAAAAATAAAAGCTAATATAAAACATAATTAAACAAAATAAAATAAAAAATTAAATTAAAAAATAATTAAAACAAATTAGGCCAAAATAAATTAAACAAATAAAATGTAAAATTACAATATTAAAAGTAAAATAAAATAAAATAGATTAAAAATAATATAAAATAAAATAAAATGAATTAAAAGAAAATAAAAACCAATAACAAAATTAAATTAAAACAAAATTAACCAAAAATAAATAGAATAAAATAATATAAATTAAAATAAGCAGGTATTGTTATTTTTGTTATATCATTTCATCACAAAATTGTTCTTCCGACTTTCATTGTTTTATTTCATTTCTATTTTATTTGATTTTGTTATATATAAGGTTATTTTATTACTATTTTTATACTTTCTTTTTTATTTTATTTTAGTTTATTTTATTTAATTTAATTATATTTCATTTTTATAAATTTCCTTTATTTTACTTTATGTTATCCTTTCATATTTTATATTTCTTTATATTCGTTTATTTTACCTTTTTCATTCTTTATTTTATTTATTTTAATTTGTTTTAATTTAACTTAATTTTATTTTATACAATTTTTTTTTTATTTTCTATTTAGATGATTAAGAAACATTTCAACAGGAAGCAAGGACCTTTTGACTTTTGTTATACCGTTATAAGTGACTGCACTTCATATTTCCCTTAGCGAAGACAGCTTGTCTTCGTTAGGTACCACGTGGACTCACTGCGTAACGTTTTTTTTACATATTATAACTAAGTAATAATAAATAAATAATTAATAAATTAATAAGCTTTTGCCATTTTTTGCTATTTTTTGCAATGGTTTAAAATTATTAGTTAATGCAATATATGAAATAAAAACATTGCATTTAGAACAATACGAAGCAGTTGTATACAAAAATATTTTTTTTTCTAGGTAAAGAATCAAAATAACTTTAATAAAATGGATCACAATTTCCTGTTAGACTACATAACTATGTACATATGTTTTTATGTATGTAGATTTATGCGCTCCTGTTATATATATTTATGAGCTCCACTTACATTGCTTTCATTTTTCTCCAATTTGCTATCCATTTCTAATCAAAAAGTTTACGGTGCTCTATATTATGTGTGAGTGAATTGTATTTTTCCTCTTATAAATTCAATGTTTTTGAACTGTTATCAATCGGTGGTGGCAGCACTTCAGATTTAATCTGTTACAATATTTTCCCTCACTTTGTTTAATATTATATTTATATTGATATATTCCACAGGTATCTATTTTTTATTAGCATTCATTATTAATATTATTTTTTTGTTATGTTTATCTGCTTATGTCACAAATGGTTAACAACACACATACACGTATGTATGTAAGATAATATTTTTTTTTTGTAATAGATATATTTTTTAAGAATCTATTTAATTTTTTTTTTTTAATTTAGATTTTTCATATAGAATTTTCTTATGTCATATACTGCACTTCCGAGTTGTGAATGCAATCGACGCGCGCTTTAATCACCGTTTTATATTCACAATGCGTTGTATGCGATATATTTTTATATTGCCATATAATTATTTTTTCATTGTTGTTTTTTTATCGTTTTCGCTTTTTAGTAAAATGATTCAATTTTGTCAACCTGTAAGTTCTTTCTGATTCGCACGCCAGTTACTTCTGTGCAATGCAAAATACGAACGGTGCGCTTTTATACGACTGCGAGTATGGGGTATTGAGTACCCAGTGGCGGTACCAGCTTCGGTTGGTTGGTTGGTTAGTCGATACGTACACGTACGTCATAACTAATATCTCACGATTGTTTGCTTATTACTAAGTATCATTGTGATTTGACAGTTGCGAGCAAAATTTGTACTTATGTACTCTTATGAACATATGTGGGTTCTTTCTAAGTATTTATGAGCAAATATATTACATATAAAGGTGTCAGCTACTTCCAAATATACGATATTTATACATACGATATAATCTATGTTGGCTGACATAAAGTTACATATATGCGTATCAAATGATAGTAGCGAAATTCGGAAGTACCTAAATACGTACATAAACCCGACTATAGGGCATGCGTAAAAGATTACGAAATATTAAAGCGTTACGCACTTTACGACTGTCCAGCCTTTAGCCAATTGCGTCGAATAATGCTCAATTACGGCCAATATGCAAGCATAAAATGTATTCAACTTCTATAATAAATATATAAAGATCTAAAAGTTAGGTTGGCAAACAATATACAGACTCACCGAAGTAAAATGGTAAATACACCTCAAAACCAATTTGTAGAAAATGCTACGGATAAAACTGTTTCAAACGTACAAAATTTGAATCCAAATAAATTATCTTATGCGAATGTACTGAAGAATGATTCAGATAGTATTCCACAGAACCAATCTAATCGAGGTATTAAATCGATGATTTTAAACCTTACGCAGTGCATGACACAGTTCATGTCAACTATGCACAGTATGATCCAAGACTTGATTAAAGCCCAGAATAACATGCTACAAATCTTCATGCAAAAAAAAATCAGCGTGCTAAACATTTGTTTTTGGAATGCAAACGGTGTGAACCAACATAAATTAGAATTGGCACGATTTTTATCAGAGTATGCTATAGACGTAATGCTATTGTCTGAAACGCACTTGACGGATAAATATAACTTTTATATACCTGGGTTCATATTCTACTCCACTAACCACCCGGATGGCAAAGCGCACGGCGGCACTGGAATACTTCTAAGAAACCGCCTTAAACACTGCGTCTTACAGCCTTACGCCACCAATTATCTACATGCTACCTCTGTAACTTTGAATAATTATGGCAAAGAGCTAAATCTCTCAGCCATTTATTGCCCTCCAAAATTTAAGATCACAGAAAATCAATTTAAGGAATTTTTTGATAATCTTGGTGATAGATTTATAGCAGGAGGAGACTACAATGCAAAGCATGTATACTAGGGATCCCGTCTAATAAACCCCAAAGGCCGTCAGCTATACAATACCATTATAAACAAGCGTAACAATTTAGATTGTATTTCCCCAGGTCAACCAACATACTGGCCTACCGATCGGAAGAAAATACCTGACTTAATAGACTTTGCTGTCTCAAGAAAAATCGACAGGCAACAGTTGCTGAGTTGTCTTCTGACCACTCACCAGTTCTAATAAAAATCTATGAGCGCCCGAAGATAGTTGCATAAAAATCAAGACTAACAAACAGATAAACAAACTGGCTAAAATACAAAAAATATACTAGTTGTCATATTCACATCAACCCAATATTGAATTGTGATAACGATATTGATGACTACATTAATGACCTCAATAATGTCCTTGTTTCTGCGGCAACCATAGCAACTCCAAAAAGTAAAAAGCCTATTACGTGCCCAAAAATCCTAACAAATACGGAAATAGAAAAATTAGTAAAAAATAAGGGCCGTTTGCGCAGAGAATGGCAAGAATATCGCTCTCCAGCCGCAAAGTTACGATTGGAAGCAGCAGAGAGGAAGCTGAAAAGTGCACTGAAACAAGCGTACATAGAAAAACTAGTGCCAAATTCTGCCAAAAAATACTCACTCTGGAAAGCACAAAAGAAATTTAAGCCTCAAATAGAAGTAAATATGCAAATCAGGGACCCAAATGGTAACTGGACACGTAGTAACGAAGAAAAGGCAAATTGCTTTGCAAAGCATTTAAGTAATGTATTCCAGCCAAATGACGCAACTAATAATTTTATCTTGCCGGAAGTTGTTGTTAAAGGCCAGGAAAATCAGGTGGCTATTAAAATATCAAGCCTAGAAGTGGTAAACGCGATTCAGAAACTAAATCCAAAGAAATCTCCAGGCCACGACCAAAAATGCTAATAGAGCTACCGAGAGTTGCACAAGCATTGCTCTCTGAACTCTTTAATGCCATTCTAAAACTAAATTATTTTCCAAACGCGTGGAAAAAGTCGCAGATATTAATGATAGCCAAACCATACTTCTTACAGACCAATAAGCCTACTACCCAGTCTTTCCAAAGTATTTGAAAAAATTCTGCTATCAAAAATATCTCTTTTTCTCCACCGTAGCAATGTGATACGAGATCACCAATTCGGCTTTCGTGAAAAGCATAGCACTATTGAATAAGTTAACCGAATAACTAATGAAATCAGAAAGGCATTCGAGCTCAAGGAGTATTGCTGTGCAATCTTTCTTGACGTAGCAAAAGCGTTCGACAAAGTCTGGCATAAAGGTTTACTGTACAAAATACATAAAGCTCTGCCTGTTCAATTTTATATGATACTTAAGCCATATCTGACTAACAGACAATTTACAATTAAACAATCTGAATTTATGAGTGAGGAGTATCCGGCAAAAGCTGGTGTTCCGCAGGGTAGCGTCCTTGGGCCTATTTTATATATCATATACACTGCAGACATCCCATTAAACCGAAAAGTGCAGGCATCTTTGCGGATGTCACAGCTGTTTTATGCTGGGATAAATGCCCTAAAAGAGCAGCAAAAACGATTAGTGATCATTTACTCCTCATCGAAGAATGGCTAGAAAACTGGAGAATTAAAGTTAATGAATAAAAGAGTAAACACGTTACATTTACTTTAAGACCGCAATCATGTCCTGCAATTCGCTTAAATGGTATAAACATACCCCAAGTAAATGATGTTACATATCTCGGTATACATTTAGATAGACGTCTCACTTGGAAGAGAAACATAGAGGCAAAAATACTACACATGAAATTAAAAACAGCTAGTTTAAATTTGGCTTTTAAATAAAAACTCCGGTCTAAAACTAGACTACAAAGTCCTTATTTACCACGCAGTATTAAAACCAATTTGGATGTATGCTATTCAACTGTGGGGTACGACCTAACTAACTAACATGTAACTAACATTGATAAAATACAGAGGTTCCAGTCCAAAATTTTAAGAGCACTAACGGGCGCACCATGGTACGTTCGTAACGTAAATATTCACAAAGACCTTGGTATTTTACTGGTTAAACCTGAAATTGAAAGAAGCAGGACGAAGTACTTCATAAAGCTGAGAAATCACAAACCCGCTAGCTAATGCTTTATGCAACCCAACAAGAAATTCCCGCCTGCAGCGAAGAGATGTTCCCGCCTTCTAAGGAGAGCGCCGTAGTTTGAAAAGGGCTCAGAGTTACATAACTCGAGCTATCATGTTTGTAATTTAGTTTTTAAGATTTGTACACTTACTCTTAGGCTTATACGAGTATTAAAGCAGATCCAGTAAATAAATGAATTGTGTATAAAAAAAAAACTTCTAAAATGAGAGAAACTTGGTGTTAATTGTCAACTAAGTCAATCGAGTTGCAGAATTTTATTTAATTAGGTTAAAGTGTGAAGCGCAGTAAGCCTACTTGGGGTTTTGCAATGCCGCTTGCTTTAAGCATCTGCATTAAGCGACCTCCCCTCTTTAATAACCAAGGAATATGCCATATAATTTTATGTTAGTGAAGTGCCCGCCACATCTGTATCGAATAAATTACCGCCGAGAGGATCAATTTCCGACCTACAATATATGTATAGCAATGCTCTCCTACAAGGTGTTAATCATCTCGGGGTTAACTGCGTAGACCACCGACTTTATATAGCTCTCAAAAAATAGTCTCTTAAATCGCATGATCTTGGAGGCCACGTCACAGCCCCACGACGAGAGATAATACTGAAGTTTCCTTCAATAAATTGATTATTTCGTTGGCATGTGGCGGCGTATTGTTGGTATTAAAGGTCCACCACATCAACGTCACTCAATTCAGGCACGAAAAATTATTAATCATGGCTCCATAGTCATCCCCATTGGCTGTAACATTATGGCTGGCTTAATTTTGAAGAAATTTGGACCAATGATTTCCCGTGCCCATAAATCACACCAAGCAGTGACTTTTTAAGCATGTAATGGCCTTTCAACAATGGCTTGTGGAATTTCTTCATTCCAAATATGACAAGTTTGTTTATTAACGTATCCATTCAACTAAAAGTGGGCTTCATCTGGCGTCCATTCGGTCTCAATTCATCCACGAATTAAATTTTGTAAGCACGAAAACTAAGATGCTTCCGAAAAATGCTCCACAAAGTTCTGCTCCAATTGTTGTTCGGGATGATGGATGGACTCATTCGAGTCTTCGTCGATACTTTGCTCCAGAGTTATTTAAATTTGATATAAAATTAAAGAAAGAAGCTCGGGTGAAATCGAACAATAGATACCTCTTCTTCTTCTTCTTCCTTATTGGTGTGGATACAACTTACGAGATTATTTCCGAGTTGACAAAAGTAGGCCACTCGTTTCTTCCTTTCGTCTTATGACGCTAAATTGACCTGACTTAACTATCTGATCTTTTCGCAGGAATTAAATTGTTCCTCTTCATCTACTTCCACCAAGTGGAGCGGTACTGGTTCGAATACTATACAAAGCTGAGTCAACGTAGCCACTACTACTTAACTCGCTGACCAACATAAGTCAAATGTTAAATAACTTATTACTCCATCATCTGCGCTATTCAGCGTCGCCCATGAACAGAGTATTATAGATCTTCTGCAAAATCTTTCTCTCGAAGACTTCTAAAGCCGATGGGCTCAACGAATGTTGGCAACATCCACGCCTCTGTACCATACATAGCAGAACAGAAATGATGGGTGACTTCCTTGCTCTTTGTTCATCGTGAGATGATTTTACTTTTCATATTTCCTACTCAGTCCAAAGTAGGGCCTGTTGGCAAGAGTGATTCTGACTAGGATTTCTAGACTGACATTATTATTGGTGTTAATGCTGGTTCCAAGGTAGACGAAATTATATACGACTTCAAAGTTATGACTGTCAACAGCGCCAAGGGTGGTGAAAGTGGTGAATGCGATGACTGTTTAGTTGATGACAGAAGATATTTCGTCTTGTCCTCGTTCACTACCGGACTCATAAGCTTCATAAGCAACTTTATGTTATAGTCGACCGCAGGGATGCTAAATAGACAGTCTGTTTTCTCTCCACAACGACACGAAAATCTTCAACGTATCAGCTCTTCTTTTGGACTTGTCGAAAACCAATAGTTTCGCTTGCTAATGTATCAGAATCTACTGTATGTAAAGTAGCCTAAGTTTGGTGTCCAAGTTGTGGTAGAGAGAAACTCTTACTGAATTCTGTTCTTCGCTCCGGTTGTTAAACGTCTCGCCAACATATCGCTCATTCTCAGCCACACCCAGCCGAGAAATAATTGTGATGTGACCAAAGAAGCCTGTAATGAGCGCTTAGACCGTACTTAAAGTTCCGTACCAAGCAGGGAAAAAATCTCGACTGTTATCCGGAAAACATTTTTTTTTTATACACAATTTATTTATTTACTGAATCTGCTTTAATATAAGCCTAACAGTAAATTTTAAGAACTAAATTACAAACATGATAGCTCGAGTTATGTAACTCTGAGCCCTTTTCAAACTACGGCCCTCTCCTTAGAAGGCGGGAATCATGGCTTACAAGTAGCACAGTTTATCTAAAGAAGGAGGGAATGGCTTGAAGACGACCTGATGCCAGGCAGGAGCATGGAGGTTATCATGCCAGAATTTACCCAAAAAGTTGAAGAAATTGTCCTCGACGATGCTCGACAAAATAAAAAACAGCTCGCAGAAATGGTTTGAGTATCCGATACAACCATTTTTAAAATCCCGCACGATTACCAAACAATTAAAGGTGTCACAATCTGCTGGGAAAATCATGGCAACGGTTTTTTTCAGGCATATTAATAGATCGATTCTAAAGATAAAAGTGTTTCTATAACTGAACAATACTACAAGATTAAATATTAAAGCGACTAAAGAGAGCCATGAAAGAGAAAAGTTGGGAAACTTGACTAAAGGTGTGCGTAGGCTGCCCTGCATGAGGTAGGCAGGCTTTGAATCATACACCCTACAGCGCAGACTTGAGTGATTATGACCTGTTTCTAAAAATAAAAAAAGAGCTGAGTGGTAAAAGGCAGTTTCAGCCATGATACAAAAATTCTATAAGGTAGTTTCACTTCGAAATTAAACATTAAACGTGTTTGCACAGAAATGTTTGATCTTGCCACTTTTAAAATATTAAACTTGGAGATTTTTTTTAGTTATTTTTGGGGTTTATTAAAGCAGATGCTATAATACAATATTTGGTATTTGTTTTAAACCCTTTTTCTTAGCCGGCAGAAGTAAGAAAAGAAATTGCTAGATGCTTTTTATTATAAATAAAATGGAAAGAGTTAAACATTTTTAGTTTTTTTCAATTTACACTTATAGGTTTTCTCGACTACATGCGAAACGTCCCTGGTTTGACTGCCTGGTAAGAGGGACACAGTCATAACTCTGGTAAACTATGCACATGATGTAGACATACCTATTTTCTCGGCTAAGTATTCGTTGAAACCACCCTTCATCAGAAGGGCCAACATCAGATGACAGAGTGAAATCACGTGCAATTGATCGAAGTGAACAGAACAAAGTCTTTACTTCTTATAAACATGACCTCCATAAGCATAAAAGGCGGCGTATTAAACGCGGCGTGTTATGGGAACTCAAGGTAGAAGGATGGGCTCTTTCCAAAAAAACTTTTCTGCCACTGCCCACTCTCAGTGCTTTCCGTTATCGATTTCTCCGGAATTCTTTCTCCAATTGCTTAGCAGAGCTTGCGTCTCTAGACATCATCAATCTCTTAAAGTTCGTAAAACACACAAACTGCGTAAGTGATTTGCATATAGAAAATCCAGTAAGCTCCTCATCTTCTTGAATTAGAATAAATTTTTGGTGGGCGCATCTCTTCCCTTTCTGATACTTTCTTACAATTTACAAAATATGAAATACAACAATCATGAAATGCATACACTCGATGAAGTCCACTATCAATGGTTGGAAAATATAATATAATGGTTTTTTGGCATTGAAATATTTAAAAAATATGAAAATGCTGCATATATTTTTATTAGATTGATAGACTTTTTTAAGAGAAGAGGGTAGAACGAAAAAGCCGAAATACGTTTAATGTCAGACAGCCGACTACGAATAGAAAATGAAACTACCTTTAAATTTTTGTATCATGGTTTCGGCGTATACGAGTATTGAAGATAAAGAGAAAAAACTTTTTTATGAGGGTATAAATAAATGAATTGAAAGAACTGAAAATTACACGTATGTTCATATATCCGTCTTGTAGATGAATATATTAAAAAGAAAAAATAACTTGGTATTCTCATTTCCACCTCTTACTCATTATTCCCATTCCGCGAACATTTAAACTCTCTGCGTCTCTCTTTTCTTGCTCAAATCACAGTCACAGAATTTTACTTTTACAAAATTAAACTCAAATTGATTTTAACCAAACAAAATATAAATTAAACAATATTTTTTTTTTTAATTTCTACAAATGCTAATGCCTTGACAATCTGCCTATTTAACCCGTGTTACGTCGAGCGAAATGTGGATCCAAAAAAATGGAGTAACTGCTATTTTTCGAATTTTCTGGAAACCAAAATTTTAGGTACCACTCACTAAAAAATATTTATATTTTGTTTAGATAAAACAAATCACCTAATTCACTTATATTGCGTGCACTAACCGTTTACGAAGCTGTTTAACCAGCAACATCAACCATTTAGCTCAATTTATGGTGAAAATTAGCAATTAGTAAAGGAAAAGAAAGCGTTCGCCTGAAAGTATGCTACGAAAAGCTAGCGTAATGTAGAACTGCCTACAATTTCAACCAATAATTACGTGGCCATACATACCTATGTATGTATGTATATAAAAATCTACAAAAATAAATAAGTATAAAACATACCAGCCTTAAATTTTGTTATAAATATTTTTTGGTAACGCAAAAAGATCATTTAATTAGAACTTATTGGTACTGACTCTCTTTGTTCATATTTTTAATACATTTAAACTTATTTAATGTCTCTTATCATCGAATGCAGATCAAAAGTGATTTCACGTGACTATGAAAAAGAAAATGTCATGTTTTCTCTAATAAAATGTATAAAAGCAAAGAAATAGCAATATGGATATAAATATGTACACTTGTAAACATAAGTATGTATATATACAAGAATTTCACTTGACATTTCTAATTCATGTAAAGCTCTTCCGTGAAAAATAACGGCTGATTTGCGCTAATTTAAATCTTTAGCGCCTTTAAATAAAAATAAGGTGTGTGAAAATGTTATACTTATAGGTATGTATCCATGGACAGGGGTCGCAGGGAACGACACCAGTTGTTAACTAGAATGCTACTAGCTTGAATTTTTGCACTAGTACTTAGCTACGACAGCTGACTGTTTGTTGTGATTCCAGCTTTTCGACTTCGAAACTTCCTTGTATTTGTTAATAAGCATTCTGTGCTGCATAGAGGCGGGTGCGTATATAATTTTTTTATGCTCGAATCTAGTACTACAGACAACCATATTTTCGGGCCCGTCAAAGTCAGTACTCTTTCACCAGGAAATAGACACCAAATTTGCGCTTCTTTGTATGACTTCTGTAGTATATCTCCTTTTCTCGTTCACCGCACTTCTTGAACGGCGGTTAAGTCAGCCTATATTTCAAAGAAGGGACGGACATTCCAGGTGTATTCTCTAAAATCGTGACCTTTAATTCATTTGCGGGGGTCGTCATTAGGAGGGGAATATCTCAACCGAGATGTCTCAAACTTTTTCATTGGAGATGGTTTCTACGTGACGGGTCCAAAATCCAGCGAACAACTTCTCGCTACGCGAGTAAGTTTAAATTTAGCACACATTTACTTAGCCAGCCGCTTGCTTCAGACCGATGCCCGTTCGCAGCCGCATCTCAGCTGAACAGACACTCCAATTAGACTTCAGCGAACACTTAAACCGAATATATCGTAGTGGCCCCGCTGAAGCTTCCTCTCTTTTAGCCGTGACTCAAGGCTAAACACCAGTTGGTTACCGCATCTTGCGCAAGGGTTGCTCACGTTTCCAGGGTGCGCCGCGTTGAAGAAGTAAAATGTTCTACTAAAAGTCAAGGGTAAGTAGGGTGATGACGGAAACAATTCCTTCTGAAAAGTCATATACCTTGTCAGAAAAGCCAGACTGCAAATCTAATAACATTACCGAAGGATTTAATGAATATATTTGAAGGATATACTCCAGCTGGGGCTCACGAAAGCAAAAATCCATTCAAAACATCGGCTGTGGCAGGCGTACAGATTCTGGAGGCGCCAACTCCGCTTTGAGACGAGCCGCGCGGAGCCTTCGGACATCTACAGAGGCTAAAATTACAAAGAAACAGAAACCCGCAATTGTGAGTGGCAGAGATGTTCCAGCAACCTCAGAAACCGGTGTGGAAAGTAAGGCTTCCTGCAACGCAGTGAGAAATCGGAGGTCGTACGTAAACGCGAATCTTCATTACTACGTTTGTCAGGGGTAATAGAAATAGAAAGAATTGAGGTGAGCTTCATTACCAGAAATACAAAAATGGTAATACCCATCAACTCGGTCAAGTATAAAAGTTAGCTGCATGGTAAATCTTAAAAGCATTGCCAGTAAAATGCTCTTAGTCTGGAACTCTTATAAAAGGTCTGTTGTGCACTTGTGAGGGTTACGATCCCGAATAGTGTATTGAAGAAAAAGTGACAAATTAAACCTCTGCAACAGGTGCAACGTACCTGTCTACTTGGTACAGCCTCAACATAAGATCCCGATGTTATCCTTGATATCAGCCTAATTAACAACATATAACATATGAAGCAGCCCAAACAGATTCCTAAAGGTTTTAGACAATTGGGTAGAGTCTGCTGAGCATAACTTAGGTCCTGGGTCATACGGACCCAGAAGGTAACAAAAAGTCGGACGAACTGGCTCAAAACCCAACCGTGCCTTCAAATGTTGTCTAAAGCAGTGGACCCTAGAGAAACACTTCAGGTACTGGAGCATTTCAAACATAGGGCGTACAAATAAACCCTATATTTATGTGTATTGACGGCGCATTTACCCCTCAGACAACATCTCCACAAGCTATGTTAAGTGAAATTTGCTGAGCATAGAGCATGCACAGTAGAAAACAAAACTCTGGAGCTCCAGCCGAAGGGAAATGGGTAAGCATGGATGGACTAAAAACAGAAGATTGATCATATCGAGCGAATTCAATCAACCAACCACACGTGTGCACGTATCTATATATACAAACAAACAAATGCAATTTCTTATTATAATTATATTTTTAATTTTTTTAATTTTAGCTATGCGGACTTTATTTGCACATACTCTAAGTGAACTCACCTGTTTAAATATATGTATGTTTGTCATAAATATTATCATATACAAAGTCTGTAAAAGATAAATGACCTTGAATGAATCAGTTAATACTTTCGAGGTCATATCGCAGCTTAATCGACCTGAACAAATTATACGGCTATGTAAGCTGACCTTAAGCAACACTAAATGCTTCGTCAGGATCGAGAAGGACGTTTCCGAGCCGTTCGATACCAAACGAGGTTTCAGACAGGGTGATTCCTTATCGTGTGAAGGTACAATCTTCTATAAGGGTATACAGCTGCTGGCGTACGCCGATGACATTATTGGCCTCAGCAACCGCACCGTGAGCTCTGCTTTCTCCAGTCAACACCAACGACAATGTCAGTCTAGAAATCTCGGCGAACGAAAACCAAAATGTACAAGTCGGTCGAGAGAAAAGTTTTGCGAACGATGAATGGTCCTTTGCGCATTAGCATTAGCGGCTACGCTGACAACTTGGTGTTTCCAACTGACGCCAAACATCGAAAAGAAGAGATGAATGGCGGGAGTAAGCGTTGCCAACGCTAATAAAGAAGATGAAAAAGAAAAAGAACAAAATATTCTCATCAAGGTACATAATATGTCTCCGGCTTAACTGATCATTTTATCATCCATATCACCTTAATAAATATGACCGATGATTTGTTCTTGAACATAATTATCGACTATGAAACATCTCTCGAGAATAATAAAATTTTGACTGTCGAACTGGATAGATAATGTTTATCGCTAACCTACGTAGGATGGACGATGTGATCCTTAATTTTTTTTGTACTATCTGTTCATATAAACATTTTCTTCCCCCCAAATAACGAAAATTCAATAAAGTAGCTTAATATCAGCTCACATCGGCCACCAAATACCAAAAGCTGCTGCCCCTAGAGATTTGCAAAGAAAGTGCCTTAGCTTCTTCCTCCTCCTACAACTCTTGGAGAAGCCGTTCAATGGTACACACAGCCTCGTTACATACCTACCCAATATTTAAAATCCCTTTAAGGAGAACTATAAATGAAAAACTCTCTTGATCTCCTGTTCACATTGCAAATATGGAGATTCATCCATCTTCCGTTACCATCTGCGTTGAAGAGCTTTTCTTTAGTGAGGTTATAAGTGGAGAGCGGCATGCCCAGACTGCTCCACGATGACGAAAACTTTAGGGTAGTTCCTTTCGGTATGTTACTACTGTACAAAATCCATAAATGCAGCACCTAATTTACGACACCTAAATACGATCGCACTTCGTGGACACCGGTGATATCAACCCTGATTGTCACGTGGGCATTTTAAAGTGGTTACCTTAAAGCAAGCGAGAAAGAAATCTTAATCATAAAATCATGGGTAGTGGTCCATATCAAAATTAGAGCATCTCATCCGAAGAGCTGAAGCAATCATATCCGGAAGAAGTGGAATTTGAAAACTCTTGGTGTATGTCGGACAACTCCTACTACTACCGACTTCTGTTCGTGATTCCATCCCATACTAACCACTCGGCTACTGCGGCCACCATCATGAACGCTTTAGAGCCCTGATTTATGACTTTTTCATGTCTAAATTTGAAGGCTGTTGATGAGTACAACCTTTGGTTACAACAAGACGGCGCTACATACCATACAACCATCGAAACAACCAATTTATTAAACGAAACCGGCGATTTTTCATACAGACGGCGTTAACGATTTTTTTGAACAGTTTGTGACCATTTAATTGTATTTTTTCTTTTGACAGCTGTCACTTTTAGCTTGTTTTGGAAAAAAGTTCGCGTAATTTTGTTTATATTTGTTTGTTGTTTGCACAAAAGAACATTTTTGCGGTATTTTACTTTATTATTTCGTTAAAGGAAAAAAATGGAACGAGAGGTTGCTAAAAAGTTGGATAATTTGTATGGTGATGAGGCCTTAAAGGAAACACAGCGTCGAAGTTGGTTTGTCAAATTCCGTGCGGGAGATTTTTCACTCAAAGGTAAGCCACGTTAAGGCCAAGTGAAGTTTATGGTGACGATTTCAAGGCTTTAATCGAATCGGATCATCATGCAACTGAGCGTGAGATTGGAGAGAAGTTACGTAGGCTGCATATAGGTCTGGCCTAGGCAACACTAAGTGTTGCCAGGTGCAATCTGACATTTCCATTGGAAAGTTTGACATTTTTTAGCATGACATCACTCAGAACGTTTTGTCATTTAATCGTGAATTGTTTTATTTACAGGGAATTAAAAAATTCATCTGGGCCAAAAATGGAATTAACTCGTGAACATTTTCGTGCGATCATTTTTCACAACTTTCGACGTGGATTATCACGACAAGAGTGCATCGATGAACTAAAATCTTTGTATGGCTATGAAGCACCATCCTATAGCACTGTGAAAAACTAGTACAACGAATTCAATCGTGGCCGACGCTTGCTCAAAGACGAATTCCGTGAAGATCGTCCAAAAACAGCCGTTGTGCCAGAAAACATCGATGCCGTACGTGAACTGATAATGCAAGACCGTCATGTACTCGTAACATACCTTCAGATAGAGGCATGCCTATGCATTTCTCCCACCACCATACATTCGATATTGCATGAACACCTGGCCGTAAAAAAGGTTTGTTCTCTTTGGATCCCGCACAATTTGACAATCGCTCAAAAAAAGACTCGTGTGGATTGGTGTAAAGAAATGCTGAAAAAATACGATCGCGAAACAAAGCAGCAATCGACCGTGTGGGTCTTCCAAGACGAGCCAAAACCAACGAAAAAAAAACCATTTTCGTTGATAAATATTCGTATTTTCATTATTAGGCCAGAAATATATATAGCAGCCTACGTAAGTATACCAAAATCAACCGTTCATTTTTATATGCGACGTCTTGGACTGGTAAGAAAACTTGATATTTTGGCACCACATGAATTGATAGAAATTCATTTTAAAAGCCGCTTCAACGCTTGTAATCTTGCATCTTAAACGCAATGAATATGATCCGTTTTTGGTTTTGGAAGCAAATCATAATGGAGATGAAAAATGGATTGTTTACAATAACGTCAATCGAAAACGATCATGGTTCAAACATGATGAGGCACCACAACCCACTTCAAAGGCTGATATTCACCAAAAGAAGATTATGCATTCAGTTTGGTGGGATTGGAAAGGTGTGGTATATTTTGAGCTGCTTCCAAACAACCACATGAATAATACGGATGTCTACAGTGAACAACTAGACAAATTGAATACATCCATCAACGAGAAGCGGTCAGAATGGATAAATCGTAAAGGTGTGATATTCCACCAGGACAATGCTAGACCGCACACATCTTTGGTCACTCGCTAAAAACTGGGAGAGCTTGGCTGGGAACTGTTGATGCATCCACCATATAGCCCTGACCATGCACAGTCAGATTACCATTTGTTTCGATCTTTGCAGAACTCATTAAATGGTAAAACTTTCGAAAATGACGAGGCTATAAAATCGCACATGATTCAGTTTTTTGCAGATAAAGGCCAGAAGTTCTATGAATGTGGAATAATGATGTTGCCGGAAAGATAGCGAAATGTCATCCAACAAATTCGAAATTACATAATTAATTAAAGTTCATTATAAAATTTAAAAAAATCTATTTACTTTCTTTTAAAAAATCGCCGGTTTCTTTTGGGGCAACCCAATATTTGTGAACTGATTATCTCTCCTCGTGGCCGTATAGCGTGGCCTCCAAGAAAACCACATGCCTAAAAAACATCCTCTATTAGTTTAAGAACATATGTTAAGGTTATTTATTATTTTCTGCTTTTTAGCTCTTTTTTTGTGGCCCAGTGTTGTTGATAAGAAGTAAAAAAGATTATTTATTTGGATTTTTGGAATGCGCTTATATTTATTTACAATGTTATATACGTGTACAATACATATGTACGTGAACAATCGATATATGTGGGTAATAAGTTTAAATTTTCCATAAGTTGAATATAAATTGTTTTTGTGTTTTTTTGTGTATTTTTTTTACTGAATCCTGTTATTCGGCTTACAATAAGTCTTCGACTGTCTCGCATCCTCAGCAGCACTATTGGTCAGTCTTCGGAACCAGTTCAGATATAATCTCGTCATAGCATTTTTCCAAATCTTTAGCTTGTGTAATTTTAGCAATTTTAATAGAAGCTAAATCCAAACCTTTTGGAGCCAATCCTGTTCCTTTTGTTATACATTCCTGAATCTTAGCAATTGTTTCTTCGGAAAGACCTCCAACTTCAAGCAGAGTTAACAGAACATCTACAAGATCTGAGGCATTATTTTTATCAACATCAATTTCACTTGATGGATTCGAATCAGCGTTCGTCATGTAAAACATAGCGAATGATAGGCAAGAAATGAATAAAACTTTGCTAACGAACATTTTAATCAAAAATCAATTAAACCTTTTAAGCACAAGATACAACAGATATCACCGTAAGTTGTGAACTGATTTTGCAATAGCATGAGGGCCCTTTTATATTCACATTCGTCAGGACATTACAATTCGCCAACATCTTTACACAGTTGTTTAGATATTGACTTTAAAAAAAAATTGAATTGTTATACATTTTTGCAAATAATACACAGATGCCTACATACATATTTTATATTTGTCTCTCAAACGTTATCGAACTTTGAAGAAAGTGGCCTTGAAAGCTAAAAAGCTGGTAAAACATATTTCTTTATTGCGACAATGCATTTTGGGCAACAACATACATATAGGTATATGGGTTCTTATACACCAACTTTTGTAAATATATATATACGGGGTCTTAAAGCAAGCGGCTCGGGATTTCAATTTATGTATATAAAGAGCCACACAAAAGAAACGGTCCAGTGCAATGCACCAACTGCCATACTAAATCCTAAGCCATTTATTGCCCTCCAAAATTTAAGATCACAGAAAATCAATTTAAGGAATTTTTTGATAATCTTGGTGATAGATTTATAGCAGGAGGAGACTACAATGCAAAGCATGTATACTAGGGATCCCGTCTAATAAACCCCAAAGGCCGTCAGCTATACAATACCATTATAAACAAGCGTAACAATTTAGATTGTATTTCCCCAGGTCAACCAACATACTGGCCTACCGATCGGAAGAAAATACCTGACTTAATAGACTTTGCTGTCTCAAGAAAAATCGACAGGCAACAGTTGCTGAGTTGTCTTCTGACCACTCACCAGTTCTAATAAAAATCTATGAGCGCCCGAAGATAGTTGCATAAAAATCAAGACTAACAAACAGATAAACAAACTGGCTAAAATACAAAAAATATACTAGTTGTCATATTCACATCAACCCAATATTGAATTGTGATAACGATATTGATGACTACATTAATGACCTCAATAATGTCCTTGTTTCTGCGGCAACCATAGCAACTCCAAAAAGTAAAAAGCCTATTACGTGCCCAAAAATCCTAACAAATACGGAAATAGAAAAATTAGTAAAAAATAAGGGCCGTTTGCGCAGAGAATGGCAAGAATATCGCTCTCCAGCCGCAAAGTTACGATTGGAAGCAGCAGAGAGGAAGCTGAAAAGTGCACTGAAACAAGCGTACATAGAAAAACTAGTGCCAAATTCTGCCAAAAAATACTCACTCTGGAAAGCACAAAAGAAATTTAAGCCTCAAATAGAAGTAAATATGCAAATCAGGGACCCAAATGGTAACTGGACACGTAGTAACGAAGAAAAGGCAAATTGCTTTGCAAAGCATTTAAGTAATGTATTCCAGCCAAATGACGCAACTAATAATTTTATCTTGCCGGAAGTTGTTGTTAAAGGCCAGGAAAATCAGGTGGCTATTAAAATATCAAGCCTAGAAGTGGTAAACGCGATTCAGAAACTAAATCCAAAGAAATCTCCAGGCCACGACCAAAAATGCTAATAGAGCTACCGAGAGTTGCACAAGCATTGCTCTCTGAACTCTTTAATGCCATTCTAAAACTAAATTATTTTCCAAACGCGTGGAAAAAGTCGCAGATATTAATGATAGCCAAACCATACTTCTTACAGACCAATAAGCCTACTACCCAGTCTTTCCAAAGTATTTGAAAAAATTCTGCTATCAAAAATATCTCTTTTTCTCCACCGTAACAATGTGATACCAGATCACCAATTCGGCTTTCGTGAAAAGCATAGCACTATTGAATAAGTTAACCGAATAACTAATGAAATCAGAAAGGCATTCGAGCCTAAGGAGTATTGCTGTGCAATCTTTCTTGACGTAGCAAAAGCGTTCGACAAAGTCTGGCATAAAGGTTTACTGTACAAAATACATAAAGCTCTGCCTGTTCAATTTTATATGATACTTAAGCCATATCTGACTAACAGACAATTTACAATAAAACAATCTGAATTTATGAGTGAGGAGTATCCGGCAAAAGCTGGTGTTCCGCAGGGTAGCGTCCTTGGGCCTATTTTATATATCATATACACTGCAGACATCCCATTAAACCGAAAAGTGCAGGCATCTTTGCGGATGTCACAGCTGTTTTATGCTGGGATAAATGCCCTAAAAGAGCAGCAAAAACGATTAGTGATCATTTACTCCTCATCGAAGAATGGCTAGAAAACTGGAGAATTAAAGTTAATGAATAAAAGAGTAAACACGTTACATTTACTTTAAGACCGCAATCATGTCCTGCAATTCGCTTAAATGGTATAAACATACCCCAAGTAAATGATGTTACATATCTCGGTAAACATTTAGATAGACGTCTCACTTGGAAGAGAAACATAGAGGCAAAAATACTACACATGAAATTAAAAACAGCTAGTTTAAATTTGGCTTTTAAATAAAAACTCCGGTCTAAAACTAGACTACAAAGTCCTTATTTACCACGCAGTATTAAAACCAATTTGGATGTATGCTATTCAACTGTGGGGTACGACCTAACTAACTAACGTGTAACTAACATTGATAAAATACAGAGGTTCCAGTCCAAAATTTTAAGAGCACTAACGGGCGCACCATGGTACGTTCGTAACGTAAATATTCACAAAGACCTTGGTATTTTACTGGTTAAACCTGAAATTGAAAGAAGCAGGACGAAGTACTTCATAAAGCTGAGAAATCACAAACCCGCTAGCTAATGCTTTATGCAACCCAACAAGAAATTCCCGCCTGCAGCGAAGAGATGTTCCCGCCTTCTAAGGAGAGCGCCGTAGTTTGAAAAGGGCTCAGAGTTACATAACTCGAGCTATCATGTTTGTAATTTAGTTTTTAAGATTTGTACACTTACTCTTAGGCTTATACGAGTATTAAAGCAGATCCAGTAAATAAATGAATTGTGTATAAAAAAAAAAAACTTCTAAAATGAGAGAAACTTGGTGTTAATTGTCAACTAAGTCAATCGAGTTGCAGAATTTTATTTAATTAGGTTAAAGTGTGAAGCGCAGTAAGCCTACTTGGGGTTTTGCAATGCCGCTTGCTTTAAGCATCTGCATTAAGCGACCTCCCCTCTTTAATAACCAAGGAATATGCCATATAAAAGAGAGAAATAAAGCGCATATAATTTTATGTTAGTGAAGTGCCCGCCACATCTGTATCGAATAAATTACCGCCGAGAGGATCAATTTCCGACCTACAATATATGTACAGCAATGCTCTCCTACAAGGTGTTAATCATCTCGGGGTTAACTGCGTAGACCACCGACTTTATATAGCTCTCAAAAAATAGTCTCTTAAATCGCATGATCTTGGAGGCCACGTCACAGCCCCACGACGAGATAATACTGAAGTTTCCTTCAATAAATTGATTATTTCGTTGGCATGTGGCGGCGTATTGTTGGTATTAAAGGTCCACCACATCAACGTCACTCAATTCAGGCACGAAAAATTATTAATCATGGCTCCATAGTCATCCCCATTGGCTGTAACATTATGGCTGGCTTAATTTTGAAGAAATTTGGACCAATGATTTCCCGTGCCCATAAATCACACCAAGCAGTGACTTTTTAAGCATGTAATGGCCTTTCAACAATGGCTTGTGGAATTTCTTCATTCCAAATATGACAAGTTTGTTTATTAACGTATCCATTCAACTAAAAGTGGGCTTCATCTGGCGTCCATTCGGTCTCAATTCATCCACGAATTAAATTTTGTAAGCACGAAAACTAAGATGCTTCCGAAAAATGCTCCACAAAGTTCTGCTCCAATTGTTGTTCGGGATGATGGATGGACTCATTCGAGTCTTCGTCGATACTTTGCTCCAGAGTTATTTAAATTTGATATAAAATTAAAGAAAGAAGCTCGGGTGAAATCGAACAATAGATACCTCTTCTTCTTCTTCTTCCTTATTGGTGTGGATACAACTTACGAGATTATTTCCGAGTTGACAAAAGTAGGCCACTCGTTTCTTCCTTTCGTCTTATGACGCTAAATTGACCTGACTTAACTATCTGATCTTTTCGCAGGAATTAAATTGTTCCTCTTCATCTACTTCCACCAAGTGGAGCGGTACTGGTTCGAATACTATACAAAGCTGAGTCAACGTAGCCACTACTACTTAACTCGCTGACCAACATAAGTCAAATGTTAAATAACTTATTACTCCATCATCTGCGCTATTCAGCGTCGCCCATGAACAGAGTATTATAGATCTTCTGCAAAATCTTTCTCTCGAAGACTTCTAAAGCCGATGGGCTCAACGAATTTTGGCAACATCCACGCCTCTGTACCATACATAGCAGAACAGAAATGATGGGTGACTTCCTTGCTCTTTGTTCATCGTGAGATGATTTTACTTTTCATATTTCCTACTCAGTCCAAAGTAGGGCCTGTTGGCAAGAGTGATTCTGACTAGGATTTCTAGACTGACATTATTATTGGTGTTAATGCTGGTTCCAAGGTAGACGAAATTATATACGACTTCAAAGTTATGACTGTCAACAGCGCCAAGGGTGGTGAAAGTGGTGAATGCGATGACTGTTTAGTTGATGACAGAAGATATTTCGTCTTGTCCTCGTTCACTACCAGACTCATAAGCTTCATAAGCAACTTTATGTTATAGTCGACCGCAGGGATGCTAAATAGACAGTCTGTTTTCTCTCCACAACGACACGAAAATCCTCAACGTATCAGCTCTTCTTTTGGACTTGTCGAAAACCAATAGTTTCGCTCGCTAATGTATCAGAATCTACTGTATGTAAAGTAGCCTAAGTTTGGTGTCCAAGTTGTGGTAGAGAGAAACTCTTACTGAATTCTGTTCTTCGCTCCGGTTGTTAAACGTCTCGCCAACATATCGCTCATTCTCAGCCACACCCAGCCGAGAAATAATTGTGATGTGACCAAAGAAGCCTGTAATGAGCGCTTAGACCGTACTTAAAGTTCCGTACCAAGCAGGGAAAAAATCTCGACTGTTATCCGGAAAACATTTTTTTTTTATACACAATTTATTTATTTACTGAATCTGCTTTAATATAAGCCTAACAGTAAATTTTAAGAACTAAATTACAAACATGATAGCTCGAGTTATGTAACTCTGAGCCCTTTTCAAACTACGGCGCTCTCCTTAGAAGGCGGGAATCATGGCTTACAAGTAGCACAGTTTATCTAAAGAAGGAGGGAATGGCTTGAAGACGACCTGATGCCAGGCAGGAGCATGGAGGTTAACATGCCAGAATTTACCCAAAAAGTTGGAGAAATTGTCCTCGACGATGCTCGACAAAATAAAAAACAGCTCGCATAAATGGTTTGAGTATCCGATACAACCATTTTTAAAATCCCGCACGATTACCAAACAATTAAAGGTGTCACAATCTGCTGGGAAAATCATGGCAACGGTTTTTTTCAGGCATATTAATAGATCGATTCTAAAGATAAAAGTGTTTCTATAACTGAACAATACTACAAGATTAAATATTAAAGCGACTAAAGAGAGCCATGAAAGAGAAAAGTTGGGGAAACTTGACTAAAGGTGTGCGTAGGCTGCCCTGCATGAGGTAGGCAGGCTTTGAATCATACACCCTACAGCGCAGACTTGAGTGATTATGACCTGTTTCTAAAAATAAAAAAAGAGCTGAGTGGTAAAAGGCAGTTTCAGCCATGATACAAAAATTCTATAAGGTAGTTTCACTTCGAAATTAAACATTAAACGTGTTTGCACAGAAATGTTTGATCTTGCCACTTTTAAAATATTAATCTTGGAGATTTTTTTTAGTTATTTTTGGGGTTTATTAAAGCAGATGCTATAATACAATATTTGGTATTTGTTTTAAACCCTTTTTCTTAGCCGGCAGAAGTAAGAAAAGAAATTGCTAGATGCTTTTTATTATAAATAAAATGGAAAGAGTTAAACATTTTTAGTTTTTTTTAACTTACACTTATAGGTTTTCTCGACTACATGCGAAACGTCCCTGGTTTGACTGCCTGGTAAGAGGGACACAGTCATAACTCTGGTAAACTATGCACATGATGTAGACATACCTAATTTCTCGGCTAAGTACTCGTTGAAACCACCCTTCACCAGAAGGGCCAACATCAGATGACAGAGTGAAATCACGTGCAATTGATCGAAGTGAACAGAACAAAGTCTTTACTTCTTATAAACATTACCTCCATAAGCATAAAAGGCGGCGTATTAAACGCGGCGTGTTATGGGAACTCAAGGTAGAAGGATGGGCTCTTTCCAAAAAAAACTTTTCTGCCACTGCCCACTCTCAGTGCTTTCCGTTATCGATTTCTCCGGAATTCTTTCTCCAATTGCTTAGCAGAGCTTGCGTCTCTAGACATCATCAATCTCTTAAAGTTCGTAAAACACACAAACTGCGTAAGTGATTTGCATATAGAAAATCCAGTAAGCTCCTCATCTTCTTGAATTAGAATAAATTTTTGGTGGGCGCATCTCTTCCCTTTCTGATACTTTCTTACAATTTACAAAATATGAAATACAACAATCATGAAATGCATACACTCGATGAAGTCCACTATCAATGGTTGGAAAATATAATATAATGGTTTTTTGGCATTGAAATATTTAAAAAATATGAAAATGCTGCATATATTTTTATTAGATTGATAGACTTTTTTAAGAGAAGAGGGTAGAACGAAAAAGCCGAAATACGTTTAATGTCAGACAGCTATGAAGCCGACTACGAATAGAAAATGAAACTACCTTTAAATTTTTGTATCATGGTTTCGGCGTATACGAGTATTGAAGATAAAGAGAAAAAACTTTTTTATGAGGGTATAAATAAATGAATTGAAAGAACTGAAAATTACACGTATGTTCATATATCCGTCTTGTAGATGAATATATTAAAAAGAAAAAATAACTTGGTATTCTCATTTCCACCTCTTACTCATTATTCCCATTCCACGAACATTTAAACTCTCTGCGTCTCTCTTTTCTTGCACAAATCACAGTCACAGAATTTTACTTTTACAAAATTAAACTCAAATTGATTTTAACCAAACAAAATATAAATTAAACAATATTTTTTTTTTTAATTTCTACAAATGCTAATGCCTTGACAATCTGCCTATTTAACCCGTGTTACGTCGAGCGAAATGTGGACCCAAAAAAATGGAGTAACTGCTATTTTTCGGATTTTCTGGAAACCAAAATTTTAGGTACCACTCACTAAAAAATATTTATATTTTGTTTAGATAAAACAAATCACCTAATTCACTTATATTGCGTGCACTAACCGTTTACGAAGCTGTTTAACCAGCAACATCAACCATTTAGCTCAATTTATGGTGAAAATTAGCAATTAGTAAAGGAAAAGAAAGCGTTCGCCTGAAAGTATGCTACGAAAAGCTAGCGTAATGTAGAACTGCCTACAATTTCAACCAATAATTACGTGGCCATACATACCTATGTATGTATGTATATAAAAATCTACAAAAATAAATAAGTATAAAACATACCAGCCTTAAATTTTGTTATAAATATTTTTTGGTAACGCAAAAAGATCATTTAATTAGAACTTATTGGTACTGACTCTCTTTATTCATATTTTTAAGGGGTTACATACGTCCAGCAGCACCAAAAATGCGCTAAAACAAAAACTGTTTTCAGAAGGGATAACAATAGAAATAAATATAAAGAAATTTTTTACAATGTTTATTGGTACTTAAAGTTTATAAAAAAATGTATTTTAATTTTTCTTTACAAAAATTAGTACATAAAATATCACGTGACCCAAAGTACAATGAAAAAAAAGTTGCTCCACGGTCTGCATCATTTATCCTTGGAATGTTGATGGATATGTAAAAATAAAAAAAATTCTTGTAAAATGAAGTTGTAGTTATAGTCTGTCGAGCCGAATTTTTTAATTTCGAAAAATTTTCCAATTTACGGAATTTAGAAAAAAAGTATGCGTTTTACGTCAGAAATGTCACATTTTAATTATGTTCATAAAATTTTTTAATAAAAGTATCGAAAATACGGCTCGACAGACTATAGAGAAAACATTTTCGAATATTTTAAAAAAAATCGCATCAAAAAATGTTAAAAACTGTATGAGTTATCATGCAGACCGTGACGGGAAAAGTAGTTTCGAGAAAAACGCGTTTAAACTTTCATGTGCCTCAAACGAAGGACAGCTACCTGTGTGCATTAAACTCTCGTCGGGCGGTCTGATTTTCTACCATAACTTTGTATCTATGGGGAATTTTTACAATCGACTTTCACAGAAATACGCCTAAAACTATAAAGAATAATAACCTATAAAAAAAAAATCGATTTTTTGAAAATTCTGGACGTATGTAACCCCTTAATACATTTAAACTTATTTAATGTCTCTTATCATCGAATGCAGATCAAAAGTGATTTCACGTGACTATGAAAAAGAAAATGTCATGTTTTCTCTAATAAAATGTATAAAAGCAAAGAAATAGCAATATGGATATAAATATGTACACTTGTAAACATAAGTATGTATATATACAAGAATTTCACTTGACATTTCTAATTCATGTAAAGCTCTTCCGTGAAAAATAACGGCTGATTTGCGCTAATTTAAATCTTTAGCGCCTTTAAATAAAAATAAGGTGTGTGAAAATGTTATACTTATAGGTATGTATCCATGGACAGGGGTCGCAGGGAACGACACCAGTTGTTAACTAGAATGCTACTAGCTTGAATTTTTGCACTACTACTTAGCTACGACAGCTGACTGTTTGTTGTGATTCCAGCTTTTCGACTTCGAAACTTCCTTGTATTTGTTAATAAGCATTCTGTGCTGCATAGAGGCGGGTGCGTATATAATTTTCTTATGCTCGAATCTAGTACTACAGGCAACCATATTTTCGGGCCCGTCAAAGTCAGTACTCTTTCACCAGGAAATAGACACCAAATTTGCGCTTCTTTGTATGACTTCTGTAGTAGATCTCCTTGTCTCGTTCATCGCACTTCTTGAACGGCGGTTAAGTCAGCCTATATTTCAAAGAAGGGACGGACATTCCAGGTGTATTCTCTAAAATCGTGACCTTTAATTCATTTGCGGGGGTCGTCATTAGGAGGGGAATATCTAGACCGAGATTTTTTTTTTTTTTTGGATAATGTTTTATTGAATCTTCCCTTTTTGGAAACTAACAATAATTTCGAAAATCTTAAAGCTAATTCTTATTCCTAGAACAAGTTAATCATTACCACTGTATATATTAACAAAGTAAGCAAAGTACAATAAATTACGAATATAACTTAGATTTATCAAAGAATGTGTTTATATAGATATCATTAGGTATACCAAACACTCATAACAAAAGATATATCATAAAGGATAATTTGAAGTAAATTATAATATCATGAAGGATATATGCGGAGCGCAACTCCGATGTAGAATAATTGGATGCGGCAGAGCCCTTAGTCACAGTTCAAACGTAAATCCTTTCTCTTTAATCGCTTAGGGTAGTTCTGCTGTAATAATTTTTTAGCTAGAAAGTTTGGGTGGTTAGATAACCTTAATGAGTAATTTTTAAGCAGTTTCTCTATTTCCTCGGTGACGGTTTTAATCCCGAGATCTTTGTGAATTGCGGAGTTTTTTACATACCAAGGGGATTTGCATATTGATCTTAAGGTTTTAGACTGCAGTCTTTGAATTCTATCCAGGCTAGATTTAGATGCTGAGCTCCAAATTTGGATCCCGTACGTCCAAGATGGCTTTATTAGCATATTAAAAAGTAAAACTTTATTTTCTAGACTTAGTTTGGACTTAGAGCCTACAATCCAATGCAAGTTCGCATTTTCAATTTGGTTTGAGTAATCTTTTTGTCTATGTGGTTTTTCCAGGTGAGTCTTTTATCCAATGTAACTCCCAGGTAGGTAACGAATTCTTTCTGAGGTATTGTATTCACATTTATAGAGATTGAAGGACATGTGTCTTGTTTTAGGGTAAATGTTACTTGTATACACTTAGACTCATTGACTTTAATTCTCCAAGTTGTTAGCCACTCTTCTATTACTTTTAAATGTTCTTGTAATCTGTAACTGGCTGTCATGGGGTTTGAATGGATACTAAGTATTGCTGTATCATCCGCAAAAGTTGATGTGATGAGGTTTCGGTTTGTGGGAAGATCGTTCGTATAAATTAAATATAAGACGGGCCCTAAAACACTTCCTTGTGGAACACCAGCAAATATTTCATAGGATTCGGTGGTGTAACTTTTTTGCCTAACACGAAATTTTCAGCCAATAAGAAAGCTTTCTAAGACATCATAAATTTCTACTTTCAGCTTGTATAATAGATCATCTAACCAAACTTTGTCAAATGCCTGGGCAACATCGAGGAACACTGCAGTACAATATTGCTTGTTTTCAAACAATGCACCTGCTCTATTCAGATTTGTATCCAATATTTGGTGTAAATACAGTGGAAAGATGCATGGCAAATAAGATACCCTTTTCCTGGTCGCTTCGACCCCACTCACCATTGTGAGTTCTCAATGGAGGGTCGAAAGTGACGGGACTTTTGAAACTCTTAACTTTTCGCCACAAAGAGTAGTTGGTATCAGATGTAGCTGACAGAGATTGTACGGACTTTTGAAATTCGTTTTCCTTTTTTTTGTTTCAGGACATCCCGAAGCATTTTTATGCATATATTGAGCTCATTTTTTAAGGCCGGGGAACGAAACCTCTGCCAATCTCTCCTTAGTTGTCTTTTTTTGGTTACCAGACTTGTAATGTCTTTACCCTTAAGACCGTTGAAAATTTGTCTTCTATGAGTGTTAGATGGGCCGTGCGTTGAAATTTTCGCGGCCAAATGAAGTAATGTTGTAAAGCCATCAACTGCATTGTCGACATCTGCTATTGATTTTAGAGGAATGAGCGATTTTAGATGCGCGCTAATTAATTTTCTGTATTTAAGCCAATTTGTAAATTTATTGGTTAAGCCTAGCTGTAAGTCATTGAAAACTGGAATTATGTTAATGGAACATAGACAAGGCGAGTGATCAGATGATAAGTCGAAAAGGGGTTTTACGCTTACTTGTGCTCTACTGATACCACAAGTTACTCCAAAGTCAATCAAATCTGGGGTTTTGCTGAGATCAGTTGGCCAGTATGTTGGCTGACCGGTAGATATAACGTCGAAACCGTTATTTTGAATGGCTTTATATAAATTTCTACCCTTTGGAGATATTAACCTAGATCCCCAGAAGGAATGTATTGCGTTGTAATCACCTGCTACTAGAAACCGTTTACCAAGTTTATAGAAGAAATCAGTAAATTGAGTTTCTGATATGTTGTATCGGGGCGGACAATATATGGCGGAAATGTTTATTCCACCAGAATTATCATATATATGAACTGAGGTAGCGTGAAGGTAGTCTTTACAGTACTCTTCCATTATATAATGTTTAATTTTTTGCCTGATAAGTATTCCAGTTCCACCGCGCGCTTTCCCTTCAGGGTGTTTGGTGTCATAAAACAGAAATGCATCAATATTGAAGTTGTTAAATTTGGTCAAATGAGTTTCGGAGATTAGCATTATATCTATTGCTTGATTTTCTAAGAAGAGTTGAAGTTCATTTTTGTGTTGGACCAAGCCGTTGGCATTCCAATAACATATCTTAAGGTCGGTCATGGCTTAGACAATATCGCTTGAAGGAGGAGATTTTGATTTCGAATTAAATCTTGCATCATACTTTGCATTGACGTCATATGTTCTTGCATCATGCGTATAAAGCAGTTTAGCGTATTTTCAAGTGAGTTAACAGACGGAACGGACGGGATGGACGTTTCTTGTGTTGTGAGCTGAGGTACACCTTTTAAAGCTTGGGCGTAGGATATAAAGTTGGTATTAGTAGGCTTTGTTTCGGTAGCTTTTGATTGAGGCTGAGGGTGAGGCTGAGAGGCAGGAAAGTTGCTAGAAGCCTTTTTACTGCCCTTGCCTTTTAGAGAAATATATATTGGACAACCCCTGTAATTATTGGCGGTGTGATTTTCACCGCAATTGCTACATTTTTTAGACTCAGGGGTTGTTTTAGATTTCATACAGTCTTTTGAACTGTGTAAATCTCCACAAATGACACATATACTTTGTAAAGTGCAATATCGCTTCGTATGGCCAAATTCTTGACAATTATGGCACTGAACAGGACCTGTTCGCTTATGTGGTTCTTCCACGGAAATACGACGGTGAAGAAGGTACCGCAGTTTGTAAATGGGATGAACCTCTCCCTTTTTTAAGAGCTGGAAATCTGGCTCAATATCAACCCTAAACATTGGCTGAGGTATGTTAGCCTTATTTTTGATGTTAAATACGTTTCTAACCCTGAAACCTTCTTCTTTCAAGGCACTTTCTATTTCCAAGGGACTTACACTGTGTTCAATGCCCTTTAGGATGACTGCTAAGCTACGACTACTTTTGAGCTGGAAGGTATAGAAGGATTTCTTTTCCTTTTCAAAATTATCTGCCACCTTGCGATAGCTATCTTCTCCGTAGGTTTGCACTTTCACTTCCTGAATATTTCCCTTTTTAATTGGGACTGCATGGAAGTTATTTTTTCCAATTAGATCTATCAATTTGTTGACAAGGTTGCTAGAGTTCGCTTCTCTAAGATAAATTGGCGGCGGCTTGGACGTTTTCTGCACACGCACTTGATCATCAGCATCAGAAAGCATTTGAAATCGATTATTGCTCATGCTGTCTTTTTCTCTTGTAGTTTTGACAATTTTGCTTTGATTTTGTTCACTATTTTTTTGGGGTGACCGTTTCCTTTTCACAAGAATGTAGCGATCGATTCCCGTTTGAATTACTGCTTTCTTTGCAGCGCTATTTTCGGTAAAGTCTTGCGTTTCGACTCTAGAAGGAGCTGGAGGAGTTGCGGTAATCGGCGATTGAGCCCATGAAGGGGCTGGTAAAGTAGTCCTAGAAGGGACTACAAGAGCAGAGGGCTCATTTTCCAATCGTTGTATTCGCTTTTGGTGCTGTTGTTGTGGCGCTTGTTGTTGCTGTTGGCTTTGGTTAACGTTTCCACGTTGTGGTGACCGATTTAGTCCCATTTTTACAAAATGACCAATTTAGTCCCAAAAAAAACCAGTGGATTTTGCAACATGCAAATGCAATTTTTCCTGCATACTTTTAGGCGCCTTTCTTTAATACCAGATCTTTTTATATATGTTTTAATATTATAATTAATATATTTGTCTCTGTTCAACTAGTGTGAAGTATTTATTTATTTATTTTATATTATTTAGTTTTGATGGAGCGCCAATCCATGCAAATAACACAATTTGTTATTTACAAGGTTTCATTTTCACTTCACTTTGTTCAGTTTCAGAGGAGTCACTTGTCTGAATTAGTTTATGTAGTTTGCACAGTATATTTTATTTAAAAATTTAAAATAAATATAGAGCACAGTCAGTCTCAAACTTTTTCATTGGAGATGGTTTCTACGTGGCGGGTCCAAAATCCAGCGAACAACTTCTCGCTACGCGAGTAAGTTTAAATTTAGCACACATTTACTTAGCCAGCCGCTTGCTTCAGACCGATGCCCGTTCGCAGCCGCATCTCAGCTGAACAGACACTCCAATTAGACTTCAGCGAACACTTAAACCGAATATATCGTAGTGGCCCCGCTGAAGCTTCCTCTCTTTTAGCCGTGACTCAAGGCTAAACACCAGTTGGTTACCGCATCTTGCGCAAGGGTTGCTCACGTTTCCAGGGTGCGCCGCGTTGAAGAAGTAAAATGTTCTACTAAAAGTCAAGGGTAAGTAGGGTGATGACGGAAACAATTCCCTCTGAAAAGTCATATACCTTGTCAGAAAAGCCAAACTGCAAATCTAATAACATTACCGAAGGATTTAATGAATATATTTGAATGATATACTCCAGCTGGGGCTCACGAAAGCAAAAATCCATTCAAAACATCGGCTGTGGCAGGCGTACAGATTCTGGAGGCGCCAACTCCGTTTTAAAACGAGCCGCGCGGAGCCTTCGGACATCTACAGAGGCTAAACTTACAAAGAAACAGAAACCCGCAATTGTGAGTGGCAGAGATGTTCCAGCAACCTCAGAAACCGGTGTGGAAAATAAGGCTTCCTGCAACACAGTGAGAAATCGGAGGTCGTACGTAAAAGCGAATCTTCATTACTACGTCTGTCAGGGGTAATAGAAATAGAAAGAATTGAGGTGAGCTTCATTACCAGAAATACAAAAATGGTAATACCCATCAACTCGGTCAAGTATTCCTTGATATAAAAGTTAGCTGCATGGTAAATCTTAAAAGCATTGCCAGTAAAATGCTCTTAGTCTGGAACTCTTATAAAAGGTCTGTTGTGCTCTTGTGAGGGTTACGATCCCAAATAGTGTATTGAAGAAAAAGTGACAAATTAAACCTCTGCAACAGGTGCAACGTACCTGTCTACTTGGTACAGCCTCAACATAAGATCCCGATGTTATCCTTGATATCAGCCTAATTAACAACATATAACATATGAAGCAGCCCAAACAGATTCCTAAAGGTTTTAGACAATTGGGTAGAGTCTGCTGAGCATAACTTAGGTCCTGGGTCATACGGACCCAGAAGGTAACAAAAAGTCGGACGAACTGGCTCAAAACCCAACCGTGCCTTCAAATGTTGTCTAAAGCAGTGGACCCTAGAGAAACACTTCAGGTACTGGAGCATTTCAAACATAGGGCGTACAAATAAACCCTATATTTATGTGTATTGACGGCGCATTTACCCCTCAGACAACATCTCCACAAGCTATGTTAAGTGAAATTTGCTGAGCATAGAGCATGCACAGTAGAAAACAAAACTCTGGAGCTCCAGCCGAAGGGAAATGGGTAAGCATGGATGGACTAAAAACAGAAGATTGATCATATCGAGCGAATTCAATCAACCAACCACACGTGTGCACGTATCTATATATACAAACAAACAAATGCAATTTCTTATTATAATTATATTTTTAATTTTTTTAATTTTAGCTATGCGGACTTTATTTGCACATACTCTAAGTGAACTCACCTGTTTAAATATATGTATGTTTGTCATAAATATTATCATATACAAAGTCTGTAAAAGATAAATGACCTTGAATGAATCAGTTAATACTTTCGAGGTCATATCGCAGCTTAATCGACCTGAACAAATTATACGGCTATGTAAGCTGACCTTAAGCAACACTAAATGCTTCGTCAGGATCGAGAAGGACGTTTCCGAGCCGTTCGATACCAAACGAGGTTTCAGACAGGGTGATTCCTTATCGTGTGAAGGTACAATCTTCTATAAGGGTATACAGCTGCTGGCGTACGTCGATGACATTATTGGCCTCAGCAACCGCACCGTGAGCTCTGCTTTCTCCAGTCAACACCAACGACAATGTCAGTCTAGAAATCTCGGCGAACGAAAACCAAAATGTACAAGTCGGTCGAGAGAAAAGTTTTGCGAACGATGAATGGTCCTTTGCGCATTAGCATTAGCGGCTACGCTGACAACTTGGTGTTTCCAACTGACGCCAAACATCGAAAAGAAGAGATGAATGGCGGGAGTAAGCGTTGCCAACGCTAATAAAGAAGATGAAAAAGAAAAAGAACAAAATATTCTCATCAAGGTACATAATATGTCTCCGGCTTAACTGATCATTTTATCGTCCATATAACCTTAATAAATATGACCGATGATTTGTTCTTGAACATAATTATCGACTATGAAACATCTCTCGAGAATAATAAAATTTTGACTGTCGAACTGGATAGATAATGTTTATCGCTAACCTACGTAGGATGGACGATGTGATCCTTAATTTTTTTTGTACTATCTATCTGTATCCTCCATCTTCCGTTACCATCTGCGTTGAAGAGCTTTTCTTTAGTGAGGTTATAAGTGGAAAGCGGCATGCCCAGACTGCTCCACGATGACGAAAACTTTAGGGAAGTTCCTTTCGGTATGTTACTACTGTACAAAATCCATAAATGCAGCACCTAATTTACGACACCTAAATACGATCGCACTTCGTGGACACCGGTGATATCAACCCTGATTGTCACGTGGGTATTTTAAAGTGGTTACCTTAAAGCAAGCGAGAAAGAAATCTTAATCATAAAATCGTGGGTAGTGGTCCATATCAAAATTAGAGCACCTCATCCGAAGAGCTAATGCAATCATATCCGAAAGAATTGGAATTTGAAAACTCTTGGTGTATAGCGGACAACTCCTACCATACTTATACCGACTTTTGTTCGTAATTCCATCCCCTTTAACGATTATGGAGAGGACAAGGTACTAGCAGTACGAAATACTAACCACTCGGCTACTACGGCCGCCATCATTAACGCTTTAGAGCCATGATTTATGACTTTTTCATGTCTGAATTTGAAGGCTGTTGATGAGTACAACCTTTGGTTACAACAAGACGGCGCTACATACCATACAGCCAGCGAAACTACCAATTTATTAAACGAAACCCGCGATTTTTCATACAGACGTCGTTAACAATTTTTTTGAACAGCTTGTGACTATTTAATTGTATTTTTGTTTTGGTCAGTTATAAGCTGGTACTTTTAGCTTGTTTTAGAAAAAAAGTACGCGTAGTTTTGTTTATATTTGTTTGTTTGGCATCAATTGTAATATGGACTCCAAAAAAAAAACACTTTCGCCATATTTTACTTTATTATTTCCTTAAAGGAAAAAATTTAGCGCAGGTTGCTAAAAAGTTGCATAATTTGTATGGTGATAAGGCCTGAAAAGAAACACAGAGTCGATTTGGTTAACTGAGCGTGAGATTGGAGAGAAGTTAAGTATACCAAAATCAACCGTTCATTTTTATAAGCGACGTCTTGGAGTGGTAAAAAAAACTTGATATTTTGGCACCACATGAATTGATAGAAATTCATTTTAAAAGCCGCTTCAACGCTTGTGATATTGCATCTTAAACGCAATGAATATGATCCGTTTTTGGTTTTGGAAGCAAATCATAATGGAGATGAAAAATGGATTGTTTACAATAACGTCAATCGAAAACGATCATGACCCTAACATGATGAAGCACCACAACCCACTTCAAAGGCTGATATTCACCAAAAGAAGATTATGCATTCAGTTTGGTGGGATTGGAAAGGTGTGGTATATTTTGAGCTGCTTCCAAACAACCACATGAATAATACGGATGTCTACTGTGAACAACTGGACAAATTGAATACATCCATCAACGAGAAGCGGTCAGAATTGATAAATCGTAAATGACACCACCAGGACAATGCTAGACCGCACACATCTTTGGTCACTCGCCAAAAACTGGGAGAGCTTGGCTGGAAACTGTTGATGCATCCACCATATAGCCCTGACCTTGCACAGTCAGATTGTTTCGATCTTTGCAGAACTCATTCAATGGCAAAACTTTCGAAAATGACGAGGCTATAAAATCGCACTTGACTCAGTCTTTTGCAGATAAAGGCCGGAAGTTCTATGAATGTGGAATAATGATGTTGCCGGAAAGATAGCGAAATGTCATCCAACAAATTCGAAATTACATAATTAATTAAAGTTCACTATAAAATTGAAGAAAATGTATTTACTTTCTTTTAAAAATTCGGCGGTTTCTTTTGGGGCAACCCAATATTTGTGAACTCATTATCTCTCCTCGTGGCCTTGTAGCGTGGCCTCCAAGATCGTGCGTGGCGACGTGAAACACTTGACATCTTGAAAGAGAATATTCGGCGAGTTATCATTGATAATTACTGTAAAAGTGGTCGGAAATTGGGCATCTCGTCTGGAAGTTACTCAAGCAACTTGCCCGAAATAATTTTCAAAAAAATAACGGTGAACCCTTATCTTATCTTTGCGATAAAGCTAAATTCTCGTCCATAACATTATAAATATAATAAAATATTTCCGTTTTATTTTTTCCTGAAAACCACATGCCTAAAAAACACCCTTTATTAGTGTAAGAACATATGTAATTACTCGTATTAAGGTTATTTATTATTTTTTGCTTTTTAGCTCTTTTTTTTTGTGGCCCAGTGTTGTTGCTAAGAAGTAAAAAAGATTATTTATTTGGATTTTTGGAATGCGCTTTTATTTATTTACAATGTTATATACAATACATATGCACGTGCATAATCGATATATGTGGGTAATAAGTTTAAATTTTCTATAAGTTGAATATAAATTGTTTTTTTTGTTTTTTTGTGTATTTTTTTTTTTTACTGAATCCTGTTATTCGGCTTAAAATAAGTCTTCGACTGTCTCGCATCCTTAGCAGCACTATTGGTCAGTCTTCGGAAGCAAGGTTGATATAAACTGTGTAAGCTCACTCTTCAAATCTTTACCTTTTGAAAGAAATTTCAATTGTTCATCAATATTAAAAGGATCTATAAATGGAAATTCTCGATCCAATTCCGATGCTTTTTTTAGTAAATCCTGAGCCCTAGCAATGAATTTTGGGGAAAGAGTATCCCCAAAAATCTCAAGTAGAGCTGCCAGCTGAGTACTAAGATCTCCGTTACTACCTAGAGTAGCTCGAATTTCATGTGGAAGGTTAAGTAGACCCAAATTAGCGTTCGTCATGTAAAACATAGCGAATGATAGGCAAGAAATGAATAAAACTTTGCTAACGATCCTAAGGGCGGTAGTTTTTCATGGATCCCGTTTGTCTCGGCACAGCGTAGTTTACGACCAATTGCTTTGTACGTTGCCATCAAAGTTTCATTGTATTTTCTTTTGGTGATTTTTTTTCTTGTATGGCAGGTTCTATCGAGTATTTTGTGCGAAAAACCAGGGCCCACCGTCAAAAAACTGATTGAACCTTTTCAGTGAGATTTCAGGGTAAATCAACCATTGGCCAGACATTCACGGCGCGCCAAATCTTGTGAAAGACTAGTGAAAGAAAATCGGCACACACCGCCTCTTTGTCGATTTTAAACTTGTCATCTACAGCCCGAAAAGGAGCTGCCTCTATACCGTTGTATCTGAATTTGGTATCCCCACAAAACTTTTACGGATAAGTTGCTTGACAGTACCAAAAGCTCCGTCGGGATCGGGAAGCACCACTCCAAGCCGTTCGAAACCTGTCGAACTTCAGAGCTGAATAGAGAGCGTACAATCTTCTATAAGAGTGTACAGCTGCTGGTGTACGCCGATGATATCGTCATTATTGGCCTCAACAACCGCGCCGTGAGTTCTGCTTTCTTCACACTTGATAAAGAAGCGAAGCGAATGGGTCTAGTAGTGAATGAGGGCAAGAGAAAATATCTCCTGTCATCAAACAAACAGTCATAACTTGGAGGCCGTAGATAGCATAAAGCTTGGCCTGAAATCTTGGTCAGTGGAATGAATTCCGGCTTTCAATCTCAACTGCAAAAAGAGCTTGGTAGTTTTTGTACTACCGAATTGGGCAAGTCCTTTGAGTTGGATTACATTAATACTTGTTATCAAGATAATTTCTCTCAATTCTATCCAGAGAATAATTTGTCTGATTTGAATATCGGAATCAAAAAACCCCTTTCGGCTTGCAACTGCTACTGTTATTGATTGGTATTTTGCGTTCATAATCCACGTTCGTAAAATTTAGAGTATATCTCTCGTCGATTAACTACTTAAGCTCTTCAAGGTCACGCAATACGCATTTTCTTTTCGCGTGGTTTTTATTAAAATTTGGCGCATGATGAATACGTAGGCTGCTATATATATTTCTGGCCTAATAATGAAAATACGAATATTTATCAACGAAAATGGTTTTTTTTTGCCCCGCTTAGGGCAGGTATCATTAATCTAAATCGCCGAGGTCATCTAAGGGGACGGGGTTGGACCAAAGGGAGAGGGGGGTTAGATGAGTTCGTTTAAGGGGGCATGTGAAGAAGTGGTTAGTGTTGTGCGGGGACTCTCCACATGCAGGGCATACGTTGGGTATGCTGGGGTCGAGTCTGGATAGGTAGGAGTTTAATCTACTACAGTATCCAGACCTAAGCTGTGCAAGGGTCACGCGAGTCTCTCGAGGCAGCTCGAGCTCGTGCTATTGGTGGTGCTTTTACTCCGAATACGCCATTCACGGGAAGGAAGTCTATGAAGGTGTTAACTGACTCCTGGTGAATGGCGTTAAGCGCTTGTCGGTACGCCGTCCTGTCAAGCGGTTGTTGCACATGATGCTGTATGGTGCTATTTAGGTCTAGTACTCCCTTCCTGATGTGCCTAGGTGGAGGCTCGGCATCCCAACAGGAACTGCTTGCACAGCAAATCATTATGCTCCTTAACTCGTAGCATAGATGCTTCGCTGTGCAAGTGATGCTCCGGTGACATCAGGAGGTTTCCTGTCGCAGTCCTAAGCGCAGTGTTTTAACATGCCTGTAGTTTTCTCACTGCGTCTCGTTCGTCCCCGGCGCCCAAATCGGTGCAGCGTAGCTTACGACCGGCCAGCCAATTGCTTTGTAGGTTGCCAGCAAGGTTTCTTTGTCTTTACCCCATGTGCTGCCGGCTAGCGCTTTGAGTATTTTGTTGCGGCCCTGGAGTTTTGCGGCAATTGCGGTCGTATGCGGAGTGAAGGAGTGCAGGCTATCGAATGTGACCCCTAAAATCTTAGGGTTGTTTATAGTTGGAATTTTCTGGTCATCAACTTTCACATCGAGTTCTAGCCGGTACTCCTTCGTCCAGGTGGTGAAAAGGGTAGCCGAGGATTTCGTCGGTTGTATTTTGAGATGTCGTGCAGTGAAGAAACGGGAGAGATCGGCGAGGTAGCCGTTCACTTTCGAACACAGGCTATCAATATCCTGGCCAGACGCCAATATCGAGTAATCATCGGCATACGAGGTTAAAGAAACTCCTTCCGGTGGAGGAGGGAGCTTCGAGATATAAAAATTAAACAGTAGCAGGGAGAGGACACCACCCTGCGGAACCCCCTGTTTAATTTTTCTCAACTTAGATGTTTCTCCTCGGAATATGACCGATGATTGTCGACCACTCAGGTAGCCCAGAGGTTTTGGAGGCTTTCGCCTTCCCGATAACCCCCTGAACCTCTTGTCTTGAGAAATCAAGCACCGCGCTTGTGTTTGGCAGTTTGCGCATACGGCGGGTTACACGTCGAAGGATGCAGTGTAAAAAGCCGGCTAAAATTGCACGCGCATCTCTTCGGGTCCGACGAGGCGCGATCGCCGAATGAAATTTCCACCCGGTCATCGCGTCTCGTCGCGTTAGACAGCGACTTGATTGTAGCCCAGAGCTTGGTTGCCCCAGAGGAGAGGTTGCAGGACCTTAAGTGCTCCTCCCACTTTTTCCGCTTGTGTTTGTTTACAACGGTCCGAATCTCCGCATTTAAATCCCTGATTAGGGGATTCCCGGGATCGGAGTTACGGAGAATGTCGCGCCTTGCTGCTAAAGCCGCCGCTTCGGTCGGGAAATTAGGGCGAATTTCCGCAATTCGGCCTGCCGGGATGAAGCGGGCGGCAGCGGTCACAACAATCCTGCGGAATGATCGCTCACCTGAGGTGACGTCTGTTGGAGTGGAGAGAGCACTGAAGGCGTTCCCGGTGAATTCCGTGAAGCCGGTCCAGTTACCTTTTTTGAAGTTAACGAATGTCCGGTGGTCCGCGGAAACGAAGTCGGGAGGTCTGTCAATCGAGATGTGTATGGGTAAGTGGTCCGATGCTAGTGTCAGTATAGGTCGCCAGACTATACTGTTTATCAGACCAACACTCGCAATTGTTATATCAGGTGAGCTTTGGGAATTACCCACAAATCTGGTGGGGGTGTTATCGTTCATTGTGCAAAATGTCGAATCGTCTATCTGTTCCGCCAGCTCCATTCCTCTACGGTCATTTGACAGGCTGGAATGACAAAGATCGTGATGCGCGTTAAAGTCTCCCAAAACCAAACGGTTTTCGCCTCTGAGTAGCGCACTTATATCAGGGCTATATCCAACTGGACATCTCGTAGCAGGAGGAATGTATATATTAAATATTTCGAGCTCGGCATCGCCTGACCGCTCTACATCTATGTACTCTCCTGATGAGACAAAAAATCGTACAGTATATCTGTAACCACTGTGGAAAAAATTTTTAAATCACAGTTTCATTCCACTCAACTGTTTTTGCCTCTCCTGAACATTTTAGTTGTTTGAGATATGCCGTTTTTTGATATATAATTTTTTATAAGAAGAAGAGAGATTTTTAATTTTTTTCTTTAAGATTGATTTATTTCATTTGACTATTAAATATTATCTTTTTACTATCACATTTCCGTTTTCAGGCGTTTTTTAAGTTATTCAACAGCTTTTCAGTATATATATACATATTTTTGCAATAAAAACTTTATATAACAGTATTGTCACAAAAAATATGTTTATTTTCGTCTATTTTATGTATGTGTAAATGGATAGTATATTTGTAGGTCGCTCGTTACTTGCGATTATATAGAGAATTTGTATTGGTCTTTCCTCTTAACTATTAAATATATTTAAGTTTTTATTAATTTTATATATAGGTATTACATTACTTTTAATTTATACTTATCAATTTTTATTACTATATTGCAAATTTTTATTGTGCGCTTTTAAGAGTAAAAAATATATATTATACACGGTGTGTCCCAAAAATAACCGAACTTTTTGGATATAAAATAGTAAAATACACATTATATTATCTTTGAAAGTTATTATTTATTCAAAATAGGTTCCATTTGACTCAACACAAGCGCATTCATAGATTTTTTTATGTCATTTATAGAAATGTTCTTCGGTACCTCGGTTACGGCTGCTTCATTTTTTTCAATTTTTTTTAATTTTTTAAACTTCAATTTCAATTTTTTTTTCAAGTTTGACATAAAATTTTATATTTGCTCTTTGTTCCATTTTTTTTTTTTTGGAACCATTAGTACACTTTTGGTTTTATTGAAATGGCTGTCACTTTTACATCTGTCATCCGACTTACATGAAGTTAGGTGCGTTTGAAAAAGGATGAATGTATCTTTTTAATGTTGCAAATTTTCAATACATGTTGTATGATTTAAATATAAAGTTCGGTTATTTTTGGGACACACCGTGTATGTATGAATAACAGTAAATTAATTCTTGTTATGAAAATGCTAACTATCTGATACCTCTACTATTTTTATTTTTAATTTTTTTTTCTTTTTACTTTGCATATTAGTAGGTATTTTAGTTCATTTATCACTTATGAGTGCGGTAGTCTTCATATTTCATTTTCTCACTTCACCTTCGAGCGAAATCCCTTGGCCACAAGTGGCGCCACCTCAGATGGATCGCGTTTCCGCGTCTCGGGCAAATAGAATTTTGTTAGCAGGAAGAGCAGTAAGCACGTAACGGAAAAAGGCAAGAAGACGAAAGCGCCCCAGGCATTTTGCAGAGACGGGAAAGCCATGCCGACTGTGAAATTACATACCCACGATGATAAGCTGCCCATCGACATAGCCACCGAACGGGGTGCGACTTCGAAGAGTTCTGTTGAGAAGAAAAATATATTAATAAATATTTGTTTTTAAATTATTTAAATCTTAATAATGCTTTCATAAAGTACTACACATACATATATATTAATATTGATTAGATAGAAAAAAATGTTCCTCTATTGAAAAGTAATTTAAATCAAGTACATATTGCCCAATATTGTCTATGAACTTTTGCCAATTTTCGTGTAGCTTCATAATGCCTTCAGTGTAGACCTCTTGTGGCTTATCAGCGAAGAACTTAGCCAAATGATTTCCAACAGCTCTTCTGTCGGCCAAGTTTTTACCATCGAGATAGTTTTGCAGAGATTGAAACAAAACGATAGTCAGATGGGGCAAAGTCCAGCCTATATGGTGGGTGCATCAAAACTTCCCAATCAAGCTCAACTCCTTCAAAATGTTACCGCCAACAATACCCCAGCAGATATTGCTTACACATTATATCTTTCTTAACTGGTAGCAAAGATGTTTCACTGCCGCGATCCTTAGGGCGGTGTTCGGACGTGTTTGTAACGTCTTTATCTGTGTCGTGCTAGTTCCTGGCGCCCAAATCGGGGTTGTGTAGTTTATGACCGGCCAGCCATTGCCTTATACACGTATGTTACTAGCAACATATTTTTATCTTTAACGCAGGTGCTGCCGGCTAACCTAACGATCTTAGGATTTAGTTGCGGCTCTGTACTTTAGTTGCAATTGCAGTCATATGCGAAGTGAAGGAGTTTAAGCTGTCGAATGTGACTCCCAGTGACTTTGGATAGTTAGTTGGCGGAATCTTGAAGCCATCGACTTTCATATTGAATTCGAGACAGCCCTCCTTCGTCCAGCTGGTGAAAAAGGTAGCCACGGATGTCTCAGATTATGGTTGTAAATGTTGCAAAGTGAAGAAATGGGAAAGGTCGGCGAGACAACAATTTACATTCAAACATCAGTTACCAATATCTTATCCAATTGCCAATGTCGAGCAGTCATCGGCATATGAGATCAAAAGTACGTCCTCTGATGGAGGAGTGAGCTTTAAAAATTTAAAAATTAAAGAGAAGCGAGAAGAAGGCACTACCCTACGATACCTCTTTTTTTATTTTCACGTAGTTTAGTTGTTTGACCCCGAAAATCTACGATTCCCACGAAAGTGGTTATACGAATTGGTCGTTTTACCAGGATGTATCAGCACCAATCCCATCATGCACTCTGCGTCATCTTATATACGAGGTGCAATCACAAAATATCCGTTATTTTCAAATTTCGTGTGTTACGTATGTTCGATTTTCGATTTTTTTTTTCTGTTATGTTGGTACACATGTTTGGATAATCGTCGAATCACTATCAGAGGCGTCGTGCAATCAATAAGGAATACTACCTAGAAGTTATGCGCCCTTTGCGCGATGCAGTTCGTCAGAAATGCACAGAATTGTGGGAAAAAACAATCATGGATTTTGCACCATGATAATGCACCAGCTCACACATCGATGCTTGTCCGTGAGTTTTTGTCCAAAAACAAAACCGTTATCATGCTTCAACCAACGTATTCACCGGACTTGGCCTCCGCTTCCCAAAACTGAAGACACCGATGAAAGGAAAGCGTTTTGCTACGATTGAGGAGATAAAAGAAAAATCGAAACAGGAGCTATTGGCGATACCAAAAAATGCGTTTCAGAAGTATTTCTATGATTGTGAAAAACACTGGCATAAGTGTATTATAGTATTATAAACCATTAAATCGTCAACTCAAATGCTGACAAAGCTATTACAGTTACACCATATATAGATAGTGTAGGTACCCATATAAGATATTTATAAATAAAAATAAGTTCAGATTTCAGCAGCTGTAGGCCACTAACACTTAATTGCCGTGCACACAATTGAAAAGAAAAGGAAACGTTAGCATCTAAAAATAAAGCGTGACTTCGTTAAATGCCTTGGCTGGCATTTTGAATGAGTCGCCTGTGTAAATAATTCTTTATAACCCAATCATGTGAACACTATGCAAAATTGTGAAAATAAAGTCTACATTTCAATCGTATTCAATTAAATAAGTAAACTTAATAACAAATGACAATCAGCCGTTGTTAGGTCAATAACTTGATTTCATTACGGAAAATGCGCGGCGAGCATTAAATTCAAAAATATGCAATAACTTATATTTAAGTTAAACACCAGTAATGAACATAGATTTTTATCATTTCTACATTTAAACAGAAAATTATATCAGGTTATACAGTATACATATGAGGTACTTTTTTCAATAGCATTTTTTTGACAGATCACGCGTTAGTCGTATCAAGCTGTTATGTTGTTCAGTATTGTTTGGCATTTCATCCTGGAAAGACTTACGCCTGAATAACGTTTACAAATCGTTCAACTTTATTTCGAAAATTCACATTCTGTATAGAATTAAAGAATCGACCTACTGAGCGCGCTATTCGTAACACCATCACCCATCTTGAGATCCAATGCTCATTATTGGATATTATTCGTCCGAATAGACTACGTCCAACACGCAATGATGAAAATATAGCTGGCGTAGCTGAGGGGATTCGAAGACCGTGGAGAGTCAATTTAGCGCCAGTCGCAACGACTCGGACTGACGTATACAACGACTTGGGGCTTTTTACAACGAGAGCTTGTGTAAGAACTCAAGCCGCTGGATCTTCCCAAGTGAAATCGCTTCGTTCTATGGGCTCTTGAAAAGTTCCAAGAAGATTTGACGTTTTCCAGCCAAATTTTGTTTAGTGAGAAGGCCCATTTGTGGCTCAATGGGTATGTAAACAAGCAAAACTGCTACATTGGGAACGAGGAGCAACCTGAAGAGATTAAAGAAATATTTCATCCAGAAAAAACAACGGTTTGGTGTGGTTTGTGGGCCGGTAACCGACAATGGCAACCGTTATTCTGCAATGATAACCGACTATTTGATGCCTGACGGCGCCACCTCTAACTGGATTTATTGAGAGAACACTTTGGTAATTAGCAAATTTCACGTTTTGGGCCGGTCGATTGGCCACCAAGATCGTGTAATATCACACCGTTAGACGTTTTCCTGTAGGGATATGTAAAGTCTATGCAGAAAATCCCCGTTCGATTCAGGCCTTGGAGCAAAACATCACGCGTGTCATTCGCCAATTACCAGTCGAAATGCTCGAACGAGTCTTCAAAAATTGGAACGGATGGACCATCTGAGACATAGCCGCGGCTAAATTTTGAAAGAAATAATCTTCAAAAAATAAATGCCAGAGAATGTTCTTTCAAATGATAATAAACATTCTAGAGCTCAAGTTTTTTTTCGAACATCTTCGAGCTGCTCGAACTTTTGAGCAGCGAGTACTCGCATACTCGTTCATTACTGAAACTGACTCGAAAATTTTCAAGCATTTTGAATAAAAAATTTAACTTTTTCTCCAAAACTTTCTTCTATAATTTTTATTTTATTTATGCAAAGTGTAAACTAATTGAAATACTAAAGAAATTTTGGCAAACAAAATTGAAATTTTAAAAATTTCAAAATATCATTTGAGCAGGTGAGCAGTTGAGCAACGAACGAGTATCGATCTGCTCACAGTGCTCGATGCCCGGGTATCTAGACCTCTAAAACATTTCCTATCAAATTTGAAATGTCTGTGTAATTTCCTTTAAAAAAGTAGGGATCCTCGAAATGGATCACCTCATATAATAAAATTTACACTTAAAATAAATTCGCATACACACCTGAACCAACAAAGTATGGGATCGGTCCCAAGCCGATTTGATAGAAGAATATATATCCCATAATACACACAATACAAAGTATGGGGAACCAACTGGTAGTATCCTGTGCGAAACAAAAAGAAAAACATATGTATGTATTAGTAGAGTCTAAATAATGAAATAATAAAAATTAATTGACAAAATCGTTTAACAAAACTCACGATATAGTACAAAACAAAGGCGATGGTGAAAAGGAAGGCAGCACAAACTCCAGTTGAAACCATCATCACTGGACGGCGATTCAATTTGGACATAAGCATTGGACCTAAAAAGGCTACACATAAATTCAGACAACCAGCGCCCAAATTTGCCCACTCCGCATCGGCTGTTGAAAGTCCAGCTTTCTCAAAAATTGACACTGAATAATAGAATATCTAAAAAAAATTGGAAATTTAGTACGTAAATTTTTTTTTTTTTTAAATTTCTGAGTAATCTTATTTACTCATGCACTTTTGAATGTAATCGACTTACAGCGTTAATTCCCGATAACTGTTGACCACCTTGGAAGGAACATACAATTATCAAAGGTAATAAAAATGATGGATCTCGCAAGACCGAAATGAAGCTACATGTTTGTACTTTTGTATTCACTTCCGCTTCCATTTCATCAATTTCATGATTTATAACAATCATCGCATTTGGTCCCTTACATATACGACGTAATTCAGTACGAGCCTGCTCCTGATTATTACGTACTATGTAAAGATATTTAGGACTTTCTGGAAAATAATACGCGGGTAAATAGCATAAAGCCACCAGGATGATGTAAAAACTCAAAGCATAATGCCAATATTCTTCCGTGCCGAAGATATAGCGTAAACTGAAGACTTGTCCCACCACAACACCACCAGTTACCCCCATTGAACATAAAACGCCAAATGTGCCCCGTAAGGCAAGTGGTGCGATTTCTGTAAGGTACATTGGTAACACACCGGTGGTCAGACCAGACGCGAGGCCGACTATAAGACGACCCAGTAAAAGCATTTCCACAGACCCAACTGCACGGCAAAGGAAGAAGAGTATTGCGCCGATGGTGAAAAGTCCGCCACTAATTAGAAAACTGCCTTTTCTGGAATTAAAAAGGTTGATGATGAAAAAAATGCAAAGAAAATATGTAACAATTATAAATTTAGATAATGTTATATTAACTTTAAATAAGTGAAAATGAATACACGTATAAGTATAAGCTGGTAAACAAAGAAATCGCCTTACGCAACTATTTTAAATTATAGTAACTAGCTGAATTAACTATTTCTCTAGGTAAGGCATTTTGATGGTGGCGACAATAGTGGTTAGCATTCAAGTCCTGGCTGGACCAACGCCCAAAATTATAGAAAATTAATGTTTCTAATTGTGGTCGTCCCTCGGTAGGGAATGTCAAACCGTTCCGAGTGTATTTCTGACATGAAATAAAAAGCTTCTGATAAAAAAATCCATCAGCCGTTCGGAACCGGTTTAGAATAAACAGAAGGTCCCTTCATTTGTTAGCAAGCATCATGACGTATACCACAAATTGGAGAAGAAGCTCGGCCGAAAATCGCTTTAGAGATTATATCTTATTTATATATTGTATTTTACTTCATTTCTTATTATTGTATTCATTTTATTTTTTTTTATTTGATTTTACTTTAGTTAATTTTTATTCTATTACGTTTTATATTATTTTATTTTATTTTATTTTGTTTTATTTTATTTTATTTTATTTATTTTATTTTATCTTATTTTATTTTAGTTTTTTATTTTACCTTTACTTTATTTTACTAAGTAATTATTTTCTTTTATTTTATTTTAATTTATTTTGTTTACTTTATTATTATTTTACTTTATCTTATTTACTATTATTTTACTTTATTTTATTTTATTATTTATTTACTTTGCTTTATTTTTTATTACCTATTAAATTACTTAATTTTTTTTATTATTATGTTATTTTAAGAAAATATTAAATAATAATAATAAATTGTTTTATTTAGTTATTTATTTGATTTCATTTGAATTTTTTTGATTTCATCATTTTTATTTTTAAATTTTTTATTTTATTTTTTTATTTTATTACCTTTATTTTATTTTACAAAGTTATTTTTTTTAATTTTATTTTGTTTTAGTTTGATTTATTTTATTTTATTTTAATTCATTTTATTTAATTTTGTTTTACTTTATTTTATTTTATTATTATTTTATTTTAGGAAAATAACATCTTTTAATTTATTTTTTTTATATATTTTCTTTTATTTTACTAAGTTATTAATTTCTTTTAGTTTATTTTAATTAATTATTATTTTTATTTTAACTGTTTTATTTTATTTTATTTTATTTTATTTTATTTTATTTTATTTTATTTTATTTTTATTTTATTTTATTTTATTTTATTTAATTTTTTTATCTCTATTTTGTTTAATTTAATTTTATTTTATTTAACTTTATTTTATTATTTTTATTTATCATTATTTTATTTTACTAAGCTATTTTTTTATTTTATTTTGTTTTATTTTGGTTTATTTTATTTTATTTTAATTCATTTTATTTTTATCTCTATTTTGTTTAATTTTATTTTACTTTATTTTATTATTTTATTTTATTTTTAATTTTATTTAGTTTATTCTATTTTAACATATTATAAGTAATTTTAACTGATATAATTTGATTTACTTATCATTTAATTTTATTGTATTATATTTTTATTAGTTTATTCTATTTTAACATATTATAAGTAATTTTAACTGATATAATTTGATTTACTTATCATTTAATTTTATTGTATTATATTTTTATTAGTTATTATTAGTTAGTTTATTCATTATATTTTTCTAAGTTTTATTATTGTTTATTTTGTTTTATTTCATATTATTTTGTTTTATGTTATGTTTCTTTTTTTATTTTATGCTTCAGATAACCACAACATAATTCAACGTTTTTAGCCTTTTAGGCTTTCGTTAAAATATTCAATGAGTTTCTTAAAAAAATGCTAAAACGCCTCAGTGTGAAACTTTTTATCGCTCATTTTCTACTCAATATTAGCCTTTATCAAAGGTTAAATATAACATACATACACGTATATACTAATCCATAAAATTAAACTAATCAAATCAGCATACCACACAAAATCTCATTTAGTTTTGCTATAAATTTGTATAATAACAAAAAATTCGAACTTAGTAACTAACCTGCCAAATTTATTGGCTGCACTAGCGCCACCGAGCGAACCGACAGCTCCGCCTATCAAGAAAATTGAAACGACCGATGACCAGAGTAAATCTAAACCAGAAGCACTTAGATTAGAACCGTAACGTTGATGCAAGGTCTCATTACACCAAACTTTTATAATCTAAAGGAAATAAAGAAAATAATAATAATAATAAGTAATAGTAATAAACGATAAAGAAATAGATAAGAAGAAAAAATTGATAAAAACGTATATGCTAATCATGAAAAGCATATCATATACATATACATATATGTATGCATATCAACTTACAGACGCCGGCGCATTGATAACTCCGATACAGTAGCCAACTGGAACTGCTGTGCCGAAGGTGGCAGCGAAGCCAATCAACAACAACAAGGCGCTCCATTGAGGTTTCTGTAAATAATGAAGAATATATAATAATTATGTGGTATGTAAATATGCATTGGGCATGGGTAAATAGTTTTGGGCTCCTAAAAATTCAGAAGGCGATTATTTGAATGATGTAATATTTTACATACATATAACGCCAAGGTTCAAACTTAAAAAAAAAAAAAACAAAAACAAAATTCATAAAAAAAATTATTTTGAATGCATTTTATTTACGTGTGTTTTCGAAACCGCAACATGGATAACACTATATTTTAATATAAATAAAATGTAAAATTTTGCTAAATTTCATTAAAAAATAAATAAAAACTTATTATATATCTAAAAATAAAGTTATTAATAATAAAAAATTAAACGATAATATATTTAAAAGTAATTTTATGTGAAATATTCAGATTTTTAAATATTTAATTATTAATAGATGGCAAATTATGAGCAAATTTATTAATCAAATTTTTGTTAATATTTTTTTAACCTAATTATTGATCTAAATGGCATACATAAATTCCATATGTCAAAATAATTTCCAATTAATATTTATTACTGATTAAATAAACGCAAATATACACGTGTATAGTCAATAAATGCACTGTAGTTGCATACATACATATTTGCGAAAGGAAATTGTCATTTTAATTTAATTTTAAATAATTCTGGGGTTAAAGTATCATCATAAATGTTTTGGTAATGACACGGTAGTAAATCATTTCAGGCTATAAAAAATATTTTACTAATAAATTATTTATTTTTTCAAAAATTTCATATTCGAAAACATCGCAATTACGCAAATGATTCGGGGTTATCTCGATGCTACTCATCGATGTATCAAAAATATTTACCCTACAAGCACAGTTTTAGTAGCCATAAAAAATATTGTATTTGTGTGTGTGAGTAATTTATACCTACAATTTTAAAATATACATACATATGTACATACATTTAATACACAGCAAGGGACACCAAGAACCGATGCTCGCAGATTCAAATCCTGACAGAAAAGCTTCTGCACCAAAACATAAAGGTAAATTTGTAGTTATATATATAATACCTTAATTACAACATATTAAATTTGTTCGAGCCGGTTAATTCATCAACATATATGGTAAATGAATATAAGTGAGCCAAGATAAGTAATATAATACAAAGTTCAAAACAGTGGCGGGATATATATCGCCCCTATGTGCAGGTGTATGTACATATGTATATGCTCAGCTACTGACTTAATGATTACACCAATTGCCTCTAAGTAAATCTACTAAAAATGCAACAAATTAAATTATAGTAAAATAAAATTTATTTTAATTTAAATGAATAAAGTAAAATAATGAACAATACAATGAAATGTTATAAAATAAATTAAAATAAAATAAGGAAAATAAAAAATCATTAATAATAATAATATAAATAAAATAGTATGCAATGAAATAAAAAGAAATAAATTAAAATACAGTATATTAAAAAAAAAAAATTAAATTAAATTAAATAAAGTAAAGTAAAATAAAACAATATAAGATAAAAAATAAAATAAAAATGAAAAAATAAAATACCATTAAATGAAATGAAAATAATATAAAATTGGTCAAAATGAAATGAAATTTAAAAAAATAAATGAAACATTATGAGTACACATTATGTAAAATTAAATAAAATGATATAAATTAAAAGAATTAAATTATATTAAATTAAATAACTAAAACAGAATAAAATAAAATAAAACTAAATTAAATACAATTAAATTATATAAACTAGCTGTACCCTACAACGCTTCGCTGTGGCACATACTCAATGAATGTATGAAAACTGAGGCATTAGATATCGCTTCATCATAATTTTATTTACTCAATACTTCTGGACAGTTTTGGTTTTATCATAGACTACTAGGGGCAAAGAATTCAAAAGTCCTGTTGGATAATTGATCTGATTGATCTGCTCCACAACGGTGTTTATTGACTTATGTATATGTGACGCCTGCGCTATCAATGTTGAACTGAATAGTATGGTTGGTCCTAGACATCTTAGTTTGTTTCTTCTTTTGATATCATTAAATTATAAAACTTATCGAGTAAAGTAATCCGTCCGGAAGTCCAATCAATGGACAGTTTGCCGTTCCCCATTTCCAGTAACTGGTGTGAAAATACATCGGTCGATAGATTATTTTGCAGGTTGGCACGCGTATTGGTGATTAATTACAACGTTTGTACATGCCGGCACAACTTTGAGTATTTTTGGCGAGCATTGATCTCGTCCGCTGGTATTGATTGTCGGTCGGTAACTTTTCGTGATATATTTGCAAAAGAATGCATGATTTATATACATATATACGTATATATATAGTTTGAACTATCTATTTATTTGCATGTGTGGGCGACTTGTCCTTTACCAACATTTCAGTAAGAATGCCTCGGACTAAGCCAAACGCACAAGCAAGTTGAACCAGCAGTCGCAAAATAATAAAAATGCGAAGGGAACATACTTACGCACGATATATGCTTACATCCAAATCAAACGAATTTTTGTCAATCTGACGGTGATCCCTTTACCATAAAGAAAATATTATTTATGTATAATTCGAGCAAGTCCAACTTCTTTCCAGATCTATGGTCCGTTTCCAGGAAACAAAAGTATTCCATTAAGGCATAACATCCAAAAATTTAATTATTACGAATCAAGCATACTTATAATTAAAAGATAAAGAAAGTACTGGTTAATACGATTTTTCCGCTAAAAGCCACATATGTATCGAATTTCAAGTAAATCGAACCAAAAAATGCTGAGCCGAATAACTCAGTCCGTGGTCCACTTTGCGAAATTTTTCTTTTCGTATAAACCTTCCCGGACGGTAACATTTGAATAGAATTGTGCTTTATTATTTAATATTTAATTTCTAATTTATTTTCCATTTTGAATTAATGTCTGGTATTACAATTACACACTTTTCAAATTTACATACATACATATGGTACATACACGTATGACATGTATCATGAAAATATAAATTACTTTAATAAATATATGACTTATGCAGTTTATGCATAGCAAGAGAAAATGCATAGCATTAGCATATAATAATATATAATAATAGTAATAGGTATGTATGTCGATACATTTTCTTACAAAAATGCTTCTTTCATTTATTTCCCAATTCTTCCAAGAAATGAAATTAAATTTTCTTGTAAACTACTAAAAATAACTTAATTTTTGGTTAATTCCTAAAATTCACTTATTAGGTGTAGTAAAAAGAAATCCATTATTTTTGCATGAAATTGAAGGCTTTAATTTTTACTTTTCGTTTCGAGCCTTATTCAAATGGTTCCAAGCGGTTTTTTTGTGCAATCTTTAGCTCTTATGCAATCGAAACAGTGCTTACATGACGGTCGAACTCGACAATGTCCATGATTTTATCGGCATTTTCGACAATTGGCCTTCCACTCTGTGAAGCATCTTTTACATCAAAATTACCGGAAGGAAACCGAAATTGTGCATGATTGACTGTAACAGTATCAGGACCATAAGCGCTTTCACATTGTGAGTCGCCTGACTTGCGTTTTCGCCCTTATCGAAGAAAAACTGTAAAATATAGCGTACTTTCTCTTTGCTAGTGTCCTTCAAAGATAGATAAATGCGTTCCTCGATTATTTTTTCTGGGCTGGTAACAAAGCCAAATGAAGGGACTTTGAACAGCTGATCGTTAAGAAGCCTCAGTACCACTTAGTCAATAATGAAACGTACCGTTTTTCGTCAGAAAAGCAATTCATGTTATCAACAAATTTTCATTAAGCACACCAAATTTGTATGTTAAAATTAGGGGAAAGATTTAATTATATTTGTTGAAGCTATATATAGATGGAAATGTTAAAAATATTAATTTGGGCAACTTTTTGTTAGCACGAAAAGGCCAAAAAATTCTCCTCAAATCCCAAAGGTAACTTTTACATCAAAAAAAAATTTTATAAAAAATGTTAATTTTTAGGGCGCTCTCACGAGATAGAGTTTCGTATCTGTTATCTTTGGTTGTTGTTGTTGTAATAGCGGTAGGCTATGTCAATCTAAGTCGCCAAGGTCATCTAAAGGGAGGTCCAGGAAACGTGCTGTTTCGACGGGATTGAACCAAAGGGAGAGGGGGACTAGATGAGTAGGTTTAAGAGGGCATGTAAAGAGGTGGTTAGTGTCGAGCAGAGACTCTCCACGTGCAGTGCATACGTTGGGTATGCTGGGGTCGAGTCTGGATAAGTAGGAGTTTAACCTGCTACAATATCAAGATCTATGTTGTGCCAGGGTCACGAGGGTCTCTCGAGGCAGCTCGAACTCGTTGTCTGCTATGGGTGGTGGTCCTTAACTCGAAGCATAGATGCTTCGCTGTGCAAGTGATGCTTCGGCGACATCAGGAGGTTTCCTGTCGCAATCCTAAGGGCGTCTCGTTCGTCCCCGGCGCCCAGATCGGTACAACATAGTTTACGACCGGCCAGCCAATTGCTTTGTAGGTTGCCAGCAAGGTTTCTTTATCTTTACTCCAGGTGCTGCCGGCTAGTGATATGAGTATTTTGTTGCGGCCCTGGAGTTTTGCGGCAATTGCGGTCGTAAAGCGGAGTGAAGGAGTGCAGGCTATCGAATGCTATCGAATATCTTAGGGTTGTTTACAGTCGGAATTTTTTGGTCATCGACTTTCACATCTAATTCAAGCCTGTACTCCTTCGTCCATCTGGTGAAGAGGGTAGCCGAGGATTTGGTCGGTTGTACTCGTAGATGTCTAGCAGTGAAGAAGTGAGAAATATCGGCGAGGTAACAGTTCACTTTTGAACATAGGCCATCAATATCCTGCCAAGACGCCAATATCGTGCAATCATCGGCATACGAAGTTAGGGAAACTCCTTCCGGTGGAGGAGGGAGCATCGATATATAAAAATTAAATAGTAGCGGGGAGAGGACACCACCCTGCGGAACCCCCTGTTTCATTTTTCTTAGCTTCGATGTTTCTCCTCGGAATATGACCGATGATTGTCGACAACTCAGGTAGCCCATGACCCACCTCTGCAACTCCGGCGGTAATGAGGATTCCTCAAAGTCAGTGAGTAGCACTGAATGGTTCACTGTGTCGAAGGCTTTTGACAAATCCAGCTCTACCAGGACGGTTCTCGCGCAAGGTCGGTTTTGGTTTAGGCCATTGACTATCTGAGTGTTTATGGCGTTTATTGCTGTTGTGGTACTGTGCACTGATGAATTTGGAGGCTTTCGCTTTCCGGATGACCCCCTGAACCTTCTCCCTGGAGAAATCAAGCGCCGCGCTTGTGTTTGGCAGTTTGCGCATACGGCGGGTTACACTTTGTCTACCGAAGGATGCAATGTGGAAAGTCGGCTAAAATAGCTGGCGCATCTCTTCGGGTCCGACGAGGCGCGGTCCTCGAATGAAATTTCCACTCAGTCATCGCGTCTAGTCGGGTTAGACAGCGACTTGACTGTAGCCCAGAGCTTGGTTGCCCCAGAGGAGAGGTTACAGGACCTTAAGTGCTCCTCCCACTTTTTCCGCTTGTGTTTGTTTACAATGGTCCGAATCTCCGCGTTTAAATCCCTGATTATGGGATTCCCTTGATCGGAGTTCTTAAAGATGTCGCGCCTTGATGCTAAATCCGCCGCTTCCGCCGGGAAATTAGGACGGATTTCCGCAATTCGGCCTGCCGGGATGAAGCGGGCGGCAGCAGTCACAACAATCCTGCGGAAGGAACGTTCACCAGATGTGACGTCTGTTGGAGTGAAGAAAGCACTGAAGGCGTTCTCGGTGAATTCCGTGAAGCCAGGCCAGTTAGCTTTCTTAAAGTTAACGAATGTCCGGTGATCCGCGGAAACAAAGTCGGGAGGTCTGTCAATCGAGATCTGTATGGGTAAGTGGTCCGATGCTAGTGTCAGTATAGGTCGCCAGACTATACTGTTTATCAGACCAGCACTCGCAATTGTTATATCAGGCGAGCTTTGGGAATTACCCACAAATCTGGTGGGGGTGTTATCGTTCATTGTGCAAAATGTCGAATCGTCTATCTGTTCCGCCAGCACCATTCCTCTACGGTCATTTGACAGGCTGGAATGCCAAAGATCTTGATGCGCGTTAAAGTCTCCCAAAACCACGGTGTGGTGTAAGATGAACGCTAAGCCTCCACCATGGTCTCGCTCGCGATCCTTGCGGATTATGTTGTATCCGGCCCAGCTCAGAAGATCCGAGCGGGCGGTCAGCTTCGTTTCCTGGATCGCAGCAACTGAGTAATTGTAAGAGTCGTGTCTGTCTCGGGTGAAAGTTAGTGATGAGGGGGGTGAGGGAATGATGCGTGGATGGGGTGTGTTGCTGCTGTGTTACCCGCTGAAGTTGGTTCCGCACGTTGGTGTTGGTTGGCGGTGTTGTTGTATAGACAAGCGGGAGCATCATTCCACTCACGAGTGGTGTGCAGCCCAGAGCACGTCCGAAAATGACACCAGCAGGAGCAAGAATTGCATCTGACTGAGGTCATGTTCCGACGTATTATGGTCTGACACACGGAACAGACTGTGCGGGGGACCAGGAGCTGCTGAGTAGTCCTCACACGGGAGGAGGAAGAGGTGCTGGTTGTGGGTAGGGATGGGGGCGAGGGTTGGTGGAAGTCATGCTGCGGGGAGCTTCGGAAGACCGTGGAGGTCTGCGGGTTACCCAAAGTGGGCAAGGGTGCTGAATGCACTGCCGTGGAGGCTGGGGGCGCACATGGGCGCTGGCAGCATGGGTCACATGACTTGTGGTCCTCTCCCTATGAGCTTAAGGCCTGAGCAGACCTTAAGATGACTCCAACCATTGCACTAGTTGCACCTAACCGAGGTGGAGGAGTGGTAGAGTCTTTTAAGGCACACGCAGCAGATATAATCCGTCGGACCAGGGTTGGTTTCGACGCCAGCCCTGATGAGAAGGATTTGGAGCAGCCCAGCTGCCAGGTGTTGCTCCGTTGGCAAACTTAGATTAATTTCACCTGGGTGGCAGCCCTTGGCCGGATGCACGCTCAAATAAAACTGAATCAATCAATCACAAAAACTGTCAGAAAACTTAATATAATTAAATGTTTGACTGTTCCTCAATGAAATATTTTAGTGAAAATTGGAAAGAATTCTGAATTCACCTCGAGTAGAACATTTGACGTTTATGCTTGTAGGATTAACACGAGTAGAAATGAAGCATAAACGTTGGAATAGATAAATAACGTCATCCAATGTTTCAGTCGGCCAGAATAATAATAATGCCCAACAAAAATAGTTATTAATATTGTCATTCCCTAACTTTTGGTCCGAATTTTTTCTTGATACCTCTCTCGATTCTTTCGCGCATTGACGGTATTAATATCGATAAGATTCAACAGGAGTGTCATAATCGTGGTAATGCTTACAATCATTGTACTGCTGAAATTTCCTAACAGCGGCATTATATGATCGGTATATGATAGCCTTACAGCTTCGAAGAAATCGTTGTAGACAAATCACCAATAACTTCCCACGGAAAATAGCCCCACACCATGAAATTCTGTTGTTTCTGGTAAATAGTCTTTCATTCATCATCCTTACCAAACAAATTAATCTTTGTTTCATCGCTCTAGAGAATATTACGCCATTTTTTGTCTTCCTCTGATCCACGTCAAGTTTTATAAAATACTACAGTGTCTTTCCGCTTCCCACACTCCCACTTTTGCTAGCAAATGCACTAGTAGATAATTTCAACGGGTCGTGATTAGCTAATGTTTGCATTCTATTATCGGTTACTGGCGGATTCTTTTTATGTACTCCGCTTGTTTCATTTACTTTTTCTAGTTTAAAAACATTTGTTACGAAATTTTCAGAGCGTCCTATCGATCTGAACTGTTACGAGTACCATCTGTAGTCAAACAACTAAATTCATTAATTTTTATTTTCTACCAAAGCACACCTATATTATCAAGAAGAATTTCTATTGCGGGTACTAACCTAAAAAGCAGTACTACTATACTTCCGAAATGGTTTTACGGTTGAAAATAATGACATATAACTATATGTATAATTTGTTTTCCCACATTTTAGAACTTTTTTGGCTTTACATCTTGCATACTCATACTGTCTACAAATATAAATACTATAAGGATTTACTTAATTCTATACATACATACATATTTAAATGAACTCCCCAATGTTTGGTTTGTTGGATTTGTTGTTAACAAATTCTATGTGTGTCACTTTGGCGGCTTCTTGATGGATAATTTGACCCATATTTACTAATGTTAATTTGGTTGAGCGTCAAACCAAGTGGAAGTGTTTTGTTTTATTTTGTCTTAATTTATCATATTTTAATTTTATTTAATTTGTTTATTTATTATTTATTTATATATTTTGGCAATTTTAATTTGGTTTCATTTATTTGAAAATACACAGGTGGCTTTTTGCGGCAAAAAATCGTATTAATAGTTATTTTTTCTTAAAGACTTTGTCTACGGCATGTGGATATTTTTTTTTAAGTAAGCATAGTCATAGTTCGTTTTAGTTAAATTTTTGGATGATATGCCTTAATGGAATACTTTTGTTTCATGGAAATGGGCCGAAGACCTGGAAAGATGTTGGATTTGCTCGAATTATACATAAATAAAATTTTCTTTATGGCAAAGGGATCACCGGCAGATTGACAAAAATTCGTTTGATTTGGATGTCAGCACAGATCGTAGGGAGGTATATTCGCTACGTATTTTTATTATTTTGCGACTGCTGGTTCAACTTGCTTGTGCGTTTGGCTTAGTCCGAGGCATTCTTATCGATATTTTTATAAAAGACTTTGAGTAGTGGCAAATAAATAGATAGATCAAACTACCTATATACGTAAATAAATATATATGTATATAAATCATGCATTCCTTTGCAAAGGAACGGTCCTTATATCTCGAAAATTTACCGACCGACTGAAATTTTTATAAAACAACACTACCGAGGAATGACAGCTCGATCAACACCAGCGGACGAGATCAATGTTGTGGTGACACGTACAAACCACCAAATATGTGTGCCAACCTGCAAAATAATCCATCGGCCGATGTATGTATTTTCACACCAGTTACTGGAAATGGGGAAACGGCGGAAAGCCAATTGATTGGACTTTATCCGATAATTTCTGTAATTTAATGGCATGTAAATAAGAATTGATTGATGAATTAATGGTTAAATTGTAAGGACCGATGTTGAATGTGAACCACACCTAAACGCCAAGTTTTTTTCCGAATTTAATTTGACATTTCTCTATTTCAGACTTACTCAATTTGAACCATGGAGAGATACACAATCCAACAACGTGTTAAAGTTATCCAGACTTATTATGAAAATTTTCGAAGAAAATCATCTTCAGTGATGAGGCACATTTTCACCTCAGTGGATTCGTCAATAAACAGATTTGCCGCATTTGGGCGAATGAGAATCCAAGAGTGATTGTCGAAAAACCAATGCACCCACAAAGAGTGACTGTTTGGTGCGGTTTATGGGCTGGCGGCATCATCGGGCCGTATTTTTTCCAAAATGAGGCCGGTCAGGCAGTTACTGTGAATGGTGTTCGCTATCGTGAGATGATAACGAATTTTTTATGGCCACAATTGGAAGATATGGATGTGGACGATATGTGGTTTCAGCTGGACGGTGCCACTTGCCACACAGCTAACGAAACAATGGCTCTTTTGCGCAACAAATTCAATGGCCGTGTTATCTCACGTAATGGCGATGTCAATTGGCCCCCAAGATCATGTGATTTGACACCGTTGGACTTTTTTCTCTGGGGTTATTTGAAAGAAAAGGTGTACGTCGATAAGCCAGCAACAATTCAAGAAAGGATGAGATAATTCGGCACATTAACGGCATAGAAACTCCATTATGCCTCAGCGTCATCGAAAATTTGGACCATCGTATGGAGGTGTGCCGCCGAAGTCGCGGCGCTCATTTGGCCGATATTTTGTTACATACATAATTGAGTAATACCAATATATCATAATAAAATAAAATTTCAATAATTTCCTAAATAGTTTGTGTTTTATTCAAAATCAACATCGGCCCTTGAAATTTAACCACCCTTTATATTGATCATGGGCGGCAGCAAACTAAGATATCGTAGACATTAATCCTACTATTCAGTCCATCATTGAAAGCGAATTCATTATCACATATAAGGCAATATACTCGCACACCGTTGTGGTAGCAGTTAGGACAGTCAACAGAATTTTAAATTCCTTGGACTTAGCGATGGTCCCAACGTAAAATGCTCATTATAACGTAACGTACAATATTATATGGCGATCGTGGTAGACGAGTGGTTAGCATTGCGTACTGCCATTCGGAAGACTCGGGTTCAAATCCCGGTGTCGTACTAACATCCAAAAATAGAAAATTAATTTAAATAAAAAAAAATAAGCTAAATTTTCTAAATGCGGTCGCCTCTCGGCAGGGAATGTCAACCAATCCGAGTGTATTTCTGACATGAAATAAAAACCTCCCCATAAAAAACCATCAGCCGTTCGGAGGCGGCTTAGTATAAACTGTAGGTCCCTATATTTGTTGGAAAAATATCAAGACGCAAAAACCACAAATTGTAGGAGGAGCTCGGCCGTAAATCGCTTTAGCGGTTACTAAGCGCCAATTATATATTATATGTATAATATTCTACATTCAAAAATTCTAACTGGAACTTTCAAATGTGAAGGCATCCTCAATCCTTGAATCCCTATCATTCCGTCCGTTACTCTCTTTCAATTGAAGCAACTATAGCCCCCTCTTCGACTAGCGCTTGCAATCACTTTCAACAAAGCTCAGGGACAATCAATGCAATTGTGTAGTCTACGTTTCGTTACGGATTGCTATGCACTTGGACAATTGTAATTTGCATGTTCTAAGATTGGCAAATCAGATAACATTTTAATTTGCATGGTCTATGGTAAAACCAAAAATGTTGTATACACAGGTATTGAGTAAATAAAATTATGATGAAATGATATCCAATGTTTCATGCCACAGCGAAGTGGTGCAGGGTGCAATTACTTACGTACACGTATAAAATAATTATTCAGAATTTTTTTTTACTACAATTCAATAACTGTATATTTGGGTATGAGCTGAAATTTTCGAAAAGCTACTTATTGCACTTAAATCATTTTCACAATTAATCTTTGAACTTAAAATTATAATGTCGGCAGAAAACTGAAACTTACAAGACTACAAAGGTGCTTATACTCGTAGTATGTACCATAAATGTAAATGAGAGTATACGGCGCATATTTCAGAGCGTCAAAAGAGAAGGTGTTTATTAATCTAGCACTTACTCAGCATTTTATGTAATGGAATAATGTGATATGTGATGTGCAATATGTAATATAATATAATAAATAAAGAATAATAAAAATTACACTATTGTAAAAATTAAAATATTTTTGCAAATCAATAAATCGACTATAATTTTTCTTTACAATTTTTAATAAATTTTATGAAATTAATTTATCTAAAAAAAATAGAAACCTAATCATCCCCTTAGAATTTCGACTTAACATTTTATGAATAATACTTCAACTCGCATAAATGGATATGTATGCATGCATATCTGCTGTGCATGAAAATAACATTTTTTAACAAACATTTGTACCTGAAATTGTACCGTAGCCTTAACCATAGGAATCAACCAATCAAAAACTAACCGACAGAGGAAATTAACATTTGTACGTTCATATATAGTAGTTATGTACATATTACATACAAAAATATCAAGAATGATACAGGTATGAGATTGCGCCTTCGGGTATGGTGTTATTCAATGTTGCATTGCTTTCGTCACACTTCCGATTTATTCTTAAAAGTTTCACAATTTTACGTTTCATGTGTGTATTTATAATAAAACAAAAGTGTGAGAATGAAGTGAAATTAAATATAAAAAATCAACAGCTGAGCATAGTTTATTTACATTTCCGAAGGCAATGGTAGCACTTATACAGCCAAGAAAAAGAATATACTCACTTAAACTGGGATATAATTGAAAAATTGATTGGAGTCATACGTGCTAAAGGCGAGTAGCACGATCACTCTGACCAGCAGCAATTCAAATATAGGCTTAGAAGCTACTTTCTCGGATATAATGATGGCACTGTATCCTCTGGCGGATATACAGATGATTATACTCCCGAATTAGAAATAAAATTTTAGAGGTATTTGCACCTGACTTGGAAGTTCAATTTTACACATTTCCGATTTTAATGAATTGTTCTCATCCAGATACTTCTCTTTTTATGGTATACATTATGTCTAGTAATCCATTATTTTTTGCAATAAATGACTTTAGTGATATGTATCTCGAAGTATATATGGTAAGTGCGATTGGATTGCACTAGATGGCGTTAGAAAGCTGATATTTGGTACTAACAATGATATCGAAATAAGTGTTGATCACTTAATTCAGTAGTGTTTGAGGTCATATTAAAGATGGACACTAGCTAATAGAAAATACACCATATTCTACAATTCTTTTTCGATAAAGTTGAAAACCTAAGTCAGGTAGCTGAAAATTGTGTATCATAAACACTATTCCTGATACTGTAACAGTCAATCATGCAAAATTTTGGTTTCGTCGATTTCGTTCCGGTAATTTTCATAGCCTTCCTGGCCTTTCAACTTGTCGAAAATGTCAACAAAATAATAAAAATCTGACCGTCATGCGAGCACTGTTTCGATTGCCTAGGAGCTAAATATTGTACAAAAAACTGTTTGAAGCCACTTGAAAAAGAAGCTCTATGTATGGGTGCCACATGAGTTAACGAGAAAAAACCTCATGAAGCGAAGTTCCATCTGCGAATCGCTACTGAATTGTAAAAATCGATCCATTTCTAAAGCGGAAGGTGATGAAAAGTGGATCACTTACAGCAATGTCAAACGAAAACAGTCTTGGTGAAAATAGCAGTGAGCCGGCACAAACATTCTCCGGGATTGTCAGTCACGAAGGCTTTGTTGTGCTTTGAGCTGATCTCCAAAGTGGCATCAAAATTATGACGTATGCACAAACAATAACAAAATCCAAAGGCGCAATCTTGTACATACATACATATTGTACATATGTATGTTTAAATGCTAATAAGAGAACAAAGAGTTTTGCTAATAAAAGAATTTAGAGAGAGTTTGATAAATACAGAGAACGAGAAAAAAGAAAGCAAATACCGATAATGTTAAGAAAAATTAATGAAAAAAAAAGCAAAATAAAAATAAAAATAGTACAACGTCCGATTCTTGTTTCGAGTTTGAATTTATGCACATACATAGGTGCAAAAGTTGCATTTAATGCTTTCATCAGGCAACAGTGAGTTAAACTTGTTTACATACTCGTATGTACATATGGTACATATGTACATATGGTACATATGTACATATGCAAATATGTTTAGCAGTTAAGTGCACTTGTAGCATATGTACATATGTATGCATGTGCGCTCATAAGGACTATCACTGTCAAAAGAGCACATTGTTGCATTTGACCTTTACCTAAGCTCACACGTACATACATACATGTATATATGTGTATAAAAAAAGTGGCACACATATTCACCTTGAGTATTTCCGAGGTCTCGTGTAGGGACATTTTGGTGCCATGGGTTTGTTCAAATTTTCCTTTATGTCCTTGGCCATCTTGAGGATACAGACGCTCGTTTTGTTCAGTCGTATGGAGATCCATGTCTTTTTCAGAATTTTTTCTTTTTTTTGTTTTTCTTTTAACAACTTATTATTTACTATTATTATTGTTATTATTATTGTTACTGTTATGACGCGTTGAGTTTGCTTGGATTTCGTACAAGCACGTCAAATTCAAGCCGCGTATTTTCTATAATGTATGTATTTGCAATGTATATATATATGTATGTAGACAAATGTTGTAAAACGTGCGTGATAATTCGCCTCTTTGCTTAGCCTCCCCTTGCACTACGCTCGCAGTATGCACACACGTCAGCATGAATGTACGCGTAAACATGAATGTTCAAAGAAAACAAAGAGACTTTCACAATTCTTGTATTTATTTGCCAAATTACGTTGTGTCATATACATATATATGTATGTATATACACATCTGTTTATCTACAGCAAAATTTTATTATATTTTTGGTGTACTAATTTCATACGCGCCATAAATTAGATTCTTATAAATTATTTATTTGTTGCTTGTGTCTTTCTATTACACTGTTTCGTGAGAAAAAAATATGCAGTCTCCAAAATACACAATTTATTTTTCAAGTTTAACAACAGAGACGTAAAATTGTTAAATCTTCAATTCTGTAACACAATTTATTCCGCGACAAGACCAACCACTAAGGGAGCCTGCAATCAGACTGCCAGTTGAGGCCAACAACATATTCTGGTCATGTCGCACTCAACAGTACCAGCTACAGACGATACTCTTTTGAAATATGCGCACGTGTATGTACTACATATACATATGTATTAGCGCTGTTAATGGCTTTGCTACCACGTGGAGCTGTGGAGCTTTTCGAATTCGTTGGGTAGAGAGATAGAGAGATAGAAAGAGAGAGAGAGAGAGAGAGAAAAATAACGCTTAGCTGACCGCTGTTAGTTACTGTTACCATCGGCCCACCTATACGCTACATAGCCATAAAACTATGAAAAATGAAAATTCCACTTGAGCGATGTAGTTTTAGAGAAATGTTAGATGAAGTGATTTAGTGACCTTGAAAAGAGGTGGTTAGAGTCGTGTTGAGGCTTATTGGATGTAGGACATACGTTAAATATATAGATATGAGTGCCGAGGTCGAGTCTGGTTAAGTTAGCTACACCTACCTAACCTGAATTATGTCAATATTACTGATGTATAGAATTATCTGTGAATGGCGTTTAGGGCCATAGGTTCTGTTATGTAGTGTTGAACGTAGTGCAGTATGTTAAGCAATCCCTCTTCGATATGCCCGAGGGGTGGTTCTGCTTTCAGTAGATGTTGTTGTTATTGTAGCGGTTCTCCAACCCTGCTTAGGAACAGGCTAGTTACTTTAAGTCATCGAAGTCAACTAACGGCAGGTCCAGAAAATGGGCTGTTTCAATGGTTTCGGACCAGAGGGAAAGGGAGGTAGGAGACATGCAAAGAGGTGGTCAGTGTCGTGCGGGAACTAGTTGCATGCAGGACATACATATGTGCATTAGGTACATACTATGTCGGGGTCGAGTCAGGATAAGTGGGAGTGTAATCGTCTGATATAGGTGGTGATTTGACTCCGAGAACGCCATTCACAGGGAGAGAGTTGATGAAGGTGTTAACTGACTCTTGGGGAATGGCATTAAGTGCTTGTGTCTATGCCGTTCTGTCCAGCGGTTGTTGTATATGTTGCTGAGTACAGTCCTTTAAGTTTCCAGTAGATGCATACAAGATTTACTCCTGCGGTAGTATCCTAGCAGGTATTGCTTAATATAACATTATGCTCCTTAACCGTGCCATCAGGAGGTTTTCTGTGGCTTTTTATCTGCGGCCTAATTAATTATCTGTTGCGTATCTGTTCCTCAGTGGCAATCGCAGTCGTACGGAGAGTAAAGCAGTGCAGGACATCTAATGTATACCCCAACAACTTTGGTTCGTGGATTTCGCTGGTTGTAGTAGTCACGTCGATATGTTTGTAAGCCAGTTATTTCATAATGGTAGTTTCTAGGCTCCGAAGCTTTATATTTCCAGTCAATTGGTATTAACAAAGAAGAAAGTTTCAGATAGCTAGAATACCACGAATCTTTAAATCAATTGTTACCATTAAGATCAAAGTCAGCCGCCTGTTCTTCTACTAGAAACAATTTTCATACTTCTTCAGAATCTTTTTTTTTTATATAAAGCACTGATACAATTCAAAATTCAATACTGTTATCGATATCTTATAACCGGTACAATTATCGCGCCATCGCTACGTCAGAGAACGCAGCAGAGAACGTAAATACAACATTTATTTACGTTCTCTGCATTCAGTGTCAAAAATGAAATCAGAGAACGTAAATACAACATTTATTTACGTTCTCCGGCATTCAGTGTCAAAAATGAAATAAAAAACAAAATAAAAACAGTTGACGTAGCTACATATTGCTGTATTGCTTTTACTTCAGAATGTTTAGTGTACGTGAAGTTAGATAAATTACCAATACGTTTAAAATGAATAACCGTAGCAGTATTCTAAATACGATTTGATATCTACAAAACTTTTAGACTGATTTAAAGACAGCGAATAAAACATATATATAATTTGTTTAAAACTCGCCTCTATAATCGTACAGAAGTAGCACAGTTGAAACTTGTATAAAATGCCAGTTCCTACTTACGACGTACTACTGGAAACAACAGCGGTAATCAGTACGATCTTACAGTTTCTATCTGGAGTGTAAGTACCTACAATATATATTTATATTTCTTTTGTTATTATTCATAAATAATAAACATAACCTCCTAAGACTGTACTCGTATACATTTTCAGTATTATTTGCCGAAAGTACATACAAAAGAAAAGTACCGGCGACTCTTCAGGATTACCATTTGTTTGCGGATTTCTGTCGTAAGTATACAATAGTTATTGACTATTTCTAATTTCTCAATAACTGCTTCTATTAATTATTTATATTTTAGTACTTCTTTCTGGCTTCGCTATGGTTTGCTCACTGATGAGCATAGCGTAGTATTAGTCAATATAATTGGCTCCTTTCTGTTCTTATGCTATACATTGGTGTATTACATTTTCTCCGTGAACAAAAAATCCTATTTGCGACAATTTGCAATTGTTTTATGTACGCTCCTTGGTGTTTGGTACTACACCAATTCAATTGAATTGGAAGCGGAGAAAATTCGTTTAATGGGTATATAAAATTAATAAAATGTACTATAAATATATAGAATATTTTTACTTTTTTCAGGTCTAATCTGCTGTATTATAACAGTCTGCTTCTTTGCGGCGCCACTTACAATGTTAATTCACGTAATACGTATGAAAAATTCAGAAAGTTTACCCTTCCCATTGATTGTCATGACTTTCCTCGTGTCTGTCCAATGGGTTATATATGGTGTCATCATATCAGATACATTTATTCAGGTATGTTAGGCCTAATGCAAACCATTCCATATAATTATTTTAAATTTTCCAATAAGAAATTTTAAAATTAAATAATGACTTAATTTTTGCTTCATAGATACCAAACTTTTTGGGCTGTTTACTTTCACTGCTGCAGCTTTGTTTATTTGTGATTTACCCGCCAAAAAGTTATACCGGTCAAGGCTATCGTTTAGTAGATCAAGCTACTATATTTTAAAATGCCAGACCACATTTATAAAATGAAAATATTGCTACTGTGCAATAATAAATTCTATTATGCTGAATTTAGAAATGTTTAGTCGTTGATTATTCAATAACTGTACAATACATACAATATAATAATTGAAAAGATACTTTAATAAAATTAATATGTAGTTATACTACATACTTATTATAGAAAAAATAGCAATTATTTTTTGATAAATAATTTAGAATTATATTAAGGCCATTCAGGTTTTGTCACAATAACGCACAGTAAATACCATGAAATTAAATAAATACATACATGTACACATATACAGATACTTACCTCTACTTTAGAATTCTCCGAGATCATATTTTTAGTAAAAATATTAAAATTTTAAACAGTTTAACTCCTACAAACGAAGTAAGTTGTTAAAAACAGTTAACGCTAGAGAGCAAGCTAAAGTGTTGGTATTTATTCAAATTGATTTTCAGCAAAACTGAGATAAAGTAAGGATTGCTATCACCAACGAGGTATTTTTTTTTAATTTAATTTGTTAATACGGATTAGACAGATTAATATCTCGAAAAGTTGTAAAGTGAACTAAAGCTTTTTTGTTAAAAAATTATACCGAAAATCGATTCAGCGGTTACAAAGTGCGAATTATATATGTACATAAAACATATTAGTATATTTAAAAATGTATAATCAGAAGGTATTATCTATCTACCTATCTATCTCTAGCATTTTCTTTGCCAGGAGCAGGAAAACAGTTTATTATAAATTATTATTATTATTTTACTGTACAGAATGACGGTGGAGCAATGACCGAGTTTAAATAGCGACTAATAAAGATTGACGATGTTTCTCAGCAGCTTACTAGTAGATAACCGTAATCAAAAATATTGTAGAGGTATTTTTATTGAATCAATACGTGTATATTGGTTGTTACTGGTGTATCGCAATCTTCAGACTGTAAAAACATGCTGATAGGTTATCATGACCCCACTGAGAGACATATTGTATATAATATAAATATTTGTTGATTTGTATTAAAATATCACAAAAAAGAACCGAATGGTTCCTCTAGCTAAACAGAAGCCCTGTATAGATATATACTTACGCTTATGTTAATGTTGTCAGCATTCACCACTATGCATTGATTTTAAAACGAAATTATTAAATTATTGAAAATGAGATCACTAAAAAGATCACAGAGAGTACTTCCGGTCCCTTACTACTTTAGAAATTCATAAATAATTTTGAAATAAAAAATAAATAACTGCAACTCTGTTAAGAACTATGTCGTAAATATAATCAACACTGTATGTATTCACCACACCTATTGTCATTGTGGCTGACAAGTAAAACGTTCAGAGAACGTAGAATAATTCGTCATCTGTTGAAAATTTCCCACAACTGTTTACATTACTGCTCTGTGCAGGAAAAACAAAAAAAAAAAAAAAAATACTGCGAAGAACAATTATTTAGCTATAAAATGCAGGAAAATTGTCCCGAATTATACGAGGAAGTCAAACTATATCGAAATGCACGTGAAAGAGAAAAATATGATAACATGGCTGATTTGTATGCAATTATCAATACGCTACAACAACTGGAAAAGGCGTACATCCGTGACTGCATCACACCACAGGAATATACTGCTGCATGCTCCAAATATTTGGTACAATACAAGGTCGCTTTCAAGCAAGTGCAGTGTGATGAATATCCTAACATAGACACATTCGTCAAGAAATTCCGTTTAGATTGTCCCGCAGCACTCGAACGGATACGTGAAGACAGACCTATTACAATAAAAGACGACAAGGGTAACACATCAAAGTGTATTGCGGAAATTGTTTCCCTCTTTATTACCATCATGGATAAATTACGTTTGAAGATGAACACAATGGATGCTTTACAGCCGGATGTGAAGGATTTAGCTGATAATATGAATCGTCTGTCGTTAATATCTAAGGATTTTGAAGCTAAACAAAAAGTTGAAACATGGTTAAGCACATTAAACGATATGCAGGCATCCGATGAATTAACAGAAAGTCAAGTGCGACAATTTCTTTTCGATTTAGAATCGGCATATGCTGATTTTACAAAGCTGTTGCACAGCCAGTAGTAGTTAAGATTGTATGCCGCAATATACACTTCGCAGTATTTGCATTAACAAACAAGGAATAAAATTATATATACACATAAATACGTGTACACATCCATATATGCAAAAGTTAATCTCAACTATATATAAAATAAGTTTTCTTGTGATTGCTGTTTTATTGAGACATTAATTAATTTGCAGCTTTTTAAAAGAATTTATGAAAAACTAAAAATACTGTGCATATTCATACATATGCATGTATGTATGTACGTAAAAATAATAAAAAGTAGTTATAAATAAAGATAATTAAAATGAATTTAAATTTTTTATCCTATAGTTAAAAGTGCAATAATTTCTGAAATTACCAAGGACAATTGGCGATAGTGTCCGGAAATATGTCGTGGAAGGGATATAAACTTTGTCCCATCTAAAGGAAATTTATAGAATTTTAAACATTTTTACTTTCCGCAATAACTAAGATAGAATTTAGAGGCCACAAGTGTAACTATTTCCTTCTACTATTGTTAGACTGCAAGCGAGTATGAAAACAAAACGCTGTAGAAATCGTTCATTATCCTAACAAAGTGTGATGGTAAACTAACGTTATATTATAATCTCTTTGTTGGTATTAACCAGTGACAGTAGCTATAAAGTCTTCCTTTGATTTGCGCTCCTTAGATGAGTCGGCTCTAGGAGTCTTCGAGAGAAGTTTTGCGAACAATTTATGGTCCTTTGCGCATTGGCAACGGAGAATTCCGCAGACGATGAAACGATGAGCTATGTCGTCCGAAGGGATGAAACCACCCGCTGGTGGAAGTAGAGGAAGACCTCCACTCCGTTGGAAGGATAAGGTGGAGAGTGACCTGGTTTTACTTGGTATTTCCAACTGGAGCGCTATAATTGATTCGGCTATTATCGCGTAAGCGGTGCCAATGCCAATAAAGAAGATTAGTGGAAGGATAAAATATACATTTTGTCGTAGCTGGCTTTGTAAATACTTACAACCTATCCTTTACATTTTTTATACTTTCTCCTTACACTTCTTATGAAATAACCCGACCATTGCAAGCACTGCACGAAAAGATTCCATTCAAAGCAATTGAAGACATCCGTTTGCATTCATATAGGCAGTAGTCGTAGTGAGGTTATTATATGATTTTAGAAAGCCTTTTTTCTGCTCGCAGCTACGAGGCAATCCTAAAGTCTAGCAGTAGTTATTTCTACTTCTATTCAGTTTAACTATCCCATCAAAATAAATAAAAACACCAAATTTAAATTTCGACTTCACCGCGCATGCGTATGAACTATGCGTTTGCTGTGTTTATTTTGGATTTAATCGTATTTTGTATTTAATTTAAATATTAAGGTTATTATAATTATACATATAAGTTTAAACCGATTACAATATTTAAATTTTTTTTATTTTAATTTGTATTTATGTATGTATATATTTTCCTTCCTTTCAACTCTGTCGTGTATATATGTTTGTGGGCGTGTTGCTATGTGGCCTTTCTTAATTCTTTTTTTCACCGCTACAATTTCATTACTTATTAAACACACACACTCTCGCTCTCCTCTCTCTCTCTCTATGCTTCCTTTATAGAATTCTATGTATGTATGTATGTATAATATTTATTCCTTCATCAATAAGTTTTGTAGTATTGTATTATTTATTTATTCATTTATTTATGTATAAGTAAGTGAATTAATTACGGATGTATGAATGGGGATAATATGTGTGTGTGTGGGTATGTGGGGGCGGGGAGAGGGCGCGCTATGTTTATATGGATATACGTGTATGTTTTTTTGTAACTTAGTTTTGAATGCTTTGCTTTTTTTTGTTTGGTGGATACAGTATATGTTACATACTCAAGTATATAAACTAATCTTAAAGTGAAATATCCGCAGGAACAACGACGGGTTGGTGGAACATACAAAATTGAAATCTATCGATATTTAGTAGCAGATGTATGTATGTCTCGTATTAAGATGACGACAGGCGCATCCAGACAGACAGACAATATGAAAAATTTATATGCGTGGTGTGTTTGTTTGTGTGTGCCGTTGTTGCTTTTGTTGTTGTTTCTGTTATGTGCACGCGGTAGCTTCGCAGCTGGTACCGATTTTTAGATTAGAGCTGAATGGATTATGTTGTTATTAATAAATCAAAATCAGAATCGGAACCGGAATTGAGTTTCATATTCTGCATATATACAATATTTATACATATGCCTTTAATGTGTGTGTATATATATGTGTGTGTGGTAGTTTTCACCTCACGCTCAATTCTGTCCTGTCCAATACGAAGGAGAGTAGCCTTGTTTAGCGGCCGATTTCGATTGGCTACTTGTCTGCTGACGCTGGCCCGTGCTATTCGAATCCTGTAAAAAAAGAAAACAACAAAACAGAAAAACTATGTTTAGTAACGAGACACGCAAATCTAAGGCTAATTAAAACAGTAAATAGATAGGTATGTACGTGTGTTGCATTATTAAAGGGTATATGTTTATGTATGTATATATGTACAGTTGCGAGTATTGAAATAGTAGTGCGTTATATTTTGTATCCTTTATAATATCACCGTCGATTATTCCTTAAGTTATATTATTTGAAGTGTTTTCACGTTAAAATTTTTATTTGTACAATACAAAAAGTAAGTTTCCGGATATTTTATTTGTTAATCAATGAAAAAAAAGAAAAAATATGACTGTGTATCTTTTAGTGGGTCGCGGGAAGCACCGCAGTGAAGAAAAACGGAATGGATCCGGTCTCTAATAAACACCGGGAAGACCTACAAGAAAGTTGAAAACTTTTCGGGTGTTCAGCCACAATGATACGTAATGCTATTACTTACAAATAAAGAAGAGAAAAGGGATGCAAGACGGATTCTTTCAGAGAGTTTTGAACGAGAAGTGGTAAGATGCGCTAGGACACGATCGATAATGTCGGCTGTGGAGATTAGGACTGAATTGAACCTGCCATGCAGTGTTCATACTGTAAGAAGACTTCTGTGTAAACAAAAGTTATATGCCCGCAGTCCTCGCTTTTAAGAAAAAAAAAAAAAAAACATGTAGCACGCACAGAGGCATGGGTCCAATTCACAAAATTGATAATATACGCATACGCACACTGAAATGGATATTCCAGCAGGATAATGAATGAAATAGAATTGAAAACATGGATTGGCCAGCTCAATCTCCTGACCTTTATCCCATTGAAAACCTTTGGGCAGACATTAAGAAAACCGTATGGAGTGCTAAACCGAAAATCAACAATGAACTCTGGACCGTAGTGGAGGAAGCATTGTAGAGCATATCATTGAAAATATGCGAGAGTCTGGTAGATTCAATGAAGTCATGCTATCAAGTACTAAGTTTATATATAGATAAAATTTCAAAAAATCCTTCATTGTTCCTTTAAATAGTTTTTAATTACTTTACTACTATTTTACTGCTCGCTAAAATTTTCCCATATAAACAAATCTTTGTAATTAAACATATCGTCGACATATGAAAATCAAAATATTTTTGTTAATAAATATAGCTTGGAAAATATGATCCACTTCTGTATTTCAATAGATGTTAAAATTGTTTGGAATTTTGCATAACTCGAAGATATCTAAAATTCTAGTACCCACTACTATTTCACTGCTCGCAGCTGTATGTATATGTACAGTATGCTATGTGGCCAACCTTATTAACTAAAGATGAATAAAAGTATTACAAAATTTTAAGTGTAAAAAACACAGTAATTCCAATAACAAATATTTGGTTAAACATGATTTGAAATGTATTTTTTTTTATTATATTCACTTAAAAGCCTATGTATCATTTATTTGCATTGTTTATGAGTGAAACAAAAAACTTGCATGCAGTGAAACATTAAACAACTGAATGCAAATGTTCATTTTGTATGAAAAATGACTCGCAGTCTGACATCATAATTATTTTCTTACAAAAGATACATAAATTTTTTTAATTGATTTTAATATTTGCTAACACAACTAATCTTCAAAAGCCGTCAACAGAATCCTATAATTTTTTGTGTACACTTTTTTGTTAGGGCAATTAATCTACTTAAAAAAGATTAATTCGAGATCTAACCCTCATCAAATCGATAACGCGTCATCATAAACATCGGTCGCCAAAAATTCTAATTCCCACGAAGCACCGTTACAGAGGATGAGGAGCCGGGCGCACCTTCAAATAGCTGCGATCCATGAACCAAAATATTCAATTATACATTCCGCCTGTTACTTATTGCCCAGTTGTGCTACTCAGAGGAGAAAACCATGTGGTTTTTAGCGACATTAACGCGCATCACGATCTTTGGCACTCTTGCCTATCAAATGATCGTAGAAGAATGGAACTGGCAGAACAGATAGACGATTCGACTTTCTGTACCACAAACGAAGACGCCCCCACGAGACTTGTGAGCAATTGTCACAGCTCGCCTGTCATAACAATCGTTAGCAGGCTGAATTACGGAAATCCGCCCTAATTTCCATACCAAAGTTCCAGGCTAAAACGTCAAACTGATCCCGCGAATCCCCTTAAGGATCTTAACAGGGAGATTCGGAGAAGAGTCGACCAACACAAGCGGAACAAGTGGTGGAACATATTTTAAATCCTGCAACCTCTCTTTTGAGGCACCCAAGCTCTGGGGCGAAGTAAAATAGTGTCTAACCCGACGAGACACAGTGAACATACATCCTCAGACCCAAAGTAGTGCGTAAGATATTTTAACTTTTTACACTACAATTTTCGGTAGACAAAAATGAAGGTCTGCAGGGAAGATGTTCAAGGAGTTATCGGGAAGGTGAAAGCTTCCACATTCATCGGCCCCGACGGAATAAGCATATACCCGATATTTGGAAAATTTGTAGCGTGCTCCGTAAGATTAAACAATTGGTTACGCATGGAGGAGTCCTCTCCCGGCTTCTGTGTAATTTTTACATCTCGAAACTCCCTGCTCCCACCAGAGTGACCTATTTCCTTAATCTTATATGCCGACGATATTCAACAGCCTGCACAAGAATCGCTGAACAAGACGGCGTACCGGCAGGCTTTAAAATGTTCTTGAACACTTTTTTCAGTGGATGGCATAATCGGAGTTCTCAATCACCATTCATTGTAGTTTAGACGTAACTTTTTTATGGGAAGTAGACAACCACGGACTGACTTATTCGAATAAAATTTTATTTCTAGCTCGATTTACTCTAAATTTGGTTCAAAATCAGATTTTTTACCAAGATTAACATGATCTTTTACTTCCGTGAAATGGTTCGATTTCTTTTAAACCCTTTTCTTTCCATACCTTGGATCAGATACCGATCTTAAAACTAAATCATCGAAACTTCATGTTCATCTAAATTGAACAAAATGCATTGCGTGAAAAATTACCAAAAAACGACTGAAAAACATCACAAGTTGAAAACTATCAGGAAACGCTGAAATGGGAGGTCTTACCCCACCCGCCGTATTCTCCAGACGACTGCTTTTTCCCCCATCTCTCTAGTAATCTTCGAATACCATCTAGTCTCTGTCCTCGAACCAATCATTGAACCGTTCTTCGATTTCTTCAAAAGTTAGTAGTAGTTTTAGCGCATATCAAAGATGGACACCAGCAAAGAGATAAAGGTGAAAACGCAAGTCAGGTAGCTAATAATTTGAATGGTCCTAACAGTGATAGCAGTAGCAGTAGATTTCCCTCTGGTAATTTTGAGGTAAAAGTTGTTCCACGGTGTGGAAGGCCAATTGTCGAAAATGTCGTTAAAATAATGCAAAACGTCGGGTCCGAACACCATGCGTGCACTATTTCGATTTCCCAGTTGATAAGCATTGCACCAAAACACTTTGGAAGCACTTAAAAAAGGCCGGATACACAAAGAAGCTCGTTGTATGGGTGGCACATGAATACTAAAGAATAACAAAATCGATCCATTTCTAAGGCGGATAGTGACTGGTGATGAAAAGTGGATCACTTGTATCAATGTCAAACAAAAGCCGTCGTGGTCGAAAAAAAACAGAGCCAACACAACCGGTCTCCAAGCCAGGATAGTGGTCTAGGAAGGTTTTGTTTTTGTGTTTGTTAGGATTGGCTAGGAATCATCCACTATAAGCTGTTCCCCAACGCCAAATTCTTAATTCGGACCTGTATTGTCAACAATTAGTTCGTCTGAAAAAAGTAATTGTTCAGAAACTTCCAACTTTAGCCAACAGGAGGGGGATTGTGTTTCATCAAGACAACGAAAGACCACACACACATCGATAGTAATTCGCCAGAAGCTCTGAGCGCTTGTTTGGGCGGTTCCTATGCACCCACCTTATAGACCGAACCTCACACCAAGTGATTACCATTTGTTACTGTCTATGGAGAAGAATTAGCCTCTCAAAAAAAAAAAAAAATCGAAAATCGATTGTTTCAATTTTTTGCCAATAGGGGCAATGAGTTGCTATGAGTAATAACATAAATTAAAATTAAATCGAGAAAAACAGTGTATATTTGTCATAAATCGGATAATTCTAACTATTTTAAATAAAGTCTTCAATTTAATGCAAACATAATGGATTACTTTTTACTAGGCCTCTCTAGGTTACGCCAGGTTACTCTATTTCTAAACAATTGTGTTTCATGAAAACTTTTTTACTATTATTTGCTCTACTTTTTGTTTTATGAGTCAACTCATATCAAGATTTTCTGCTCTGACTTTTTCGGTAGAGTAACTTGGAGCAATGCAAATAATAATATTTTTTTTGACAGACGCGTTTAGAAAACAAAAGCGGGTAAAATATAAGAAAGGGATGTTCACGGGGCACAGAACAAACAACTTAAATATAAGTGATGCTAAAAATTATAAATTTTATTAAGAAATATATATGGATGTACCATATATGAAAAAAATCGTCAATTTTTTCTATTTTGTTTACAACAAAAAAGTCATTAGCATTTGAAAATTGTTGCCCGAAAAATGTTTCATGAGCTTTTTTGCTCCGAGTTACTCTATCTTAAATTACAAGAAATTTTTATATTCAAAAGCAAATGAAAAAACAAATTTGTTTAACATTTCCCGACCACAACCAATTTTGTTTATTATATGGTAAACGTCTTATTTTCCAACCAAATTTTATTTAACTGAAAAGTTTCAAAATTTATATCCAAGACATTCTGTAATAACAGTAGTAGTTAATGTGTGATATGTATGGTATATACCTATGTATGTTTCGGGAATTTCAATTTTGCCGAATTATACGATTATTTTTAATTAACTTTGCCAGTAGTTATCGAGTAATTGAAATGCGTGTACATTATGAAACGATTATAGTTTTTTAAGAAGGATTTGTATGTATTCATTAATTAAAACATTTGTACGAATATTTATCAGAGATATTTTTATATTTTGTCAAACATACAAATATGTACATATTATCTATATAATAGAAGCGTAAATTAAGAATAGTAAGTATGTATGTATATATTATATATATTTATAACGGATATACTAAGAAACTTACCCGGCGGGATGAATTATGAATCCTGCCGTCCATCTAATGTTGTCCCATAAAAAACCAAAAGAAATAATAAAATAATAAAAAAGTTTTTTTCCATGCAATTTTCTTTTTCTTCTTTTTTTTTGTTGAAAATTTTCTCTTTAAATTTAATTTACTGTACTTAAAAGAAGACACAGCAAGATGAAGATAAACGGAAATGGTGTTCCATTTATTTTACGATTATTCATATACTGGTAGGTATAAATGTATGTAATGCTTTGTCACATTTATGTATGTATGTATACTAGGAGAACGTGCTACTAAATTTTTGGTGCTGTAAAAATTCTTTTAATATTATTATAAAATTACGACGCAATGACATGAAAAAATTAGCAAAACATTATAAATATTGGTTGCATGTGGTTTGGGATTTAGTTGATAATTTTTCAAACCGATTTATTTATGGAAAGTTTAGGATTTTCAGTGATGATTGCTGATGGGAAATTGTGTGACTTTTAAAGATTTGTACAGGGTTATCCACTTTGAGGTTTCGAAGATAAACGTAAAAATGCATTTAAAATAATTTTTTTTTTCAAAAACTTCGATCCCTTTGAGGCAAGCCATAACTTGGCAAATGTTGGTTTTCAAATGCTCAAGTCTTAAAGGTTTACATATCTGTATAAACACAGTTTTTTGCGTATCCCCACCAAAAAAGTCCGTCGGTGTCAAATTACACTATGTCGTTGGAGATAACGCGGCCGGGAAATTTCTCTCGCTTTCAAGCCATATTCGCTCGTGTTGTGTGGCATATGATACCATGTTGTGGAAGCCACATATTGTCCAAGTCGTGCTCTTCAATAGCAGGCCAACAAAAAACTCGGTTATCATACGAACAAACATTCTGAATTGACAGTGACAGTCTCGCCGTTGAAAGAGCACACGAGACAGAAAGTTTTTTCCTGGGTGTAATTGCCTCTCTTCAATGAATTGAGAATTCTCGGGTGTCATAAATACGACAATTTTGCTTATTTACATGTCCCTCCCCCGAGTAAGAAATGTGCCTCGTTGCTAAAGAAATTTTTGTTCAAAAAATCGCCGTCAAATGCTCGTTGCTCAACCACCCAATCGACGCATTTACGGAATTGTGAATGCTCAGCTGATTTCAGTTGTTGTGTGAGCTGAACTTCCACTCAAAAAGGGAAGGAGGAAATAAAAGAACGGATATCTCTAACAAATTTTAATAGAGATGAAATTCAGTATATCAGTGGGCGAAGATAAATAATGAAACCAATCACAGTTACAAAAAGAAATAGGACCACGCTCACATGTGTGGTACACCGATGGATCAAAGACTGCAGAAGGAATTAGTACGGGGATCAAAGCTATCGATGCCTATGGGGAAATACCCCGGCATATTTAAAGCAGAGGTGTTCGCCATTACCTCATGTGCAGAAATTATACTCAAAAGAAAGACCAGTAATTTGCAATGAAAGCGATATCATCATGTACGATTAAGTCATATATGGTATGGGAATGTGCTAATCTGGGTTCCTTGCAAGTGAAGCGACCTTAATCTCTCCTACGGAACCAGAGCCCTTTTCCCTCTAGGAGACCTCATCACTAAAATTAAGAGTAGATAAGAAGAGAAGAAATGAGTATAAGAAACAGGTTCTGCTTCACTAGTGACGGCATGAGACAATCAAGAAAACTCATGGACGGCTACAATACTAGAAGATTTAAAGACATTACTTAGTAAGAATAACTTAAGAATACTAACAGGATTTCTTACAGGATATTGTAGACTGCGTGTAATAGATTTATTAAAGTTATTTGTATTCAAGGCTATAAAATGCAACTCTGTGAAACTCTGTAGAGTACATATAAATTCGTTTTCCGCGTACCAAACGGACGGAGTGAAAAACTGGGGTAAGTTTAATATGAACTGTAATTTAAACTAATATTTATTTCTCTTAAGAAATAAACTTGTTCAATTACAAATTGGCATGTTCCTTCCAAACTCCAGCGTTTATTTTGCTGCGCGACACTGTGTAAACATATGCATAGACTTGGAATCAGCTTTAGCGAGATTTGTAGCTTCTGTGAGCTATGACCAAACACACCGGTCCACATACTGTTTGATTGCGAAGCTGTTGTTAGAAGAAGCCTGAGACATCTAGGAGTCATTCAGCTAAGTTTTATTTCAAATAATGTGAAGTAATCGTAGGGCACAGTATACATTGGTCGCGGTGCATATGCTCCGTACTCATCTAGCTATGACAATGACGATATTTGAGGTGGAACGAGCAAATCGATGATGCACTGGCCCTACAATATCTGTAATCGATTTAGTCTCTTTGCTTGAGTAGTTGGACGATTATGTGCACCACAATCTCTTAAAGCGCGAATCTTCAAGATATAACTGAACAGAACAAACTATTCATCGTTTAGGTCTTTGAATCATCACTTTTGTAATAGGTTTTAAAATTTTAACAAGTTGTGCGGTTGTTAATCGATCCATTTTCATAAATACCTAATACGGCATTTCCACGACAGCACTACAAATACATGCTGAAGTACTTAATTCGCCATACAAATTTTTGAGAGCGAATTACACTAAAAGTGGGTAATTCTCTCAATTACCATGCGAATACCAAACCGTTGCCTTCTCTAATTCTTATCGAAAATTTATGTTGATGTTGTTGTTGTTGTAGCAGTTCCTTAACCCCGCATACGACAGGTTTAATCAATCTAAGTCGCCGAGGTTATATAAAGGGCGGTCCAAGAAACGTGTTGTTTCGACGAGATTGGAGCAAAGGGAAAGGAGGGTTAGATGAGTCGGTTTAAGAGGTCGGGAGGCGTTCAGTGCTTGTCTGTACGCCGTCCTGTCCAGCGGTTGTTGCACGTATTGCTGAATGGTGTTCTTGTTGTTGTTGTAGTAGTAGCGGCGGATGGTGTTCTTCATATCAAGTGCTTTGTAGGTTGCCAGCAAGGTTTCTTTGTCTTTACCTCAGGTGCTGCCGGCTAGCGCTTTGAGTATTTTGTTGCGGCCCTGGAGTTTTGCGGCAATTGCGGTCGTATGCGGAGTGAAGGAGTGCAGGCTATGGAATGTGACTCCGCATATTCCCAAAATTTTTGGGTTCTTTATAGGCGGCCTTTTTTCGTCATCGACATTCACATATAATTCAAGCCTGTACTCTTTCGTCCAGCTGGTGAAGAGGATAGCCGAGGATTTGGTATGTTGTATTTTCAACTGTCTTGCAGTGAAGAAGTGAGAAAGATCTGCGAGGTAGCAGTTCCCTTTTGAACATAGCGACATCAATATCCTGCCAAGACGCCAATATCGTGCAATCATCGGCATACGAGGTTAGGGAGAAGGAGTTCTTCTGGTGGTGGAGGGTGGAGGGAGCTTCGATATGTAAAAATTAAACAGTAGTGTGGAGAGGACACCACCATGTGGAACCCCCTGTTTAATTTTCCTTAATTTCGATGTGTCGCCTCGGAATATAACCGATGATTGTCGACCACTCAGGTAGCCCATGACCCACCTCTGCAACCCCGGCGGTAATAAAGATTCCTCAATGTCCGTGAGCAGCACTGAATGGTTTACGGTGTTAAAAGCTTTTGACAGATCCAGTGCTCGCGCAAGGTGGGTTTTGGTTTAGACCATTGAATATCCGAGTGTTTATGGTGTTAAGTGCTGTTGGGGTACTGTGCACTTTCCGGAAGCCATGCTGATGTGCTGCTGGACGCCGATGGTGAGTGAAAGTCGGGAGCAGCAAGGCCTCAAGTGTCTTCGCTACTGGGGGAGAGGAGAGTTATTGGCCGATAAGACTCTTCTTTGTTGGCTGGTTTCCCCGGTTTAAGTAGCGGGACCACCCTGCCCGTTTTCCACACGTCAGGTATCATTAGATGTTTTAGCATCAGCACGCATATTCCATCAGTGCCGATGGATTTGGAGGCTTTCGCCTTCCCGATGACCCCCTGAACCTTTTCCCTGGAGAAATCAAGCGCCGCGCTGGTGTTTGGCAGTTTGCGCATACGGTAGGTTACACGTCGTTTCGCTTTGTTTACCGAAGGATGCAATGTAAAGAGTCGGCTGAAATAGCTCGCGAGCTTTGGCAATTACCCACAACTCTGATGGGGGTGTTATCGTTCATTGTGCAAAATGTCGCATCGTCTATTTGTTCCTCTACGGTCATTTGACAGGCTAGAATGCCAAAGATCGTGATGCGCGATAAAATCGCCCAAAACCAAACGGTTTTCTCAACTAAGTAGCGCACCTATATCAGGGCTATATCCAACTGGACATCTCGTAACAGGAGGAATGTATATATTAAATATTTCGAGCTCGGCATCGCCTGACCAGATAGCTATGCCCTGATATTCTAGGGTAGTATCGATGTCGCTGCCGATGAGACGATACTGCACGGTGTTGTGTAAGATGAACGCTAAGCCCCCACCATGGTCTAGCTCGCGATCCTTGCGGATTATGTTGTATCCGGCCCGGCTCAGAAGATCCGAGCGGGCGGTCAGCTTCGTTTCCTAGATCACAGCAATTGACAGGTGCTCCCGGTTCATAAAGTCGACTATCTCGTCGATCTTCCCCTGGAGTCCGTTGCAGTTAAATTGTAAAAGTCCTGTCTGTCTCGGGGGAACGTTCGTGATGCAGGGGGTAAGAGAGTGACGCGTGGATGGAGTATGTTGCCGCTGTGTTAACCGCTGAAATTCGTTCCGCACATCGGCGTTGGTTGGCGGTCCTGTTCCTCACGGGAGGAGCAAGAGAAACCGATTGTGGATATGGATGGGGTCATGCTGCGGGGAGCTCCGGTAGACCGTAGAGGTCTCTGGGTTACCCAAAGTGGGTAAGGGTACTAAAAGCACTACCGTGGAGGTTTGGGCGCTGGCAGCATGGGGTCACATAACTTGTGGTCCACTCCCTATGAGTCTTAAGGCCTGAGCAGGCCTTAAGATGACTCCAACCACTGCACTGGTTGCACCTAACCGAGGTGGAGGAGTGGTGGAGTCTTTTAAGGCACACGCAGCAGAAATAATCTGTAGGATCAGGGTTGGTTTCGACGCCAGTCCTGATGAGAAGGATTTGGAGCAGCCCAGCTGCGAGGTGTTGCTCCGTTGGTATACTTAAATTAATTTTACCTGTTGACCTAAACGGGGTTAGATCGCCGAAAGGGTGACAGCCCTTGGCCGGATAAAATCCGGGTCAAGTCCGGTGCGTAAAACCGGCTGTCTTGAGAGTTTATCGTAATCAGCTGTTAAATCAAAAGAAATTAGATGAAAATCGTAAAAGAAAACACTAAAACACAATCATTTATTTGAAACCATTTGCGTATTTAAGAAAAAAAAAAATTGGAAGTTATTTAAGAAACTATAATGTCTAGGCGGACGTTAAACTTGTTGAAATTATAAGCATAATTAAATTTTTTTTTTTGTCGGATTTCACATGCTGGCATTTTCATTATCTTCTCATTCAATATTTTATTGACTTCTACTAAAATTTTTCTTTTTCCCTGCATTTTCAAATGGCACAAACAAGCGAAACAGAAAACTGTCAAATTGTGTGCCGTGTAAATGGGGGTATAATTCGCATTCGTAATTTAGAGGACGAACAATGTTTGTTCACGATCCCATGTAAAAGTCGTATAACTTTTAATTAAAACGGAATATGTTTGGTTTAACAGTTAAATTTGACAAATGTTAAAATAGGGCTCTATACTTTTGAAACCACGAAATGGATAACTCTATATCTTAGAGATTTTTTTAAATTATACCAATGAATTCATTGATGGACTGAACCATTTAGTATAATGTTTCGTTAGAAAAGTTTAGTATACATGAAAATTTAGTTTTTTATTTAAATAACTTTCCTCTTTTAATTAATGTAAATATTAGCTCAGTATTAGCATTGAATAACTTTCATTTTTTTAATTTGAACAACTTACACTGGGCAAAGATAAATTAAAAATAATGTAACAGCAAATTCATTAATATCATAAAATATATGTATGTATGTATGTTTGTATGTATGTGTGAATGTTTGTATGTATATATGTATGTTGAAGTTGTGAATGAAAAGACGAGAACAAACAAGCTACTCTCAATAGAACTTATTTCAGTTTTAATTTTTTTTAACAAATCTTGGAAAAATTCCTTTTATAAAATAAAAGAAAAATTTGTGATTTATCTAATTTGTGTCACATTTTTTAATTTGTAAAGAATAATTGGTTAAATATACAATTATAGCAATTTTTAACTCAGTCAATAGCATTTCTTGGGTGATTTTTTTTTTTTTTTAATTTTTGAGAACTAAAATTTTTTTGTGCTGCAATTTTAATTTAGAAAATGTAATTTTTTTAATTCAAAATAATTATATTGGTATTACGGCCTTAAAACTTTTATTGCATATTCAATTATCTACTTCAAAATGTTAAATGTTATTCCGAATATATGTCGCTTAATAATTTAACGTTCCTATATTATATCCGTTTCTGAAGTTAAATTGTATTTTCCTGGTTTTGAAACGAAAGTTCTGAACTTACTGATACAACTTTCTAAACCTGTGGTAGTACTATTTCGAATGCAAATCAAGCTGGTTTCTTTTTCTATCTTTTTTGAACTAGTCCGTATTGAAGCGTACATCAATATTGCGCCTTTTTAATACTAAGCAACTGCCTCCTCGTTTTCATCGTAGATATATGTGCATACATTCGGAGGGGTTGACATTGCCTGCCTAGGAGCGCCGCCACTAATTAGAGAAATTAGTTTTCTATAGTTTTGGATGTTGGTCGAGCCAGTATTAAACTCGATAACACTCCAGCCCTTTACATGAATTAAAAAAAAAACCGCAAAACCACATCAGACTAACACATAAAATATTTTTGTTTGCCTTTATAATCGAATCTTCTTAATATGTTAAAATTAAGCCTATCCCAGCAAAAAACGTTTAACCAAAAAAAAAAAAAAAAAAAAAAATGTTAAAACTTTTTGAAATCCCATGTGTTTTTGAAATTATAATTTGCAGTTATTTATGAATGTGAGGGTATGTGCGTTTTTTTTTTTTTTTTTTTTTTTTTTTTTTAATTTATGACCAACAATAGTTACTAATTATAGTTATGAACATAAAAAGATAATTTGTATTTTTACGGTGGATACAGGGAGTCTGTGGTAAAAGTTGCAATTTGCATAAAATCAATTACGTTTCATATTAACTTAGTTTGATGGTATGAGTGTGTAAGTTTTGTATAACTAATTAACTAAATTATTGTTTCAGATATTAACTATGCTTATGACATTACCTGATGGATTGGTTGATGAATCATATTGTGATGACCTGCTGTCGGCATTGGCAAATACATGCCGTAGGGCTGAGCTGAGGTACCACCAGCTGTTTGCGTGTTCGGCATATTGAATGGTGGTGGAGTGCCCGAGTGGAAATTTTGTTTCTCATATGACTGGTAAGTAAAAAAAAATTTGAAAAAGAAGAATGTAATGTGGAATATTAATTAAAATTTTGTTTATTGTGAACTTACATTGACTTTATTCAGCGCAACATGTCCCTTACTATACATGGACGATGTTATGTCTGAAGTTGTACCAGTTTGTGGCGGATTAGCGACATTTTGCGATTTTGTCTGCTGATTCACGCTCGACGGATAGGCGCCTTTTGTGTAATCCTGTGAAGCTTGCGACAATGTATCGTAGCTGGTCGAACCGTAACCAGTGCTGTATGAAGGCTTTGGAAATTGACCACCAGACGCTGTATTTGCAGCTGGAATTTGCTGCTACAAGTAGATAAAAATAATGATGATAATAATAATAATAACAAAAATATTAAGAATAAAAGTAAATTGTAAGAAACAAGACACTTCCTACATACCGGATAGATAGCTGGTGTGCCATATTGAAAACTGCCAGGCATAACATTTCCGCTATAGAAGTAGTAAGGAACATTTAGCATGTGACCGCCAGAGCCTGCTTGCTGCGACATTGTACTTGAAACCTGCATGAATATGTTTATTTTTAATAAAAAAAAATTTAAATATACATTTATATTTGGTAAATTTTCCTATTTTATAATAGCATATCGAATAATTTTGCACTTACATTGCTAACTGGGCTAGAATTATTGTCCGTTCTTGTGAAACGTGCATCAGTCATTGTGGAATATGCTACAGAACCCAAATTGTCGCGACCAGTGCCCAAACTAGTCGGAGTGTAGTTGAGATCGTAATAGCCCTGCTGTAATGTGAAGGTAGACAAAATTTCGATTTAAGTGTATTTACGATTTTCTTTCTTTTTTTTGTAGAAAAACACGAAATGATTATGTACGAAAACACAAGCATGATAAATGAGACGAAGCGACGTTTATTTATTTTATCAATTGCATAAATATATATATTACCTTTCAAACTATTGTCTATGTGAAAATTTAAGATGTAAAAATAAACGCAATAATGGGCGAAAATTCGAATAAATATCTATGGTAAAAGGGATTTTCCCCATAAGTGACAAAATAGATCTGACTTATTACCAGACGCTTTATGTAAACATCATTTTAACAATTTACTCTACAGTAAGTACAAACTGAGATGTATGACAGTATTGGAACCAACTGCATTTGTAGGTATTGCAAAAACCAACCCATACAAAAACATCTGAGACAAATAAAATTATTTGTGGTACGTCGCTTCGTTCCATTTCATGCAATATTTTAATATTTACAAAAGAAAGTGCGATGCAATAAAGGTAAAATATTACAAATAAGCATTGGGATGGAGTATTAGATTCACTTAAATCATATGGGAAGGAAAACTGAAAAAATGAATGGAATTAGAAAAAAATTTAAATAAGTAACTTTCACCCAGAGGTTGATAAAAGATAAAGTAAAAAACATAAATAAAATAAAATTTAATTATATTAAAATTATATGTGAGCACATTAAGGATGTGTGTAAACCATGCAAACCATAATTTTTTTTATAGGTAAATATATTAATTTTGACCGTTAAAGCGGTTATAAACACACGTTAGAGAGTTTCGTTTTTTTTTTTCATATAAACCAGCTTCAACACCGACTGTGAAAAATTTAATAGCCAATTGTTTGTTTCATGAACACACATATAGGATCAGTAAATTTGTTTTTTTTTAGTTAACATTTTTGTTATTAGTTAAATTTATTTGCAAATATATCCATGTTTTTAGTCATTTTAATTTCACCAAAAATATTTTCTCTATGTAATTCCAATCTAATTTTTTAATGCTTACATACAATTTTTGAGAAAAAAATATTCGTAGGAAAGGTACACATTTTTTTTTTTTATATTTTTGGAAATGAACAACAAGTTGTTACTTTTTTTTGTTAGGAGGTGCAGATTGATGGTAATGAATTTTGTATGCGATTAGACCACAACAAACATACATTTTACTTATGTAAAAAATATGGAATAGGAAGACTAATTAAATATATGTTAAAATATATATGTATATATATTATAATAATATATATGCAATTTTATGAACAAAAATTATTAATGATTTAACACCTAATTGCATTTGTTTTGCTTTTAATTTTTGATTAATGGATTTTTATTATATGGATGCTTGTGAAATTTTCATTGATTGAATTGAAATTTTTTTGTTTTTTTCTAAGTTTTGCATTTTCTCCATATGTGAACTCACCACGTGTGGCACTCTCTGTTGCATCATTTGTATTTCCTCGTAAGAATAAACTGGTTGCTGATAGTATGGCAATCCAGTCTGAATATATTGACTAACCATTTGGATGTTGGGCACCATTCCGCTAGCGCTTGTCTTATTTGATGATGATGACGATGAAACGGCTGCGGCTGCTGCGGCCACCACAGATGCGGGGTTGCTACTGCTACTGCTACCAGCGCCACCGGCGCCACCACCGCTACTACCACTGCCGCCAGCACCGCTGCCACCGCCGCTAACTGTACTGCTACTATTGGTATTCACATTATTATTACTAGCACTGCTTACGCTGTTATTGGCCACCGCGCTCGAGCTGTTACTATTCACATTCGAATTGTTGGCTACAACGGGAAAGAGTAATAAAAATTATATAGTGAAAAAAAAATTAAGGTTATTTGCAGCAATTCAACAATGCCTACAGTTAACCGACGAAGACTGATTTGCCGAAGAGTTTGCAGATACAGCCGAGTTGCCAGTGGCGCCACCGCTACTGCTGACTACGTTACTCGATGTTACACTGGAAAGAGCAATTTTTTGATACATTATGATATATGTACATATGTATTTGATTACGGTAACTTATTTGAAATTATTACAAAATTAATAATTGATTAGCAAATAACAGTTATTAGTAATAAGCATAATCAATCAATTCACCTAATCAAGCAAAAAGTCATTCATAACAAATAATTCAAATTAATCTATACATCTCCCTCTCTCTCTCTCTCTCTCTCTCTCTCTCCGTACTTACCTTTCGTAATGTGAACCACTAGACGCCGTTGCCGTATCCTTCAATTTAGCACTTGTACTAAAGTTACTGTATTGAGAGGATGAAGTATTTGTGCTACCGGCGAACCTATGCAATAACAAAAAAGTAACGGAATTATGACAATCTCTGTTAGTTTTCAAACATATTTAAAATAATAACTTTTTCAGCATTAACAAATAATTCAAATAAAAATTTAATTTCAGTTTCATGCGTAGTCAAATATCTAAATTATTGACAAGAGAATTTTGAGATAATAATAAGCCAGCACAGCGTATAGGATTTTAATGCAAGTAATGCATAAAAGTGAGTTTTATATAAGAACTTCAATTTAGAATATTTTTAGAGCGCAACTTTTCTTAGCCTAAGTGTAGAAATAAAAATGAGTCCACAATTCGTTTTAAACACAATGCCATTTATGTTTGTAGTTTCAATTTGTGGGCACTAAAATATATTTAAAAAAAAATTCTCTGACTGAGTCAGACTTTAACAAATTTCTTCAATTTATGTAGGTGTTTTTGTAATGTGTAAGCGTAATCCAAATCTTACTTTCACCCTCAATTTCATGTCAATTTAAATTTTGTTTCAAAGTTATAGTTTATTGATATTAATACATATTACTTACCCTGTGCTATTTGAGAGACCAGTTCCACCGTAAACACTTTGGCTGGACTGGTATGCACTTTGTTGTGTTGGATATCCCGATGACAAATATCCAGTATTTGTATTGCTACTAGGTAGTTGTTTTTGTTGTTAGATAATGATTTTCAACAATAATTTGGTAACATTAAAGCCAAAGATATTCAATGGATTTGCAGGCGGGCGGGAAGAAAGTAAGAATTTTTTTGGTTAGGGATAATTATTGTTAAAAGGCAATTGATTAATTCAAATATGTAACAGTAAAAAATCAATTCAATAATTATAGATTGTAATAAGATTGCAAACCAAAAATAAAATAATTAATTGCTTATTACCCAATAAAATGTAGTGAAGATAAAGCTCAACATATTTTAATTTAATTGCAAACGAAACGAAACGAAACAAATTGTTAAAAAAAAAATTGAATATTTTCTGGCACTCACTTTGCACTACTGTTACCACCGCTGCCACCAACTACGGGAATGTTTTGTGCCGCATTACCACTGCTGCCCACATTTACAGCACCACCAGTTACCGAATTAGATGCTGTCTGTGCATTAACTGCCGACTGTTGCGCTTGTTGTTGGTAGGAATTCATTGAATTCTGTTGATACGAACCATACGATTGCGGTTGGTATGAATTAGCAACAGATGACTAAGAGAAAAAAATTAATATGAAACAAAAGCACATTAGCAACGTATACATACAAATAAATTACGTTTTGATGTAGAGTAAATATTAAATTTATGATTATTTATATCTTACCTGCACATTGGCATAACTACTGCTATTGTAAACCTGCCCAGCAGCAGATGGCTGATAGGCATTTGAAGCCTTGTTAGCTACAGACGCACTCGTTTGATAGGCGCTCGTTTGATAACCACCAGCCGAATTCGTTGCACTCTGCGACTGACCGTATGGATCGCTTTTAGTCAAATCCAATGAGTGATTGGATGTGCCACCAACCGATGCGGTGCCCCCACCAACGACTACGCCAACACCACTACCACCGCTAACAACTTGCTGTTGTTGTTGTTGCACAGCTGCTGTGCCACGCTGTGAGTAACCACTCGTTAAAGCATCACTCTACATAATAGTTCTTGTTGTACATATAGATAAACTTAACAAAAAATATGTATTTACTTACAAGTTGTGCACTTTGTAGTCCAGCCGACAATGTTGCTTGTTGTTGTTGCACATTAGACTTACTTTGATAGTCATTAGCAACATCCTGCTGTGATTGTACCAGTTGCTGTTGCGACTGTGTTTGTTGTTGCTGTTGTTGTTGACCATCAATTGTCACTGCGGCACCAAACTTTTCCGGTAAAGTGTCGAAGGTATCTTCAGTGCCAAAATCTAGACCACCAAATTGCACATCCAAATAACCAATGTTGTTTAATGTGTCACCAGGCATTTCGACCGCAGTAGATGGTATCTAGAATTAAAAAGCTGTATTACAAATTTATGCTTCCCTACTAGATTTTTCCATCTGAAATACCTTCGAAGGTGGCGGCAATTTGGCACGTGCCCTCCGAACTTGCGGCTGTTGCACACCACCCGCCAATTGTGACTGATCAGCACCAGGAATGTTGAGACCAGCTGTAGCGGCTGTGGTCCCTGCTGCACCTGAACCGAATACGTTAGCGTATGATGTCGGATATTGTACAGCAGCATTTTGTGCATACGTCGATGCCAGCTGTTGTTGCTGCAATGGTTGTTGCACTGACGATGCTGCCGCAGCGTTTTGCGATGTTAAAGAGTTGAAATACTGAGATTGTTCGGCGGATAGTGTGGCCGAGGCTTTAATTTGCGTTTGTGGTTGCTGCTGTTGTTGCTGCTGCTGCACTTGTTGCACTAAGTTTGCAGCAGCCGTTGCTGCATTTGAAAATGTATCCACGCCACTGACATAGGGCGAGCTACTAAGTGCCGTTGCAGCCAAACTGTTTGAACCAGCGACGCCAGATGACTGCTGTTGCTGTTGAGGCGTCAGTGGTTGAGATTGGGGTAATTGCGAGCTAGCCACTGCTGCACTATACTGCATCATAGGTGTTGTAGCTACGGAGGCAGACTGCACAACCGCCGAATTTACAGGTGAACTATCGTCGTTTAAGCTGCTGTTGCCACCAACAGACGGACTTCCACCTGTCACGCCGACTGAATTTCCAACAAGTGAATTCAAATGAGATCCCTGTTGTTGTGGTGACGTTGCACTGCCCACCAGATTTGACGTGCCCAAGTGGTGCTCTAAACCAGGAGGCGCTGCCAACTCACTTGTACCGCTACTTACACCGCTCACACTACCGACACCACCGCTAACCACACTTGCCGCAGTCTGATTAGGTAGATTGCTTGTCGTAAATACTTTGCTGTCTTTAAGCGAACCCACATATTCCTCATTATCCCAATCTCCCCAAGCGTCATCTTGTATTTGCTGCTGCTGTTTTTCAGCATTCTGAGCAATGGTATTGTCCCATAACTCTACCTCTTGATGATCTTCGTTGGTGCCAGAACGAGAATTGTAGCTTCTTTCACCACGACCTCCTGTGCCACGGCCGCCAGCACCGAATCGGCCACCGCCGCGACCGCCACGACCTGCGTAACCACCACCTCGACCAGCGCCGCTACGACCACCACCACCACCGCCGCCGCCTCCACCACCTTCCCTACGCCGATAGTTGTCATTACGATCATCACCGCCACGTGTATCACGTAAATTACGCTCGTTTTCGCGGGCCTCTCTGCCGCGCCCTACAAAAAAAAGGTATTCGTTATTATTTTAATTTATGCACAAATTGTATAAAATTCTTACATCCTCGACTGTCAGTGCCACCACGACCACCTCGGTTACTGCTCCTGTTACGTGACTTTTCACGTCTGTCCGTGTTTGCGTTGGTATCAGTCCATTCACCATCGCCACCTGCGTTCTCTTGGCCGGCACTTGCAGCTTTGTTCTTTTTCTTCTTTGAAGAAGTCTCAAAAGCTCCCTGTTTTTTTTTTTTTTTTTTTTTTTTTTTTGATAACATGTGATTATTATATTTATTAGTTGATCATATACATATGTTTATGTGTGTATGTACATACCACAGGAAGGGTTTCTAAGAGATATACTACTGCACGCTCCAAATCATTATCGCATTCATATAATGCACAACATACTTCCTCTTCGGAACGTTGAGTCATCTCAATTAGTGTAGCGACTTTTTCGCGCATTTGGGGATCTTCTGATGTGTTACTGTTAGTAATCTGGGCAATACGTAATTGCTCAGCAGTTGGCTAAAAAAAAAAATATAAACTATTTAAACATCCAAAATTATTATTGTTTATTATGCAGGGCTTACCTTTGGATGCGATTTTTCCTTTTCTGTTTTTGAGACATCTGTTTTCTTAGTTGATGTCTGTATGGCAGAATCTCCACCTCCGCCACCTCCACTGCCTGAATTTGATTTTTTTTGATTGCGACCGCCGCCGCTATTCCGATTTTGTGTGCTCATATTTATATGTACACTGTATTTACAAGTAAGCTTTAAGAAGAAAAATATTTTCATTCATGTACATTTAAACAAAGAAAACCTTAAAGCAAATTGGAAAGTTTGAAAATATAAATTATGTATGTATATTTAGTCTGGCTAAACTTCACGCAATGAAAATACAGAATATTCAATATCTTCTTCTTTTGACCTAAATATCTTCACCATAAACTACTATTTTTCTTTACACCATTTTAGGTATGTTACAAAAACTTACATTTTCAAAAATTCAATGGTAAAAAGAAACATAACCAAAATGCAAAGCTATAAATAAAATTAATGAAGAAAAAATCATATCTGGAAAATTGTTGTATCATCACAACTATACGAATGAAACTACTCAAACTTTTTCCATACGTGTAATAAAAAGTTTTATCACAATAAAATTAAGTAAATATTATAAAAATAAGCGGGTGTTTGACAAAGCTATTGCGAAGAATTAATATGACAAATAATAATAGCGCGTGTAGTTCAATGTCTCATTCAAGAGTCGCTGCCTCTGCCGACGTTGCTCCCTACGTCGTTTCACAAGCGAACCGCACCGAAACTCCCAAACTTCGGCACCGGCATAATACCATTTATATTCCTAGTCAAATAATCCGATTAAAAAAATGTGTCCACATGTTTGTTGTACTCGTCTTTTGGTCTTTTACTAACTAAGATAGACTTCTTCGCAAAATGTTTTCGATTTTTCTCTTAAATACACCGCATGAGCCTTTCGTTCCACACACCTTTTTTTACTTTAATAAAATTCCTTTTTATTATAACTTTTTGTATTTGGTTTAATATAAATATTGAACCCCACACAGTCATGCGTTACACTCAAACTATTAAATAAATTTACAACAATCGTTTACTGGGAAAATTTTACCTTTAAGTGAGCGTAAAATACACTAATTGCATACACAAGAAATTGATTTATAAAATTTCAGCTTGACACGCTGTTGCCAGCTTACTCACAAAATATATTGCAGAAATTAAATATTTTAATACTACAAATAATTTGCCGTTTCATTTAGAAAGAAATATGTCAAAAAACAAAATGCTAGCGATATTAATAAGACAAACATATGTTCGAAGGAAAGAAGAAAAATAATTGAATTTTAACAATTAAATGTCATATTTTTATAAAAAAAAAAATATTTTCAAAAGTTGTTGGTAACCATGGGTACTTCGGCAGTTCTTCCCTAATTACCTTTTATTCGGCAACATTAGACGAAAGAACATTCGCTATCCCATTAGTTCTATAAACCACTCGTCCTTTTCCAACATACTAAAAGCCTACTCTTTATCAATCCGAAGCGGTTAGTCTTTTTCTTACTATTAATAATTGATGACTGGTACTATTTTGGAAAAAAAAAATATTCTTCACTTTACAATTAATCATAAAATCAAAAAACGCTATTAAAAATTTATATTTAGTTGGGATCTGGTTGAACGAACTCAGCAAACGAAATAAACAAACCTGACTAAGGCAATCGGCAACCCTTATTCACTACCTACAACACCCGCTTCTTTACTAACGCAAGAGTGAAATGTCATATCTGCACATCATTAATGTGTGTGGGAGGAAAAGAGAGAATAACCATATTTTTCCGACGCTCTTTTTTCAGAAAACAGACGGCAAAGGCAAATAACCCGAGTGAAATAAAATACAATAAAAAAAAATATGAACAAAATGGAGTAGTTCATAGAATTTTTCCTCACAAGGTATTAATTTTTAGCGCTTTGGACATTTAAATTTAGCACCTTCCCTTTTAAACTACACATAAAGGACGCCCTGCTTAAATGAGAATCACAATACATATTTTAAACATATACGGAAATTTTTCCGGTCCATGTGGATAAAAACTCATGCGACAGGACGCCATTTCAACGCTATTGCACAAGCACTCATTTCTCTTTCGCACTTATATTCGGATGAATAAGCACTTCACTTGTACGCTTTCTTCCCCCAAAAATAATTCTCAACAATTTGTGGTGGTAGCTAGACTAAAAAATGTTCAAATCCATATTTAAGCCAAGTATTTACACTAATTCGCAAATTTTATATAAAATCTGATAATAATTAACTTAACACACATTTTGTTCACTAATTACAGTAATTTAACACCAATATTTTACTAATAAAATGCTGAAATTTACGAAGCAAAAGCACCGTACCTGCAAAAGTGCCGTCTTCTTCTAAAGAAAGTCAGCGTTGCCACTACTCACTAATAATGGTGAAACACTGACTACAGTCTGTTCGAAAAAAGAGCAGACAAATGGAAAACATATAATTCTTTGGGTTAAATCTTTAGTCTGAGTTTACATGAGGATACTATTGTCACTTGTTATCGAAATTTTATCTTTTGTGTCGCCGTTTACGTTGTTTGGTGTTCATTTTTTTTCTCTACTCCGCTTTATTTTACACTCGTAATTTTTCGTTCGCATCGCGCTTTTTATTGTGTCTAAAATAAAAACACGTCGTCGACAAAAAGTATCTCCGTGTAAACTCAGACTTAATGATTATCTCAGAGTAAACTTTTTTTACAGTTATCTCAGAGTCGCATTCATTTGAAAAGAGTAGACAACAATAGTATTGAGTACAGTCTAAAATATTACTTTTCTCAAGATATTCATATGCACTTTTTTTTACAATTGTTTATTTGAAGAAGATAAGGTAAAGCAGAGAGCTTATAATAAATTTCCTGCTATAAGTTCTCCGCTGACTCTTCAATTTACGCTCTTTCCCAAAAAGCCAATTTACGAGACCGTCATGCCGCTTTGTGTTCATATACGTTCTTTGCCTTAAGTAGCCGCAAGAAATATTAATGTCTCATACGGCAACACTATGACAGCTCAGCTGTTTTAATTGTCAAAATTAATCTTATACCATGTTATACATTTCGGTCGTGTTTTCGTAATAAATTTTCCCCATTTAGGTTTTTAACTGAAAGTATAAATTTATTTAAAAAAAATTACACAAAAGTGGTAAAATGTCACTCACTCCCGCTAGTGGTATTGGCCGTTATTACAAAAATTCGGCCAAAATTATTCGCTTTGTGCGATTAGGTTGCACAAATCGACCCTTCTATCACATCGTTGTTATGGAGGTGTGTATAATCATTACATATTTGTTTCTATTTTTTTATTAAATTAACATTTATTATAGCGTCGAAAAAATCAACATCAACCAGTAATAGAACAAGTTGGCACCTATGACCCAATGCCAAATGTTCAAAAAGAACGTTTGGTTTCTTTCAATTTTGAACGTATACGCTATTGGTTAGGTCGTGGAGCACATTTGTCTACACCAGCAGCAGAATTACTTGGCATTGCTGGTTTCATACCTATTCATCCGCGCACTTATATGACCGCGTGGCGGAACAGGCAAAAAGCAGCTCGAGGAGAAGAAACCGATGAAAAAGATCCCGTTGCTGCGTGATAGGTTGCTTTAGGCATAGAGAAATGTTTTGGCTTAACAATGCATGCATTCGATAGTAATAAACATTTTCGGACTACAAACCTACTTACCATGAACGGACTGTTTCATTTATAAATATTAACAAGTTTTTAATTACATTGTTTTATTTTACCAAGCAATAAAGCCCAAAAAATTTTTACTGTTTTCTAATTTTCTTTTTTTTTTAAATAAAAGTTCAATATTTTAATTTAAATACAATAAAAATTTTAAAAGCAACAAGTAAGCTTTTTTTTGGATTGGTGCAAAATGCTAGTAACAACAACTATCAAATCACATTTATATGTATATTATGTTTTAAAAATCTTCTCAATGGTAATTTGGGTTTTCTTGAATTGAAAAAATCGTAATATCCATTTCTCACTTGTTCCACATGTTTATATATGTATGCTAGTTGTGTGCTCAAAATTTACGAAAAGAATGGTAAGTGTTACACTCTAAATTTCTGGTTTAGTTTATTACTTAAAAAATGTGAACTAAGTAACACGACGATACCTTAAAAGATGTTAGGTGTTGTTGAATACGTTTATACTATGCCATTGATCTTTGTGTTTACAGTTTTTTTTCATACTTTGTTCTTTTTGCGCTCTCCACCAATTAATGTTGCTTTTGATTTTACAGTATTTTTTATGTTTTCGATGAAATGCCATCATTCTCAGTAATAGGTAATAAAATACATAGCCTAACGACATTTAATCTTGTTTAGTAATGCTGTGAATCGAATCCTTTGCTTTAGCTGCCATCTTATCAATGAATTCATCTGCAGCTGGAAAATAGAACAAATATATTTGTAATACATGCTTAGGTATTTTGCAGAAACGTTAAGGTTAATATTTAATACTGATTATAAATTTCAATAAAAACGCTACGAAACCAGTAGTTTATTTTGTAATATAATTTAAGGGTTAGTTTCTTAACTTTAATTATGCATTGTAAGTCCAAAACTGTAGGGTATTTATTCGTAGAGAAATAAATTAATTATAAAATACAAATATAATTTAGAGAGAAATAAAAACTTAAATGAAAATAAACAATAAATGTTTAATAAACTCAAATCTAAATTCATAAAACATAGTTGTGGACGAAGTAAAAAAAAATACCTACATAAATATACATATGTATGCATATAGGATATCGCTTATTTTAATGTACTTTATCTTGAGTTGTATGAGTTAATATTATTATTAAATAAATTTACCTCTGTGATGTTTCAGAAAATATGGACGTACAACGCTGTGATAGATGACGAAAGAACCGTTTCTTTCAATAGGCAGCATACACCAAATGAGGAAGGCACACTGAAATGAAAAAGAAAAACAATTAATTTCATTTTATATTTAATACATAATAAAAATGAAATTTATGTGTGTATAACAATCACCTTTAGTAACCAGTAAAATGGTATGACAGCGGTCAAAAAGCCAGAGAAATATTCAATCAATGACAATATGGCATAAGTCACCCAATAGATTAACCATCTGGTATCGTCCAATTTTGTACTCGACTCAATGGCATGAATGGAGATGTAGGCAGGATAAGCAACGCCGATTGTGTTGCACAGCAACTGAGCGCCATAGCCGAAAATCAAGTACAATGCGCAGAATGCAGCAGCACCTAAAATATAGGCATTTTTAATTAGAAAAAAAATTCAGTTAATATACATAAGTAGATAGATGGTTGCCCTTGAATTATATGTACATGTGTGAATATATGAAACAAAAATAAAACTCTTTATGCGTATGCATAATTTCGCTAATATTAACCAATTGCTAGCGTTGTTTGCTCGCGATATATTTGCAATAGTTTCTCTTGTAGCGGCTCGAACATTGCACTTTCTTTGTTAGTATTAGTCTAGTGGCTAAAAAAATTCCACCAAGGGCTTTGTTAAGTACGACGATAAAATGTTTCTGGTTGCACTGAACTCTGAATACTGCCTGTGAAATATTCGCTATAAATATTTTCTACTCGATTTCAGCTGCTGAAATACGAAGAGCAAATAAGCTAGAGGTTTTTTTTATAATAATGTAAAAGGTTCGCTTATATTATTTCAACAACGCATGAACCTTTTTTCTGCTTTGCCACGTAAATACGATACATAAATTAAAAATGCCTCAACAGCCGCTTGTCAGTTCGGTATACAGCGTGTTAACGAGCACAAATCAAGCTGAAATGCGTCTACAACAGAGAACACTATCCGAGAGAGGAAAAAAATGTAATTAACCGCCTATCATTATATTACCTAGTAGAAAATTAACCATTTTGCTATGTCAATGTGCTAAAGTAAAGCACAGTAGAGACTAACAAAATATAATTTATAGAATGATTAACAAGATTTGAACAAAAGTTCTCATATATGGCGAACTGTCTACGTAGATAAGCACATGCATATGTATTTGATTCAACATAGGGCAAGACAGACATGAAAAAATCGGTATCTAGAAACATTATTACTCACATTACATATTAATTAAATAAAACCAGATTCTTGGTCTCGCACATTAAGAGAGCAAATTGTTTGCTGTTCGAGTATTGATATATCTACATATGTAGTCTAAGTGTTCTTAGTTCCACAGTGTAAGTCTTTATGCTTGCAATTTATATATATTTATATATAATTAGCGCTTTGTAACCGCTGTGGCGATTTTTTGCCGAGCTCCTCCTCCAATTTGTGGTTCTGCGTCTAGATGTTTTTCCAACAAATGGAGCAACCTACAGTTTATACCAAGCCGCCTCCGAACAGCTGATGGTTTTTTTATGTGGAGCTGTTTTTTATGTCAGAAATACACTAGGGGCGATCGCGATTAGAAAAATTAACTTATTTTTTTATTTAAATTAATTTTCTAGAACTTTTTGGATGGAACTTGAGCCTTCCGAATGGTAGTACGCAATGCTAACCACTTGGCTACCGCGGCCGCCAATATTGATACATACATATGTAATTAATATATATTGATTTGTATGTTTTACTTACATCTCACAAATCAAAAGATAAATGCAATAAATTATATATGATATCGAGTATATGTATATGTACATATAAAGCAGTGATCTGGCAAAAAATATACATCTGGGAAATATTATGAGCTTTCACTGTGACAATAATATGATATTATTCGTTGCTGTTTTGATGTGCTGTAAGCACTGTTTTTATGAAATAGGTTATAAAGAAATAAAATGTTTATACTAGAGCAGACAAATGCACAAATGACAACACAAATCACATTTTATCAAGCCATACAAATTTACATTATAAACACTACATAGGCACATAAGTACATAAATAAGTAGAATTAACTAGCAATATAAGTAAATAACGAAGTTAATTGACAATAATATTATTATAGGTAAAAAATACTATCGAAATAACATGGTTCATTTCTATTTACATGTATTTATGTATGTATATATGTACATATGTATGCATGTATGTATGTATTTGGTATCCTTGGATTAGTTTCTCCCTTAAAATTATTTGAAAATGTCAAGAAAATTCATTAAGCATAATAGCTTAAAATATACACAATTCAAATATGTATTACGCATCATAACAAGTACACACCAGTTCCAAATTTAACCACCGGATCACTAAGGGTTTTTATACGCTTTTCACGTTTTCGCCAATTAATAAAATAATCCCATATCCACATTTTGAGCCTTTTAAACAAAACGCAGTTAACGCTCTATGCTTTTATGAATTAAAAGGGTTCCGAGCATTTATGTTTATATCTTTGTAAGTACAATAAGGCAGTCACGCTTTATCTGGTTTATTCATAAGCATCGACTTAAAAATTACTGCGGTGCACAACGTAATACAGGTAGAGTAATAGTTTTATATAGTTATATTGCCACGTATATATTTATATAAATTTATTGCAATGATAAAATTATTTTATTGCTTCTTTTACTATGACGTCAGCACTGACTATTGCCCTTTACTTTTTTCTATTGCTGGTTCACTTTAATAATTTTTATTTGCAAAAAAAAAAGTAAAAAGCGATTGAAACACTTGCAAAATTTAAATAAAGATCACTTTTAAATTAAATAAACCTCTCTTAAAAAGCGATAGCAAAATAATTTTTGTTTTGTGAATGTTAGGGAAATGGAAGAACTGATGAAATAACGTGCATACCATGAGTAATTCTACTGCTATTGTTTGCTAAGGTCTAAAGTATTTTTGACGGAAAAGAGAAAAATTAAAAGATAAGAATAACATAACGAAGTTCCCAAACACTCCGCATGTCAGGTCAGTTTTTAAAACGTGCAAGTGTTTGAGATTCGACAAATTTATCACTAATTATAGTTGCCCCACATTGAATGTGCTATTTTTAAAAATCAATTGCTTACTTGTGTGTGCCTACGTTGACAATATAGCCTTTCCAAAGCCGCGATGTCAACGAGTCGGCAAAGTATTACAAAAGTAAGACGACTCACCCAAAAATAAATATAATCTGGGAACGTTTGTTTTTGCTTCGACAAATTCAAAAGCTTGAGTCCACGGTTTGCTGCGGTCTTTGAGCGCCTCTTCCACCGATTTCCGGTACTTTTCCGCTAATTCCTGTGCCCTCTGTGCCATCGTTGGTAATTTTTAAAAATTTTACAAGTCTTAATTTTTAAGTAGTTATAGCTGTCGCTGTTCTACTGCTTCTTATCCGCCACCGAGTACGATGCTTCCAATTTTCCAAAATCTAATTTTTCTTCTTTTTTGACGTTTTGCTTGCGCCTACTTTCCATTGACGTTAGCAAATGAAATGCCAACAGTGATGCGGAAATTAATAAAATTGGTCTGATTGAAAGCGAAACAGAAAATGATTGAATAAAAATTTGTTTAAATTGTAAAATTTTTAATAAATAACGTTTTGACCAATCGTATTACCCGATTAAATTTTTTTGGGAAAACTTTAGTTTGGAGCCTGTGGTTTTTTGTTATGAAATGGGTAATTATTCAGATAAGCGGCTTTTGCTTAAACGGTCCAAAAATGATTGGGTTTTTGGCTAAATCGATGTATTTGATGATTGTCTTCTCATTCAAAGAGGGGGAAAGCTAAATTTTACGATAGTTTTATTATTATTAACATTTAAAGTTGCACTAAAATTACTATCAAACACATTACATACAAATACACAGTTAAAGTGATGCTGCCATACTGTGAAAGAAATCTAAAAAAGAGCAATGTGTGGGTCGGGTTCAGTTTGTTTTTTGGATTTTTTTTAGAACGAACAACAACAAAAATGAATAACATTAACATATTTTTACAGAAACAAGAACGAAAATACATAAAATTCAGGTATTTTTAATAAAACGGCGTCGAAAATACATAACATTCACGTATAGATACAAAAACGAGGTCGAATATACATAACATTCACATATTTTTACAAAAAATAAATTATTATTTCACTAAACATTTTTTGGGTCCTACAATTTCGCGGCGAAATTGTAGGACCCAAAAAATGTTTAGTGAAATAATAATTTATTTTTTGTAAAAATATGTGAATGTTATGTATATTCGACCTCGTTTTTGTATCTATACGTGAATGTTATGTATTTTCGAAGCCGTTCTATTAAAAATACGTGAATATTATTTATTTTAGTTCTTGTTCGATGAAATAATTCGAAAAAACTATGCCGGACCCCCAAACGCTGCCTCTTATTTATTGCTCTTTTTTTTTTAGATTACTTTCACAGTATGGTAACATCGCTATAACCTTGCATTTGTATGTAATGTGTTTGTTAGTGATTTTAGTGCAACTTTGAATGTTAATATTAATAAAACTATTGCAAAATTCAGCTTTCCCCCACTTTGAATGAAAAGATAATCATCAAATACATCGATTTAGCCAAAAACCCAATCATTTTTGGACCGTTTAAGCAAAAGCCGCTTATCTGAATAATTACCATGAAATGTTCATAGTTGGTAGTAGGAGATCTACAATTACCAAAAATATAAGTTTTATTGCGCGCAAATTTATAGTTTAAAAGTTTTTAACATTTTAATTTACACTTCTTACAAGCAGGCAGTCTACTTGTATTTTACTCATAAACACACTAACAATACCTGACTATGCCCAAAAACGATGTTGCCGTACTGCGTAAGAAATCTTAAAAGAAGCAATAAATAAAACGGAGCGTATCGAGATCCGGCCGTTTTTTTAGATTTATTGAAACGAACAATAACGAAAATATATAACATACACATACATAACAAGACAAAAATACATAACTTTCACATATTTTAACAGAAAAAAATATGTTATTTATTTTCGTTTTTGTTTCTTTCAATAAATCTAAAAAAAACTGGGCCGGATCTCGATACGCTCCGTTTTATTTATTGCTTTTTTTAAGATTTCTTACACAGTACGGCAACAGTTGTGACAAAAGCCGATGTGATCTGTAATTACCAAAATATGTGCAATATTTAAATGAACAAAAAATAAAAATTTCACAATTTAATGATAGTTTATTTTATCGGCCGCGCTTTGGATTGCAACCCTGGGCCGGACTAACACCGGCTTCGCCTTGCACAGTATTCTTAAGTGAAACACCTTTGTAAGTTTGGCGGCCTTCAGCCGCGCTTTGGGTTGTAACCCTGGGCCGGACTAACACCGGCTTCGAGTTGCACAGTATTCTTAAGTAAAACTCTTTATTTTCACGCAACCTTTTATGCGAAATCCTCATTTTATTTTGCTTGGATATTATTGTTCAGTTTTAGATTATTTTACGGAGTGGCAACGCCTGCCTAGCCAAGGATTGTTAGTGTGCTTATAAGTAAAGCAGAAGCAGACTCTCTGCATATAAAAAGTGTAACTTTAAATGTTTATAACTTTTAAACTATAAATTTGTATTTTTGGCAATTGTAGACCTCCTACTACCAACTATGAGCATTTTATAAAAAAAAAACCACAGGCTCCAAACTAAAGTTAACCCCTTATGTAACCCTGGTGTTGTCCGAAATAGTAATTTTTATTTCGTTTAACGCGTGCCTACGTTTGACTGCCCTTTAAATTAAATTTCAAAATTTCTCAATTTGACATGCGATTTGGTATCAAATAATTTTATCTAAGTGTACACCTATGTTTATGTTTGAAAGTACTTCAAGCACACTTACTTGATCTTCAATCAATCAAATATCAGTGCTTATACTGTTATCAGTGCTATTAAAATATTAATTAGCAATGAATGTTCAAGGTATAGAATATGATATTTTTGCTAATTTAAATATATTCTCCATGTAAATCAAGTTCTTTGAAAAATATGATACAATTTGGCAACTGGACAATCAAATTTCGCAATACTTCAAAATTGCGTATTCTAAATGTATACCGTTGTATATGCAAGTATATATGAATGTATGTATAATGAGCTATTTTTTATATACATACCTCATGCGACGAAGTGTCATGCCGGTCAGTTTAATAGGTAAATGAATGCAATCTTTGTTAAATTTACATTCACAATAAATGTCTATAGGGTTGTCAAAGAAATAATATCAAAATAAATAGATATATATGTGTATATGTGCAGAAAATTCACTAGGGTTGTTATTTCCACCAGTGCTTTTACTTTGCCACTTTGACGTTCACTACTTAAATTCGGCGAACATATAGCATATTGCAGCGCTTCAAGCTTTTTCTTTGTTTGACATTCCGTTCTTTTTGCAATACGAGCTGAAAACCAATGTTGTATTTTGTGCTATTAATTAATTGTAGCACCTACGGTTTGACCTATAAGTCTGAGTTTACATTAGGATACTTTTGTCGCTTATATTCCCTTAGGCATATATGTTTGCATGCACATATGTACATACATATATTGTAATACACATATTGTAGTAAAAACCCCAAATTTCATTTCCAAATTTACGGCATTTATTCCTACAAGCGAAGACAAAAAGGATCCCCGTGTAAACTCAGACTAACAGTTCAGTTCGATTTTTGGCATGAAAACTACACAGCTACACTTTTCTAAATTTAAATAACTACGATCTGGCAGGCGCTGCACACGAACAACACGAAATAGTAGTTTTCGGCCATTTTGAATTGTTTTTAACTAAATAGGAAATAGGTTACGGAAGTGATGAAGAGGATATCCGATTGTGGTTGTGTTGTCTTGGTTATGGAAAAAATTTTAAGTATATAAATTTACGCTGTTTGCAGATAAATGTTTATTTGCATATGATATCAAGTACACAGCAATATCACAAAGTTAATTTTACTCATTATTCACGTTAAGCCATACATTTCCTTCCTCCTTTCTTTCCTTTCAACTTTATAATATGGTAATAGTTTTCTAATTACCTCTGCAAATGGATACTCGAAAAACAATGCAAATACAAAAGCGGCGATTTGAGTCAATACAAAGGCGATTACAATTTGGCAGAACTGTAATTAATTGAATTTCATTATACTGTGAAAATAAGAGTATACAAATGCAATAATGTTGGCATTACCAAATAAAAGCGATTTACATAAATCGGCTGTCTGTAGAAGCCACCCATTACACGCAGAATGACTAGATGCCACAAATAGGCTTGATAAGAAATTTTCGAAAAAATGCGGAAAAATTTGAAACAGCAAAACTCGTAAGCAATCCCTTAAAAAATAAAACAAAATAAAATAAAATAAAGAACTTCCTACTATTTACATTGATAATTATCATGCCACTTACATCCTAACTTTAAGCACATGCCCAAAATCGCTGCACAGCAGATTAAAACCCATATATTCCGATAAAAGTTCGCAAATAGAGCGACCCAAATTGAAGGCTTCTCGAAATCTATTGACACAAAAAATCCAGCGAAGAAAAGTAGACCAAAGGCAAGGGGAAATATTACCCACCAGCTGAGTTCATATCTTAATAAGCCACGGTATTGTTTGCTATTGTTACGTAATTTCAAGTATAGTTCTGCGGTAATGAAACCAAATAGGTAGCCACCAATATTTGTATAGAAGGGTGTGTATGCTTGGTAAAAAGTTTCGGCATTTCGAAAAAACATATAACGATAGTTTCTAGAGGTGAAACGAACGTAGGATTAGAAAATACTTAGGTCCATGTGAAATTGTTGTAAAATACTTACTCCGGATTTGTGTGATATATCGGGTTTAGTTTTAAAAAGTATGTTATGAATCCTGTTATCGAGAAAGTTAATACTAGTAGAATGATATATGTAAGTGTGCGAAGTGTTGGAAACCTGAAAGTTTAGGTAGTTGTTTTTGTTTTACTATTTTCAATTATTAATTGTATTACACTCACTTATTGATGACGATCAAAACTATAAGAAATAATTCAAAAAGTTGCATATCGGCTGCTAGATACCAGGTTTGATGTGAGCACTACGAACATTATTAATGAATATGTTAAGTAATGGAGTTGAGTATAACTGGGTTATCCATTTTGCGGTTTCGAAAAAAAGTGTAAGTAAAATACTTTATTATAAAATAATGCATTATTTCACATCAAATTGTAATCTTTTCATTATATTTGAAACACTGCACCGTTCAAATGACCGCCTCTTGAATTTTTGTACATATTGGACAGCATCTCCACCAAAACTTGTCGAGTGCTGGTTTTCCAGTGCCTCACAAAAAAAAAATATGACCAACGATGACAAATTGCACGATCTCGATGCCATGTTCGATCGTGTTGTGCCGCATGTCGCACCAACTTGCTTGTACCGCGGATTGTCCAGCGCACCGGACAGTAAGCTTTGCTTGAGTGTAATGGTCTCTTTTCCATTTTTGAGGATTCTCGGAGCCCCAAATGCGTATCTCCCGAGTGAGAAATAAGCCTCGTCGCTAACAGAAAATTTGTTCGAAAAATCCACTTCCAAACGACGTTGTAAATGGTCAGCTGGCTTCAGTTGTTGGGTGAGCTAGACTTTATATTGATGTAGTTGTAAGTCAAAGTGCAAAATACGCCATAATGTACTGTAAAACAGTCCCAGCTCTTGAGAACGTCGAGAAATTCGGGTCTTCAGTTATACTTTCACTTACCGTAGCGATATTTGAGGTGGAACGAACAAAACGACGATGCACAGGCCCTCCAACATCTGTAAACGATTCAGTGTCTTCAAATTTCTTTAAAATTTTACCAGTTATTTGAGAAGTTGGGTGATTATCGCATTTTTTGTAGTAGATTTTAACAATTTCAAAGCGTTGTGCGATTGTTAAGCGATCCATTTTTATAAATGACTGATTTTTAACTAAAACAAAATATGTTTGGTTTGACAGTTACGTTTGACTCATGTCCAAATATAGCACTGTACTTTTGAAACCACGAAATGGATAACCCTATACTTTAATTTTTACATACGCTCTCTTTGAATAGATAATTATTAACGAAAAACACATTTTTCCACCAATATTCCCGACAAAACACGCGTTCCGCCTCCACATAATGCCGCCAAAATGGTCCATTTTGTAAACGCACAAGAACAGTGGAATTGAAAAGAATAAGTATTACTAGTGATGGCAAGAGTCTATGGAGAAAAAAACTTAGCGAAATAAAAAAAGAGTATACTTCAAAAGATTTACGTATGCATGCATATACCTTAAATAGCGATGAAAGAAAATTTTAAAGTAGACAATTATGCAATTGCCAATGCTCGTATTTGTATTTACTAATTTCCTTTCGTTGAAATTCACATATAACAAAAATCCACTCATAACAAAAAATACTTGTATTATGGCTGCGCCATTTTCGATAATAGCTGTTTCCGGTCGATAGAAAAATTGTTCGAAAAATTCTGGATTTTCCACTTGTACGGCCATAAATAGAATTAAAGAGTGCACAAATATAACTAAAAATACGGTAATTACACGTAAGCCATCAAAAAATCGCAGTTCCTCTGTGGTCTGCTGACAACTTTTCGTAGTCTCGGATATTCGATAGAAGTTGCGACAAATTGAAAAAGACACCAAAATTTGTTGAGCTGCAAAGCGCAAAGTTTGGAGTACAGTAGAGTTTGGTCTTTAACAATATCAGAGTCATAAGCATAAAAATGCCCGAAGATATATTGGATAAATGACAGTTATAGACTATTATGTTATCATACGTACTACTGATGCTGGCAGATATGGTTATAAGTGAATTTTTTACCTGAGCTCGCAAGTGGAATTTTATAAAATTCGTTATTATTATTATTCAAAGTTTGTTTCAATTTCAGACGATAATCGAAAACAGTTGAAAATATTGAGGCCAACATAATTATTGCGAAAATGGCGTAAACGAAAACATCCAAGAAATCTGTAATTCGAAAAAAGCATACATATATTTGTATTGAATATTTAATATAAAAATAAAAACAAATTACCATGTTCTAAGCTGACATTCGCTTGTTCACAGTATTCAACACTTGTACGCAATTCTAAGCCAAATTTTGTTTGAAATTCATAATTAAGGCAACTGCTTATGTACTTTTCATATTTAATACGATTATCGGTATCTCTTTTATGCACATCAAAGTAGTATTGAAGTAGCTGATATGATAGTTTGATGGTAATGATTTTTTTTTTTTTTTTTAATAATTAAAAAACATATATTAAAGTTTAAAGTTAACCTCAGTATCTCGTATGGCTCCGTTACGGGAAAGTTCGTGCTGACGAACTTTTAAAATTGGTCGTAATAAACTTTTGCATCGTTCCAAGCAAACTCCAAAAAATAAACGGTCGTGTCTGAAATGATGTTCATTATCTGCAGATATCCTGGATATTTCAGTCCAAAGAGTTGAGCTTTCATTTTGTACGATTTCAGCGAATACGATACAGTATGTTCTCTCGGCTGTAAAGTTAAGGTTTTCAAGTTGCAGGCATTGATCGTAGTCATCGAATCGATATAGTGGTGGCATTTGCTTGTAAATGCTCACTAAAATGGTTTAAATATAACATTGGAAATGAGCAGTACTTTACTTTGATTTTATGGCGGCCACGGTAGCCGAGTGGTTATCATTGGTTAAAATCCCGGTGCCACCAACATCCCAAAGTTATGGAAAATTAATTTAAATAAAAAATTAAGTTAAATTTTCTAATTGCGGTCGCCCCTCCGAGTGTATTTCGGACATGAAATAAAGGCTCTTCGAAAAAATAAAGCATCAGCCATTCGGAGGCGTAGTAGATTTCATATTTGCATATCAAAAAAAAAAAAAAAAATAAAAATAAAAAATATTTTTACTATTTTATTCCATTTCATTATTTGTTATTTTATTTTATTGTAATATACCTCCATTCTACTTTATTTTAATCTTCGTTATTTTATTTTATTGTTTAATTTTATTTTTATTACTTTATTTTGGTTTTATTTTAATTTTTTACTTTATTTTTATGATTTTATTTGATTTTGATTTATATTTATTTTATTTTAATTATTTTTTTAAATTATTTATTATTTTTATTACTTCATTTGATTTTGTTTAATTTTATTAATATATTTTATTAAATTTAATTTAATTTTATTTTATTTTTTATATCATTTTAATTTATTATCATTAATTTAATTTAATTTTAATTTTTTTTTTTTTTTTGATTTGATTGGATTTGATCATTTTAATTCATTTTCGTTTTATTCTCCATCACATTATTTTAATTCAATTTTCTTTTATTTGAGTTTCTTTTCTTTTCTTATTTAGTATATCTATCATATTTAATTTCTTTTAAATCATTTACTTACTATTAAATTGACCCCCGACAAGGATCACTTGGACTAAAACAAAAACAATAAAAAGGACTGTTAAATTTAAGTAATACATTTTACATTAGTTTCTTACAAGTATCTGTTTATTTCTAACCCACTGACTTTAATATTCGCTAAATTTGCCATGCTGTTGATTGCAATCCCTTTGACAGATGTTGCATGTGTCACGCTTCAACAGTTTCAGTCAATCATTAACGCTCAATTATTGCATACACTAGAATATTGCTCGTGAAATTTCGCTTTCATTTATAAATATAAAATTGTAATTCATGCAGCAGGGTCAATATTCGTCTCGAAGTTCAATCCGAGCCCTAATAACCTTTCTAGCATTAGAACAGCTGATTTATTTAATTAATTTTAATTTACATCCAGTAATCAATCTAGATAATAACACTTTTGAAAGGCACGGGTTAATGTCTACTTTTAGTAATTTTTTTTTAATATACAATAATTCAATAATACTCATACCATTTTACCATTTTATAAAAAATTGCCGAACAATAAGTGTAACATACTCGTATACCCACTTCTCATATAACGGTAAATTTGCAGCAGACTTTTTGCTTGGGTAGCCCTACTTTGTGGGAATAATTCTAAATGACGAAACCAACTTGGTAAATTTTTTAAATGATATCGATTTTGTATTCGATTATGGCACTAACCAGCGTCAAAGGTTTGCCCATACACTTCATATTTATTCAGATCCTGCCTTATACATATAGTGACGATTTTGCTAAGTACGCCTCGATGATTTCCCAAATCCTTCGAGTTTGATCACTGAATTGTTCAATAAAAGTCACCAAATTTGGTACAATTTCTTAATTGTAAGGACTTTAATCAACACATTTTATTTCGCTGTACTCTATACCGATGTTATCGCCCTCGAGTTTACTTTCTAACTAACTCTTCTCTTTCTTATAACTCATAAATTGCTCGTACTCAGTTTTAGAGTCTTCTGGAATGCTGAAACTGACGTTTTTATCTGACATATATATATATATATAAGTTTTTTATTGGTTTTTTTTTATAAAAAATCGTTTATATGGGAACTTAATGGGTTAAACATTATTTCCTGGCAGAGTTACCTTCGTTAATTTCCTGTTCGCAATTGCAACCCTACATACGAAAAGAATATGAAAGAAATTTAGAAACTCAAAAATTAACACGACATCACGACATCATTTAACACTTGGTCGTCTGAGAATCGGTACGTTTTTACATTACTGTGCGGTGTGAAATCTAAAATTTAGCCATTAGTAAAATTAAACTTCATATAGAAAGAATATTTGGTGAAAATGCTATATTTTATAGAAGATTTATTGTGAAAAAGTGTAATAGGATTACAAAATTTGACAAAAAGTGAATTAATATGGTTGGAAAGAGAAAATTAAAATTGAGGCCGCCCTCGCTGCAGCGGCGTTTTTCCATTGTGATGTGCCAGCAAGTCAAAAGCAGTGGTGGTTTGTCGACGACCGTGCGTTGGCGTTAAGTGCCGACGGCAGCAGAGTGTGGGCTAACACAAATACAAATACATGAAAATGACAGACTATTTAGAATACATGTGTAATGACGAACGGAGTGGCCAAATTAATTTACTCCATAATTGAATGGAATAAGTTATTTATATAGAAACAACAATAGTTTACACATACGAATGTTATATCTATCACTTATTTGATAAGGTTATCAATATTTGAGAAAGCGTTGAAAAGATGTTGGCAGTTTGTGGGTTGAAAATTTGTTAGATTTATAATAAAATGGCAACACTTACTTCGTACGTGGAAGTTTTGTCGGTTTTGATAAACGTCGCTGAGTTTTTGACTCTGTTTCAGCCGACGTCGACGTTGTCGTCGGCGCTAAATGTCAACGATGCTGCGGAAAACACGTTTTCTTTTAATTCTTGCTGTTCAAGTTGCTTTTGGAAGGAAAATAAACTTGCATTTTTAAGTACAACTCTCAGAGTTAACTTTCCTTTAAGTCGTGAGTAGTGTACCGCTTGCAGGGCATAGCAATCAAGAGATAGTAGTTTTGCCACGCGACATTTTTGTTTGCATAAAATTCGACTATATACATACATATGTACATACAGACATAAAAAATCTAGCTGTGAGAACGCCTAATTTTAAACAATGAAATATGTCATAGTGTAATTCAATTTTCTGTAAACCGAGATAGTTATTCTTGACAAATCAGTAAAAGCTATGGAGGGTCACCATTATGTGGACGTTGTTGCTTTCTTCAATATGGACTTTATTTAATAATTGGAATACTTTTGTACGAGTGTTTTGTAGAATCTTGCTATTGGAATAGGATCGAAACCAAATTTTTTAGAAAAAAAGTATACTGGTATTTATGGTATAATTGTTTAAAAGGAAGAACATATTTGCGCAGCACAATAGGCAACTACAATAATAACAATAAATTTTTTTTTTTTTTGTTATAAAATCGTGAAAATGAAGATACGTGTATGATAAAATCTACCTACCTAAAAGTTTTTTCACCAGCATTTACTTTATTATTATGATTTTTTTTCTTTGTAAAGGTATAACAGTTTCGAATTTATTTTTATTTTCCTTCATTTTCAGCAGAGGACAGCCCAAGTTATCAAACTGGATTTCATCGCGGAAGCAAAGAAATAGGCCGGATTTTTGGAATTTACAGTACAGTAAGTAATTTTAAATATCAATGCAGGCGCATAAATATATACATATATAATTCAGTAGAAGTTATAAAAAAAAAATCTTTTTAGCGTGTTTCTCGAGATTTTTTTTTTTGTTTATAGTTTCTTGTGGTCTATAATCTTACATATATGGACGGACATAGGTATGCTTAATAGGTGTGTTGGTAGCTAAATTAAAGAGGTGTGTATATAAATGCAGGGAAAACTTCGAAGTCTAACACCAACAACACTAGAATAGCAGGTTTGAATGGTGAAAGTACGTGAGAATGTGCATACAGTGGTATTTATATACCCATACGTACATCAATGTATGACCAATTTCCAAAGTAAAAAAAATTTGATGCGATCACTGCAGTGTCATGTCTTTTACGGATTTAATTTCATGTAGATATATACCAACATTTTTACATATTTATGTATGTATGTATGTATGTATGTATTTTTACAGCTGTTGATCGACCATGTTTTTAAGTTCATTCTAGTGAAAGTGGCAGTTTAGGAGGAAACTATCACTCACAGAAGAAAAATATTTCTTATGTATGCATACTTGTGATCTTATATAAATTCGCAGATCTTGAATTCAGCTATATATATATACTGCTGTTTAAAATGTATATTATTCCCTCAAAAACTATGTAGAAGAGTGTATGTAATTGCAATCTTTAATAGTAAAACATTTATATAAAATAAATTCTCTATATCATTTATTATGCGTTAGCTACTTTGAAAAATTACCGGCGCCAACAATTTAATTATTATTAAATATCGTTTTGTGATAAGGTTAAGAATACGAAATCAATAATAAGCAGTACGAAAAACCAATTTATTAATATAGTGTGCATAATTAGCGTAAAGTGAAGTAGAAAAAAGAAAAACTAGTCAGCGCTATCAGCTAAGGCACATACATACATATGCAGGTACATATGTAAGTATATACATGTACATGTATGTCGTTGCCGTGATCGTTTGTGATCAGAAGTTTCCAAATTTGTGAAATTGTATTGGAATACCCCGGACACGTCGACAAAACGTGTGTTTTCTGCGCTGCTGACTGGCGCTATGTAGTCGATAGCGCTATGGTTATGATGGTGTGTTGACTGCGCACAGTCGAAGCTTACAACTTTGGTGTTTGTCTTGAAGCGATTGTATATTACTACACATAAACATATTATTTTATTTTTCGTACATTATTTTATGGAACAAAATGGACGTGCAATGACTTTATTAATTTTTTTTCTTATCTATACATACATAGATATGTATACAAACACACATACTCATACACACAGCATACAAGTTCAACCTGAATATCTAGTCATTTTTCAAATTTAATTTAATTCCTTAGCTAAAGCTATAATCGAAAAGTGAAAATCCCACAGTCGAGTAAAAATGCCAAAGTAAAAGAGTTGAATGGGTGAAGCATCAGCGAATTGTTAGAGATAAAAAATACTTGGTTGGAAGTCTATCCGTCCACTGAGGCTGCTGTTGAGTAAAGCGAGAGCTATTCAGTCACCACACGTTTTACTAGTTGATTTTGAGAAATTTACAGAAACAAAAAAGAAAAAAAGAAAAACATTAAAATGTTGGTATTACCTGTTGCCTACTCATGCAGCAGGCAACTGTTGTTAGTTGTTGGTTGTATACAATAGTTGAACAGCCCGTCAGCACGATCGCACTAAGTTTTTATACAAATATAAATGAATACACAAATGTTTGCATGTATGTATATATGTATATGCACCAACATTTGTGTGTAGGGATATAAATTTACATACAAGCATATACATACATACTCCTATACATAGATGTACACACTTGCACACTATGTACCGGCTTTGTTATTCTATGACTTGCCATACTTAACCGCTAATGCGGACGCGCAGCGTTATTGCTTCGTCTCAACGAAAGCTTGTCAGTGCCAACCTGATGGTTTGCTATCTGTACGGTTTGTTGTTTGTTTTTTTTGTTTTTTTTTTTTGGCTACCTGCGACGACGATGACGGTAGATCCTATCCGGTTTTGCTTTATACCTCCACTACATTCTTTTGACACATTTTCGTATATCAAGTTGAAAGCTTGACAACCCAGTAAGCAGAAAAGCGGGGATGTAATCAGTTTGTTTTCGAAAGTATTATTTCAATTGGTAATTTCTAGTTATAATTCGTTTAGCAATTCATTAGTTTATCGGCCGAGAGGTGTATATCTGACATGAAATAAAGACTCATCAAAAAAAAAAACCCAAGACCGTCAGCTGTTCGGAGGCGGCTTAGTATAAACTGTAGGTTGGAAAAACATAAAGACGGATACCACAATTTCTCCTCCAAAAATCGCTTATTTTATAATACAAATATATATGAATCCAAAGTTTCTTGAATTCTTGAATAGTCATTAGTAAACGACAGCCCTGGCAGTCACTTATCGCTACTCATTTGAACTTAGGAAATGAATTCGTCTAAAATTCGAAGCGTATCCATTGTGCTTACTGGGAAAAGCAACTACTACAACTTTTACTATTACTACCACTACTACCAAAATATGCATTTACCGCCGTTAGTTGAGTTGCTCGACGTTGGCGATTTTATATATGCACGTACTTTGTGCATATAGAAAGGCGGCGGCGGTGGAGTGTAATGATGAGGTGCTGCTATTTGGTGTTAAGCGTGCTCGCCATTCAAAAAACAAAACCAAACTAAACGAAAAATGTAGAAAAAAATGAATGAAAATTAATAAGAAGACGAAAAAAATGACAGAACTAAAAAGTATGAATGCTAAGAAATCTCACAATGACGATGGCCCCAATTGGCATTGGTTGGTTAGTTGCTGTAGACTTAATTGTGTAGTTCTTATTGTTATTTTGGGATGATGCTTCGCTGCTCTACATTACAGTTTGTCTTGGTCTATACATACATACATATAAATTTAATAGATACAGACATAGAAATGCTAAGTGAAAAAACACTACGGTCATAACAACTCAACAGATGTTGGTCTCATTTAATAGCAAAAGTCGATCTTGCAACTTGTTTTACAGTAATTTGGCTTTCCACCGGAATATTTGTATTGGAGTTTAACTATATTGCTGCTCTCACATTGATGTGATCTCCTCTGCTGGCGTTGAATGCATTGGACATATACATATGTACATACATATGTATATGGTATTATTTTAGTGAAAATAATTTTTTCATTACATACATACATATACATATATGTATGTATATGTAAATATATATTTCTTTTGCTTCATATTCAACATTAGGCTGATATTAAAAAAAATGTTTGATTCACATTTAACCTTGAGAAAAGGTTATGGTAGTTCACATTCTTTATTCAAAAATGTAATCAGTGCAAGATATGTATTCGCATAGGTATGGAAATTTAAAAAAATGAAAAAGATGCGCACACAACGTAATGCTTTCAGCAATTTTTCCCGCGACGGTCGGAACGATCAAGACCTGTTACGCCCGCAACATTTCCCAAAACCTACTTTGCTTTATATTTTTGCTGTTACAGCTACAATAACAACAGGGGTTCGATAATTTAACCGCAGAATGACATGCTGCGTGCGGAAAAAACCAAAAGTTCTTTAGCAGCAGTCGGAACGTTGCGAATTTTTATCCGATCAACGTCTGCAATATTCCAGAAAAAGTAAATTGGCGAATATTTTTGGGATTTCAAAAGCAACAAAAACAACTAGCTGGAGGAGAACAAAAATCCTACCCAGAACTTAAATCGTTCTGTTGCGGTGGCTTTATGAACAACAAAGTTTAGAGTCTAAAATCCCATTTTAAGTCTTTTTCCTATCTCCATAAGGTGCATAACTTCTCAGCATTGCTATCTCGCTTAGTATTGTATATAAATTTTATTTTCACAAGGCACTGTGCCTTAGACTCATTAAAAAGACAATGTTGCACCAAGTCAAAATGAAAACGCTCACTTGGCAGAGCATTCATTTTTTAGATACTTTGCGAAGTAGAACATCTTCCTCATACATATACACAAGCGTATAACAATAATCCTAAAAGCTAGCATAATCATTCCTTCTAACTTCTTATTACCGGCGTTTTTAAAGCATTTATGTATATATATACAGTTTGTCTTGGTATGTCCATAGAAGAATATGTACTTAAGAACATAGTATAAATATGTACTTAACTCACAAACCACAATCATTGTTTAGACGAATTAGAAGTGTTCGTGTTCTCGCCTAATCACTCTAAAGTATTTTTACTTCGATTATCACAATTTAGTTGTCTTATCAGTTGGAAAGTCGAGACCCTCAATGTAGTGGATGTGGTATGACGTGCTAAACATTTATTGGATGCAGAATATTAGTGACAAGAAACAAACAATAATAAAAAAGTATATATGTATAAATGCTTATCTTTTTACCGTAAAGTATGTAAATGTGCTTCATTAGGTATATATGTACATAAGTAAACTTTTTGATTGAGATTTTTAAATTCAAAACGGTTCTCGCATATGCAGAAGTTTCAATACAATTCACTTACAAATGCAGGTTGATAAGATTAGATATTCCCATGAAGCATAAGCAGATAGTGCAGCATATTTACACAACTATTTCGAATAATAAAAAACGAAGTTTATTGTACGTTTAAGTGTAGTTTGGTAAAGTTTCTAAGGTAATATATTGTACCGTTGAAATAGTTTTAGTTCCTTTAAAGTTTCGTCATTTTTATTAAATTATAAATGTAAGATATATTTTTATTTTTACTCGATACTTATTTTATTATTTTTCATATTTTCTTCGTTGCAACCATTTTTATTAAAGAATTTTAATTAAAATTAATTTATATACGACAAAGAAGCAACCTTTGACAACAAAATAAATATATAATATATATATATATATATATAAATATATATATATCTATTTTTAGTGGTACTGTAACGACTTGGAACGAAAAAGGACTCTTCTCTTTTTTAAGTAATGCAAGCAGCAGTGATGGAGGAATCAAACGGTACTTCTTAAATGAAATTTCTGAATAAAAAAAGATTCTAAATATTTTTCCTTCTCCCATAATAATTTTACAGTAGAAACCGTTGAACAACCAATCACCAACAACCAACAAGAGCAGGCCCAGCTCGAGCAGCCATCTTCACCCACTTCTGTCGCTACGCCGACAAGCACCAATAGCGGTAACACCAGTAATGCAACGCCAACATTTAGTTATGATGACTTATTCCCGGCATTGCCAGCGAATACCGCCGCTCCACTCGGTAGTAATGCGGCACCACAGTGTGTGCGTGTAACGCCCTCACAAAAAACGCAGGTTAGCAATGAACTGATTATGTAACTGCTGAAAAATTCCAAAAAAAACCATCCCAAAATCTTTATATACTTGAATACATTTACATATGTGTGTGTACCATTGTGTCTTAAGATAATTTCAATCGTCCCATCCCACCCTTTAGGTGTTGCATGTTTCGGGCGATGACCGTAAGACCACTGAATCGGACAAGTTCGGTGAAGGTGAATCGAAACGTATTTGTCAGCAAATCTCAAAGGATACAGGCGCTCAAATTGAAATTGCCTGTGGCAAGAATCAATCTCTAACCTTCCTGATTAAGGGCAAGCAAAGTGAAATCTTAGATGCACGTCGTCGCATCTTAATGCATTTCTCTACGCAAGCCAGCAAACAGGTGTCGATACCGAAAGAGCATCATCGGGTCATTCTTGGTAAACGCGGGGAACGTTTGCGTGAATTGGAGCGTCTTACCTCCACGCGTATAAATATACCCGCTCAAACGGATGAGAGTGATGTTGTTACCATATCGGGTACTAAGGAGGGTATTGAAAAGGCCGAACAAGAAATTCGCCAATTGTCAACTGAACAGTATAAGAAATGTTCGGATCGCACAACGATACCGAAAGTATATCATCCATTTATTGTCGGACCGAATGCTGAAAATCTTAGCAAATTAATGGCGGAAACAGGTGCGAAGATCAATGTACCACCACAATCGGTGCAAAAGGATGAGATTGTCATATCGGGTGAGAAGGATGCGGTAGCCAATGCTAAAGCTAAAGTGGAAGCCATTTATAAGGATATGGAAAAGAAATGTTCCACTGTTAGTGTTGAGGTTGCCAAATCGCAGCATCGCTACGTGATCGGTCCCAAAGGTAATACGTTGGCGGATATTCTTCGCATCACTGGAGTTTCGGTTGAGATGCCACCGACGGATTCACCATTGGAGACAATAACATTGCGTGGACCTCAATGGGCCTTGGGTAATGCGTTGACGCATGTTTACCAAAAGGCCAATTCTGTTAAATCGGTCGAAATCGATGCGCCCAATTGGACACAGAAGTATGTTATCGGACGCAAGGGTGCAAATATGCGTCGATTGGAGGAGGAGTACCCCAATGTGAATGTCAACTGTCTGGAAGATAAGATTAGATTAGAAGGTGATCCAGAACGTGTCGATCTGGCGACCAATTATCTCAACGATATCGTACGCAACTACTTGGACAACTTTACGTATGTGGTGATGACTGTTAATCCATCATACTACAAGCATATCATTGGTAAGGGTGGCGCAAATGTCAATCGTTTAAAGGAAGAACTGCAGGTGAACATTAATATTGAGGAACGTGAAGGTCAGAATAATATACGTATTGAGGGTCCGACGGCTGGCGTACAACAGGCTCAGCTTGAATTACAAGAAAAAATCGATAAACTGGAAAATGAGAAGTCAAAGGATGTGATCATTGATCGTCGTTTGCATCGTTCGATTATTGGTGCCAAGGGTGAAACGATACGTGAAGTCAAGGAACGTTATCGACAAGTTACCATAACTATTCCAACGCCACAAGAAAATACCGATATTGTGAAACTGCGTGGTCCCAAAGAGGATGTCGACAAGTGCCACAAAGATTTACTAAAACTAGTAAAGGAAATACAGGAGTCATCACATATAATCGAGGTGCCCATTTTTAAGCAGTTTCACAAGTTTGTTATAGGCAAAGGTGGCGTCAATATTAAGAAAATACGTGACGAAACTCAGACAAAAATCGATTTGCCATCAGAGGGCGATACGAATGAGGTGATCACAATCACTGGTAAGAAGGAAAATGTACTCGAAGCCAAGGAACGTATTCAGAAGATACAAAACGAGTTGTCGGACATTGTAACAGAAGAAGTTCAAATTGCGCCTAAATTCTATAATTCCATCATTGGTACGGGTGGTAAGTTGATTTCAGCCATAATGGAAGAATGTGGTGGCGTTTCAATCAAGTTCCCCACTAGCGAGTCGAAGAGTGATAAGGTGAATATTAACAAAATAGTTAATATATTTTTTGTTTTTATTTATTTAATTAAAAATTTAATTTATTTTGATTTTTTTTAGGTAACTATTCGTGGACCCAAGGACGATGTGGAGAAAGCCAAAGCTCAATTGCTCGAACTGGCCAACGAACGTCAACTCGCCTCATTCACTGCTGAGGTGCGTGCCAATCCGCAGCATCACAAATTCCTGATCGGCAAAAATGGAGCTTCCATTCGCAAAATTCGTGAAGCCACAGGCGCACGCATTATATTCCCATCCAATGATGACGAAGACAAAGAGGTCATCATAATCATTGGAAAAGAGGAGAGTGTCAAGTCCGCGAAAGAGCAGTTGGAAGCCGTTATTAAAGATATTGATCAAGTGACCGAAGGTGAAATCTCCGTCGATCCCAAGTACCATAAGCATTTTGTTGCAAGACGTGGTGAAATTTTACATCGCATAGCTGAGGAGAATGGCGGTGTTATGATTTCCTTCCCACGTCCCGGTGTCGATTCGGATAGGGTTACTTTGAAAGGTGCCAAGGATTGTATTGAGGCGGCGAAACAACGCATTGCCGAAATTACTGCCGACTTGGAGGCGCAAGTTACCATTGAGGTAGTCATTCCACAGAGACTACATCGCACCATCATGGGTGCACGCGGCTTTAAAGTGCAGCAAGTAACCTCCGAACATGATGTACAAATTAAATTCCCCGATCGCGATGCTACAAATCCCGTTGAGGGTTACGTAAATGGCACTAACGGCAACGGCGAAGAAGGTGAAGAAAATGCGGAACCTGTACGCGAATGTGATATAATTCGCATAACTGGTCGAATTGAAAAATGTGAAGCAGCAAAGCAAGCGCTGCTTGATTTGATACCAATTGTGAAAGAGCTTCAAGTGCCCTACGATTTGCATCGCTCAATCATTGGTCCAAAAGGTAGTAACGTACGTCAATTTATGGCCACCTATGATGTGCACATTGAGTTGCCGCCCAGCCAAACCAAGTCTGATCTGATAAAACTCAGCGGTACACCAGCACATGTAGCTGATGCTGAGGCAGCTTTAGATAAAATGATTGAAGAATATGAACTTGAACGCGCTGATAGGGAACTACGTTCGTATGAGTTAAAGATCGATGTGGACCCGCAATATCACTCGAAATTAATTGGTCGTGGCGGTGCTACCATTAATAAACTACGTGCTGATCACGATGTTCAAATTTCGCTGCCAAAACGTACTGATCCCGATCCAGTTACCATCACTATTATCGGTTATCAAGCCAACACAGAAGCTGCACGTGATGCCATCATGGAAATTGTCGGCGATCTGCAAGATTTGTATCGTGAGGTTATCGAAGTAGACTCACGCATACATTCGCACATTATCGGGCATAAAGGACGAACCATTCGTAAGATCATTGAGGATTATAAGGTAAGAGCTGTTTGGGAATTTTTGACATCATAAAAGTCATAAAACATATGTTTGTATATATGTGTGTATTTTGTATGTTTCTATGTTGCATACATACATATATGTACATAATATATATTAATTGCTTTGTATTGTATATCTTCAGGTCGACGTTAAATTCGCTTCTTCCGACAACGCTCAAACCAATCCCGATGGCATAACAATTATCGGCAAAGAAGAGGATGTCGAAAATGCCAAGGAAGTTATACTCAATATGGCGGAAGATTATACTAACGAATATTTGGACAATTTACCACCATCGCCACAACCGCAGACAGTGGCGGCCTTCCTACCTGGTGGTGGAGGAAATGAAAATGGTTTTGTCATTAAGGATGCACCGTGGGAAAAGGCGAACGACAAGCAAAATAGGAGCTCTGCACCCAATACTCAGTCGCAAGAAGATTTTCCAGATTTCGCAGCTGGGGGCCCCGCACCCGTGTCTGCCCCCCTAACTTCTGCATGGGGACCTAAGAACTAAGTGCTAGACAACAAGTAAAGTTAGTTAAACAGTAACTAACGCAAACAAACAAAAAAAAAAAAACTATTAAATATATAAAAAAGTCAAAAAAATAGTAAAAATTGCAAACGCATCAAAATATATTAAAAATATGAAAATGAATAGGCAACGGTGAAAAGAAACGAAGTCTTTAAAGCATAAACATAAGTAAACTGAGAAGCATATTGGTTTGAAGATCAACACAACTTACACACACACATTAGGTATATATATATATATACACACACTGGTATGTGAGTGTCAAATCGAAGGTTGTCCTTAGCGTTTTTTTTTTTAATCAATTATCTGTTGAAATTCTACAAAAATCATTAGAAAATGAGAAAATATTAAAACTGTAAAGACCAAAACACAATTTCAACTAAACAAAAAAGACAGCAACGAAACAAAACTTTTATTTTCAATAACTATTTGTAGATTAAAAATCAATTAGAAAAGTGTAAAATATAAAACGACTTATACATGCGTATATACTGGTTTATATTTACCAGAATAAAACTATAATAATAATTAACAACAACAAATAAGGCCAAAAGTGTTAGAGAAAAGTACCACACGCTGCTTTATTTTCGTTTACTTTATGTTTACCCCTCCTTTGTACCCAACAACCAACACAGTGTAAACGTTCTCATTAAAAAAACAAAAGTTTTTACTACTTTTAGAATTTTATTACCGTTTTAAAACTTTCTATGATTAATTTATTTATTGAGTTGACCTCTAATTGCAATCATCTCTTTTATTTATTACGCGTTTCTCATCTTTTTACCAATATGCCTATCAACTAAGTTGTTTGTGTGAGCCTGAAAAATTTGTTAAACCTAAAATCCCAAAACTAAAAGTAAAATTACTATTTTTCACGCAGAAAAAGCATACATACATACATACTTATGTTACATTTACCTTAGGTTAAAATTTGAATCGTATATTCGTACATATGTACATTGATACATACATAGATACACGGGCATGAATTAAATTTGGTTGCTTGACATCTTTTGTTTTAGCTTCATGCACATTTGCTAAAACTTGTGAATGTTAAAGTTGTGAATTCTGCAACGGAAAATGTCTGCCGTTATGTTATACAAATATAAGTGTGTGCGATCATATATACATACATATAGTAAGTATGTATTAATTGTACGAAAAATGAAAGTAATGAAGAAATTCAACGAGTTTAACTGAAATATTGATGGTTTTGCTGCAATACACCCACACGCATATGCGTGCACATACATAATAATAATCGGAAGTGTTTAGAAAATATATATGTAATGCAAACGGATTTAGTATTTGCCAAAAGTTCTTTAATTCTTTTCTTTGGATTAAATATACGAGCGTACATACATATATGTAAACATAAATATTGTTATATTTAAGATTTTTTTTTGTCATTAGAGTTATATACTACATACATACTCGTTTGATAGAACCATCGTTTGCAGTTGATGGCAATATATGTTTTCTTCCATTCTCAATTATTAATATTTTTCAATTTTTTTTTCTGAATTATGTAACAGCAACACGTTTTATATAAATTGTATTTGATTATATATCATTTATATATGCATACATACATATATATATTTTTTAATTATATTATACATGTTATGTAAAAGGAGTATATACATATGCCCATTTGAAATTTCAAATGCCAACGAAACAATTTACCTTTATAATACGAAAAAATGCTTTCGAATGCGTATTTGGTTCTGTTTATTATTGTTTGAAGTTAAAAAAAAAAAAAATCGTTCCAAAATATACATATATAATACATACATTACATACATATGTTTGCAATAGAAAGGGAAGACCTTAATAAACTTTAGTTTTACTTTGCGTTTTTTGTATTTCTGTTCTTTATAAGTCGAAATCAACTACACACAACGTTGTCATTTACCACAAAACATGTATTTAAATGGAAACAAAAAACATACCTCTTTAAATAGCTCTCCATGAAGGAAAAGATAAATAAATCAAATGAAAGATATAGAAAAAAGAAAACTTTATTCCTGTGCAATTAAAAGTCTTCATTTTTTTCGGCTTATAGTTTTAAATTTTTGTGCGATGTATTTAATTAATATTTTTTTTCTAATATGCAATTTATACAATTATATAAATGATGTTTTTTTTTTTTGCAAACTACATTTAAAACTTAACTGAGTTAAGGAGTAACAACGATTTTTATAAAATTTATGCATTGCAAACACAAAAACTAAATACATTTATACATACATATATACACATACAAGAAGTTATAGTATAAACGTTGGGCTCCTTAATGCAATTAAAATACGATTTATAATATTCATTGAATATACATAAAAATAGAAAACTTAGTTAAAATAAAACAAAAAAATACGTAAAACCAATTTTTCTTTGTCTTTTATTTTTTTTTTACTATTTTTTTTTTTATATATATTACGAATTACTTTTATGTTTCACTACATTTTATATTTTTACTCAATCATCTTAACGTTTTTATTACAATCATTTCTTTTTCAGAAATAAAATCTTTTACTCATTTATCTTCGCAAACTATTTTCAATTTGCTTTACATCGGCTTTCGAATCTATGCACACATTTATTGGTATAATGAAGAAAAACAAGTTTCAACAATACAACCTGATGAATTTTTTTTATAAACTTTTACAGTTATGAAGTATACTAGAATGTGCTCATGAGTATACTGAATTCCACATTAAATTAAGTAAAAAAGGCGAAATATAAATTATATAAAGAAACAAACATATATGTATATATTTACAAACATTTGCAAATTTTACAAACAATTGAAATATATACATATATATACATACATAAGTATATATTTTCCTATATTCCAGATAAAAAGTAAAAATATATGAATACAAAATGAAAAGAGTACATACATACATAAATATGTATGTATGTATATTATAAATATACTTCATAATACAGCGATTGTGTACTTAAAATTAAGCATGAAAAGAAGTAGTAGTCAATGTTAGAACCTTTTTCTTTTATTTCACATATTATTTCCTTACACATACAAACATACATACATATGTTAAAACGACTAGTGTTTAAAACAACAAAATACTTTCTTAGTAGTCAACAACAACAGCAACAAGAACAAAGGCAGCAAATGTCACTATTAATTATAAGAATATAAATAACATACATAAAATTATGTATGCATACTCACATACAGATAAACATATGTAAATCCAATACTTGATAGCAGTAAAATATTGTTTTATTCAGTATTTTCTAAAACATGCCTAATACGAATGTTGTAAAAATGATTACTGTCTAACTTTAATATTAATTTTTTTATTCACCTTTTTTTAATAAAACAATATTTTACTCTAATCGATTATGTTCTTAATTTTCAGTAAAACAATGTTTGGATTTACTAAACATACAAAAGATCAAGCAAATTGACATAACAAATAAAACTAGACTTAAGCATTCATTTTACGTTTTAAGAGGAATTAAAAATTCTGAAAATTTTTTATATAAGCCAAAAATTAAATTTATATATATATATATATATATATAAATATACATATATAAAAACAAATTCATAACTTATAATAATGTATTATATAATAAAAATGATTGACAGTCTTTGAGGTTATGTATAGATTTTTTTATTATTTATGAGCAACTGCTCATTTGAGCAACTAATTTTAGAAAGCATTCTTTAGATTCCCTAATTGTAGTGGTGCTACCGAAGTTATTTTATAGGTCACAGTCCACGTGAGCGCTAAGCGTATTTTATACAATTCTTATATTCAATTGAATGTTTGAAAAAATGTTAGAATTTATACGAGGCTCTTGTGAAGATGAGCTTTTCTGGTCAATCTTTGTCTCATTTTTCATGAAGCGAATATCAGATCTGCCTCTAGTTGCTCGCGCACTAACGGTACCGCATGTAAAATGATGAAAGCTGTTCAACTTTTAGCATCGCGTTGGCAACAATATTGCTTATTTGGAAAATATCGTAGAGAAGCAGAACAGGTAATAATTAAAGTCCGTTAGGTGACAGCTTTGTCTATGTAGGAATTTTCATATATATTCCTTTATTCATTTCGACGTCATAGTTGTATCAATCATGCAACGTGAGACAAAAGTTATTTATGCCAGAGTCTTTAAGTTTGCGAAGGATTTCTGTGCACTTGTATCACTCTGTTCCAGCTGTTTAATTTACTCGCCAAATTGCATTAATTGAAACGAGTATGTCAAAAGTAACGAATAAATTATTCGTTGATTACTGAAAAATAGGTAATTTTTGTAAAAGAGTAAATTGCTTATCTACAAAAAAGAACGGAAAATAAATATAAAATATTAATAAAGTTTATACATATTTAGTAATCTTCTTGACTGTTATCTTATAAAAAGCGCGTACAAAACTTGAAGTATAGCAAAACAGCGTACTACTGAAACAATAATAATATCAACGAAAATGGAAGATCGTAAGTGAATTTTCCATTGCGAAATATGCATTGGTATATTGGTAAAAGGATTATGAGATTTTACACCTGTTAATATAATTGATTAAAATGTTTGCATAAATTTGAAGTGCCACATAAAAAGTCATGTTTTAAATTGGTGGTGCGTATGAATATGAAAACATGTGAGTCACCAGACATCGACCGGTCAACTACATACTGTTATTTAGTCAATATTTCTTTTATGCTATTTTACTAATAAATTGGGGGATAAGAAAACGTATTTAGATTTATATCTACTAGAATCTATGTAGCCCTCCGCCAAAAAGTGACATTTTAAAATTTTACATTAGGCTACGTGGCACACTTATATCGGTATAATATTTATTGCAACCTGATGAAAGCGTATAAGGCTAGATAGCAGACATCATGCATGCAAACAAAGAGGCGTATTATGCGTAGGTCAAACTTGCGACGGATAGGCGTCAATTGGCTGCGCATCAATAAACACTGTCGAAGTGTATTTATGGTATTTTCTTTAATTATTCTTGAAAAAAGTTTCTTACAGAATAAGGCCGTCAGTGTATTAATCACAAAAAGAACAAAGCTTAAAAAACATAATTTCACGGTTTTGTAGTTCCGATAGGACAACTGTAAGAAAATACCAGCTTCCTAAATACACCACTTACCTGCTCTGTTAAGAATATGTCGGACATAAAAAAAACAAGTATTGAAAAAATATTAAAGAATACTTTTAGGCACACACTAAGTTAAAAAAGATCATGAAAATGGATTAGTTCTGTAGTTACGATTTTTTTGGATTTAAAATGTGTGATATCAATTTTAAAAACGATAAAGACTGTTACAAACATGACGTGTTCTTTTTATATTGAATAAAAATGATTTCTCTTCCAGGCCAATTGCCATGCATCAGAAGTCGGTTAAATAAATCTAAAGTTTTGAAATCTCGCATTGCCAAAAATAGCAGAAAACTATAATTTTCGACCTATCTGGCATACAAAAATAAATAAAAATATGTACCTACATACATTTATAATATTTGTACAGCTTAATTTTTTTTTATTTATTACTATTTATTTATTTGTTTTTATTACTTAATTTCAACAAGAAGAGAGAATTTTGTTGTTTTTTTTTATGACAATATACAAAAACAATAGTTTTTCACGTTGGCATTCTACGCTATACCTGTTTCTAGCTTTGATTAAGCGCTCTTCTGACTGATATATTTCTGTTAACTGGTTTTCTTTTAGTCGCTTGGTGGTGTGTGGCAAGGTTTTTACATATGTACATACATACACACATATGTACACATAAGCAAGTTTATTAATTTTTGATATATACATGCCGTGTATGTGGTAAGCACCTAACATAGGCTGCCTGTTGCTGTAGTTTACTCTAACCGTTGTTAGGTTAAAAAGCTGAGTCACCAGTTTGTTGCTGCTGTTGGTTGTTACTTACTTCTTATACATATGTACATATATATACATATGTATGTGTATGTATGTATGTATGTAAGCATAAACAATATTTTATAACAAAAACTGTTTGGTTTAATGGCTTGTTCTATTTGGACTGTTATTTAGCGAAGTTGCTGTTATGGTTTATATCAAATACAACAAAATAAACGTGCAAAGCGCCCCAACGCTAACGTGGCCAAGTTGAGCCGCGGTGTTAGTGAACGCGAGGCAACTGAGAAGAGCAGTTGGAGTTGCTTGCTGACACAAATTGGTGGTTCGCTTTGTTAAATCGTTTACGATTTTTTACTCATATTTTCGTTATTTTTCTATGCGTTTTTTTTAATATTCGCTTTTATTGTTATTTGCGGTTGTGCTCAGTTAGATTTTAGTTGTACACGCTGTCGGGCGGGGGAAAAACATGCTAATGGAATTGGTTATTTCGTATTGTACGTGTGTTAAGCGTGTGGATAGCAAGATCACAAATGTTTGATGCAAAACAAAAGCAATATTATCCATAATTATACCAAAAATAATGGCAAAAATGAAAGTAAAGCAGTTTACTCTGGTCCGATTTTGTGCTTAACGTTGGCATTCGTTGTAGTAGTAATAACTTCGACACAAAAACAAAAATTGCCACATAGTAAATTGCTTTAGTTGAAAAAGAGCGTTTTTTCACTCCATTGAATATCACATTTCACAATTAAAATTAAAAAAGAAAAGAAAGAAGAAAACGATTATTGAGAAAAGTGAAAGTGTTTGTGTTCTATTATCTGCATTGAAGAATTTTAGAGCAAACCCACTCAGCGTATGCATATACATGCATACATATATACAAATATATAAACGCTCTACTTGAGTATTTATCAATTTAATTGTTACAATAGCAACCACGGAAACATCAGTCCAATTACACGTTATGCGCATGTGCTTGCCACTTTTGACATTATTACCAACAACAACATGACTGACTCTGAACCAGTCAGTTTGGAATTCATTGAAGATCCATATATACCGAAATTGGATAATATCATTACACCATCATTAGATGAACCTACCGAATTGGATGAACAATTATCCGACTTGGCCGATTGGACCAATGAGACTGAACAGTATTTAAGAAATTTAACATTAGATCAAATTTTCTACGATGTAGATTCCGATTATACGAATACGCTCGAACTTCAGGCTGTTGAAACAGAATTTATAGGAACCAAATTGGCAAATCAAGTGCCTTCATCATCGCTAGCGAAACGTTTCCGCTTACGTTTCTTTACAAAACGTACAATGCGTGAAGTTAAAGTGACGTTTATTGATTTCTCTAAGCCGTATCTAGCGAAAATTTCGAGTAGTGAGAATTATAAGAAATTCTTAAATATTGGCTCTTCATCGTCATCAACAACGACAGCACCAACAGCAACAACCAAAATTAATAACAACACCAAAGGTATACATTGACGTGTAGCGTAGAGGGCAACGCTCAGAACATTAATTGGAATAGCTCATCTAACAAGTTCGAAATGTGTAGAAATTTTATTTTCTCCTAACTGTAAATTTAAATATAGTTTTTCTTTTGAGTCTATTAAGTTTAACACATCAAAGCTGAAACAGGCGAAGAGCAGCGTTATAATGAAAATATCATATTGAGGCCTTAAAAAAAAAAATAATGAAATAGCTGAAGCGCTAAAATACTTCGTCTTGTTTTTTTTAGCTTAATGAGCTAAATTAGTAGATTTTATTGTCATCTATGATAGCTGAACGATTTCAGTCCTGAATTGGCTTTAAAGTTCGCCAAAAATAAAAAAGTATAAAAAAAGTTATTTCTTATACATAAAAAACAACACGCATGCGCAAGAGTAAAAGTAACCAGCTCATGCCCAATTTAATGGTTGGTTTATATCTCTTTTGCTGTATTTCTGTGCTAATGCCAGCAGCATTGACTTAATTCAGAGTTTCAAGAATTTTATCATTAACGTTTGGGTATACAAACGAAATTATATAGCGATGTTTGTTTCTTCTTCTTTTGGTGTAAATTATTTTTTTATTTATTTTTATTTAAGTTTTATACGGAAAATTGTGAATGTTTGTACGGGTTTGCGTATGTATTATATGTAGGTGTGAGTAAGATTTTTTGCGTCTTTGAACTTTGAAAATTTGAGCTGAATAGTCATTACCTACAGTGAATGGCGAATTTTATTTTGTTGTTCTTCTTTAGCAACAAAATTTCACTGTAAGCAAAAAAATTTGAATTTTTATAAAAAATGTTTTTGAACATATAAAATTTACATACATATGTACATATCTGTAACTGAAAACCAAATTGTATTCACTAATAAGATCATATTTTTGAGGGCAGCTAGCTACTTGAAAGTTTTGAAAAACTGTTTGGCTCTCAGAGATAGTTATACTCTTGCAACATCATTGTTGCATTATATACAATTAAAAACTTTATTTCGCATTAATTTCTCTTTCTCTCTATCCCTCTTGCTGTCTACATTTTGTGCCACACTCTACTTTGTGCAATTTCAAAGTTTGTAAGTATAATGAATTTTTAAAATGTATAAAGTACTGCAAAACAATAAACAATTTAGTTTTTTTGTATATGTTTTTTTTTTGTTTTTGCTAAATTAATTTGAATCTCAGCTTATGATAGAGTATTCCAGGAGGTTGACTTTCAAGGAGGTACTTACATATTTGTGGAAAAAAATTACAAACAAAAAAAAATATATTTTTTTTATTCACGCTGCATGATTGCCCGAACCATTTTTCTTAATTTAAGTATATTTAAAGTAATTTTGTTTCACTTAATAAACATTTGGCTAGTTACTATACCTTCAGTACTCCTAATTGCGCATTTCATCTGTCGAGTAAAAATGTTGTGCGAAAAAACATTAAACAAATTTACTCATCTATATGTTGGCATAAGAATATAAGTACTTTTACTTGCTTCATTTAATTATTTTAAAAATTTTCTTCTAATTTTTATTTCATGAACAAAAAAAAAACAAAAAAAAAATACTCTACACTACAGATACTGCATCAAAGGTGTCGGAGCCAGCATCTCCAGTTGCATCTGTCGCCTCTGCAGATATTGCTGCCGAGTTTGCCGCGCTCACCGTTGAGGAGCAAGAGAGACAACGCGCCGAATGGAGTCAAGTATGTTCAATTTTCTATTTTTAATATTTCAAATTTTCTCTGCAATGTTCACATATTTTTAATTCTCGAATTTTTCTTCTTTTAGGAGCTTTCTCGCGTCGAAGAGGAAATAAATACTTTGCGTACAGTATTGGCATCAAAAACACGACATGCTTCAGATTTGAAGCGCAAATTGGGCATTACCATGTGGAAGGAGATTACAGATGATGTGAATCAAGGCTTTAAGAATGTTAAAGAGAGTTCAGTGTAAGTTTGCAGTTTGTAAAAAAAAAAGATATTTGAAGACTGTACATATAGAAAAGGTTATTGCTAATGTTGTGCATGAAAAAAGAAAAAAGAAACTGCAAAACATTATATCCAATTTGGCACGTAATTTCCGCTATTGTGTTAGTCATTTACATAGGCTTTAGCAGGTTTTATTTTTTCTTTCTATCGAGTTTCTCCCAAGAAATCTGGTACAATAAGTATAGATGGGAATTGGCCACTTTTGTTGTCTTCGGTTTAACAGTCATTTTGCACAGAACTTAAAAAAAATAATGTATGATATAGGCAAATATTTTATTTTCAACGAATCAAATTGTAATATTGGTCAAAGATTTCGTTCTAAAACCTTGATTTACAACAAATATCGAAATTTATTTTTCGTTTCGAGTGCTTTTGATAACAAAACTTTGTAATTTTTTAATGGTTTTAGAAAAAATAAGCTCTGACTTTTCAAATAGTATTTAAATCTGTAAGCTGATTTTTCAATATTTTCAATGCAAAAAATCATCTTTTTTAAATATACAATTTGTATGTACATACGAAAATATTGATTTTTACATTTATATATATATTTTGTTTTTAAATTATATTATCATTTTGATTATTATTTTTTGTTTTTTTTTTTTTGTTAAATTTTAAGTTTTCAAAGCGTTGAACAGGGTGTGGGTAATCTAACGAAGGCCGTACATGAAGCCCCAATGTAAGTAAATTTACATAGTTAACAGATACTAAATTTTTGTGTGGACTTCGTGTACTAAACTGTCAATACCACTTCTAATACGCACTAAAACATACATACACTTTATATTAATATGCAATCATAATATCAGAGTGTTTGAAATAAATATTTCACTCTATTAATCTGCATTCCCTGTGCTAACAAATTCTTTGCAATACTAATTTTAAAGAAAAGGCGAAAAATGTATAAAAAAAACTTCACTATATATTAACACTATTTTCTTATTTCTTTCTGTAATGCAAATAAATTTCGTCAACAACTAATAACGTCACATATTTAACTTTTTATATTCATAAACCTATGTACATATTTAACATGCCTGATTTTTAAAAAATACAATATTTTGTTTAACGTTCAAAATGCGTTTCCACGACTGTATTATGATCCACAGTTAATATTTAATTAGTTTTTCTTTTAATTTCTTTTTACAGTTTCCAACGAACCGAATCGGTGTTTAAGTCAACATCGGAAAAGACTGTATCGGTATTTGGTAGTATAACCAGCGGCATAACCTCGAAATTCTCACAAATGAAAAATTCGGAATCGATGCGTTCGATCGAAGAGAAGGTTGGCTCAGCCTATGAGAATGTTAAAGTAAGCTATGAACACAACAATTTTTTGTGCCAACCCCATGCGGTAACTATAAACTACTTTTTATTACTATCAATCAACTTTTAAATTAAAACAAAACAAAAAAATTGTTAATTCTTTAACTTTCCAATTAACATAAATTCCTACTTCACACGCCACCTACTCAAATCACAACTCTAATGTACAACAAAGTAGGAACACAAAACACAAAGTTTTCCAATTTGCTATTTAGTATATTTAGTAATAGTATTCTTTAAATTTATTATTATTTTTTTAATCGAAAATTGTAAATTTAGTCGAAAGTACGGAAATTTAGTTTCAATTAAATTTATTTAAAAGTACAATTTTTAATATCATGTCTTAGGTAAATATAAACTCTTACAAGCAGATTGCAATAATTAAGTTCACATATGTATGTATTTCTATTTAAGTTCGTTGTAGGCAACGTACTGCAGCTCTTTTGGAGTCTACGTTATTAAACCGGCGCAGAATTAGCAAACCTTAGCATATATTTTCTTAAAAGTAAAATATGTTGAGGCTGAAAAAAAGTATAATTTCTTAATTTTTCGTTACACAAGTAACAGCAATACAATCGCCCATGATACCTCGCATATTATATAAACATATTAAAAAATATATCGACGTTGGCGAACTTAATTATTGCCCTGTGCAAGTACACAAATAACTTAAATAATTATATTATACTATATATGTACATATACACGTATATTTATTTGTAAACTTTATAACTGACTCGTCTTGCATGGTTACATGTGTAATTTATTATCAATTGTTCGATTATATTGTCTAACCAATTGCTCTCTTTTCGTTTCATGTTGTTCACGTTGACGTCCAATTGAAAATTTTACGTACGTAATTGTATATTTGTATTGTTCGTACGTTAATGTAGACACGAGTGTCCACTTCACGTTCGGGTTCGATTAACAGTTTCCCTGATGCCTTAAATGAAAACAATACATCATCCGGCCTGAATTCACCAACAGATTCGGTTACAAAATAAAAAACAACAACAACTACAATATAAAAAGAAAAATTTTCAACATTTCCCTATTTTTATTAGTTTTTAAATTGGAAAGAAAAAATAACTGTTTGTAGTTTTCGCAATTAAATCAAATGTTGTAATTGTAATTGCAGTGAAATAATTTTACAATTTTAACATGTATTTTCCATACACCATTATATATACATACGCAAACATTTGCTATGAAACAGAAAAAACTGAGCTAAAGTAATCCTTAAACATCCTTGAGTGAGTGCATAAATTATAATTTTTGTTACTCACTTATGTATGTATGTACGTAACATTTTTTCTTGCAAATTGCTAAAACATTCGAACTTTAACCACTTTGTAACTTACATACATATGTATGTGTATTATGTACAATACAAAACTAAATGCTTAATCTATAAGCAAAAACAAAGGAAGAGAAATTCCATTTTCTTATATAATTTCGAAAGTTGTAATGTATTGTTGTAATGAAATAAATAAAACGCGGATGCGTTCTAAAAGGTAGCCGGAAGGAAATTTCTCAACTACTATTAACTAAGCAATATACACACATATACATTTTCGTATCCCAATTCTATTTTAGTTAAATGTACGTTTATACGAGTAGAAATTGTTTCTTCAACATATTATCAAATTTCTGTTTAGTTTGAATTTTGTTTTATTAAATTTTATAATTTACACCACAATTTGAACAATGTATTTTGCTTTTGTTTTAGAGTTTATTCCGTGCACCGCACGAGACAGAGTTAAAACTTTTGCCATCAGGAAAATGGTAATATTCGAGAAGAAAATTACGCAAAGTTATATTTCAAAATTCATAAACGTCTCTCTAGCAAAGTGCAAACAGCATTTCTATTAAAATTTTATTTCATACAAAAAATTAAACTATTGATCTAATTATTATATTCCACTTTAAACATACAATAATATCGTTAAGTGTATTTTTGCTAAAATAAATAATTAAGTAAAAAATAAATAAATAAATCAAAACAATCCAATAGAGTGTACATGTAACTTACATACATACAAACAAACAAATGCATATGTCCATGTATGAACAATATTAGTTTGTGTTTATATACATACATATTTTTTATTTTAGTTTTTTCGCTTATCAAATGGAAAATATTAATAAATATATGTAAATGTATTGCAAGATGAATTTTGAGCGCCTCCTTCATCGAAATGCCTTTACAAACTCAATGTTGGACGAAACAACAAGTGATGAATGATTAAATAAACGACAAAATTCTACTCTTTACTACAATATGAGTTCTTGTTATTCGTCTTAAGAAATGAAATTGTAGGTAGACTTAAATGTAGGCAACTTACAATTTGCATTGGTGGGATATTGAGATTTTCGAAAACTACCAATGCAATGGTATTTCGAAATATCTTATGTTTTTTTATTATTCATTTTTTTTGGAAGCGTTGTCGGGTTGAGCTACTTCTTTCGAAGTTATAGATGTTTGTAATAAAAAAGGACACAAACACAATATAGATACTAAATGATATTTCGTCATTAGGTCCATTAAAGATCAATTTTCAACTATTTTTAACATCAGTGTGGTATAAAGTGTACCTACCGCTACAACAAGAACAATAACATAAAATCTACACATCTATGTAAGTATTTCACTTCACATACTCGCTGATATCTAACGGTCTGAGATGCTTAGCCTTTGTTTTAAATCTTTCTTCTCGTAAATATTCTTCACTTATTCGTTTCTCTCAGTGTATTTCGACATTGAGTTGCTGATGTACATACATATATATCAGCTGATAGGCCGGCGAGGATTGCTTTTGCAACAGCTGACTTAATTATCTTGTTTTTTCCACTCATGTAACAATGTATTTTGTAAAATAAATTACTAGTTGTTAAATATTGTATTAAATATGTTTAAATTTTTAAAAAGTCGCCCAGTATTTTGGGCAAGTGTCACAGGCACCACGGTCGGTGTTGCGTTCTTCATTAAGTAAGTGTGAGGAAGTTACAGAACTATCGGATAAATATGTGTACACGTATGTAAATAATTCAATTATACCATTAGAGATTTAATGCAAGGAGAAAGGTTCAACAACCCTATAAAAGTTGAAAACAAAGTAGTGATTGTCACCGGCGCTAATACAGGTATCGGTAAGGAAACCGTGCTTGAGCTGGCGCGACGTGGAGCCACTGTTTACATGGCTTGTCGAGATATGCAGAAATGTGAAGAGGTGAGTAGAATCGTGTGTATCGTTTAATATATGTATGCACATATGTTAACAGAAGTATCCATATTAGGCTCGTGAGGAAATCGTTTTAGAAACCTTTAACAAACATGTATACTGCCGGCAATGTGATTTGGCGTCGTTGGAATCAATACGTAAATTTGCGGATAAGTAAGTTAGTTTATTAAATGTAGTAAAATTAAGACGATTTAATGAGCGGAAATCTTATACAGTTTTAAAAAAGAACAGCAATGTTTGGATCTTCTTATCAACAACGCTGGCGTAATGCGTTGTCCACGCTCCCTAACGAAAGATGGGTTTGAAATGCAGTTAGGCGTTAATCACATGGGCCACTTTTTGCTCACGAATTTGTTGTTGGACTTGTTAAAAGTAAATTAATCGCAAATATCTCAAATTTGGATATTCATTATTACTCTTCTTTAATTTAGAAATCAGCACCGAGCCGTATTGTTACCGTTTCAAGTCTAGCGCATACGCGTGGTGAAATCAATGTAGCCGATTTAAATAGTGATAAATCATACGACCCGGGCACGGCTTATAATCAGAGTAAATTGGCAAATATATTGTTTACACGTGAATTAGCGAGACGTTTGGAAGGTACTGGCGTTACAGCGAACGCGCTACATCCTGGCGTAGTGGATACAGAATTATTTAGACATATGGGCTTCTTTAATAGCTTCTTTGCAAAGTATGCTTTTCGATTTTTTTACTATTCTCTCTTTATATATAGATGTACATACATACATAAACATTATATAATAATGCTTAATTTAATTTTTGTAGTATGATTTTCAAACCGTTGTTTTGGCCTTTCATTAAGTCACCACAAAATGGTGCTCAAACTACATTGTATGCTGCCTTAGAACCAGAGTTGGCTGGTGTGTCCGGAAAATACTTTAGTGATTGTAATTTAAAGGATGTTGCGCCCGCTGGCACGGATGATGCTCTAGCCAAGTGGCTTTGGGCTGTTAGTGAGAAATGGACTAAGTTAAATAATTGATTTTACTTATAATATATACATACAAATGAAATAAAAGCATTTCTGATTTTAAAATTCAGTATTTTAATGCGATTGGCTCTTTTTATCTAATGAATGCCTCGGCCAAGGGCGCCTTAAGGTTTTGGAATAATAGTGGGGATTTTAGTTAAACTCAAACATTTAAACATTTGTATTTGTGGTTTCAAGTTTTTGGTATGATTTTTTGCGCTTTTTGATGTAAAAACTTTAATTTCATGAGTAAAGTTCAACTTAAACTTGTAAGATTAAAATTTCTCCAATAATAACTTATTTTACTACGCTTTAAACTTTTTTTTCGCACATATTTCAGTTATATACCCGTGACATTCCCGTTTCCCAATAACGATTTGACTTTTTTATTTTCAATTAAAAAATCTTGTTAGAATTATTAATGTCAGCACATTCCATAGCAAGCAATTTCACCTGTTGTATTACCGGCGGTAAATGCAACTCTGTGCTTCGAAGTTTCCGTACGAACATTTCTGATGACCGTACGCCAGCTGAGTCGCTGCTGTCGTCGTCAGTTGTTGCGCCGTCGCTGCCTTGTCATCATCGTTTTTGTCAAATTCGTTTGTTGTTGTGTGCTAATTATTTAGTAAAATATAAAAAACTGTTTAGTTATTTCACTTGCTACACCCTTCAACAATTGAAATAGTTAATAAAGATTTCGAAAAATCGTGTGGTGCAGTGTAAAAATACGATTGCCCATCGTTGGGGACGGCTGGTAAAATTAATCAGTAAAAAGAAAAAAATCTAATTACCTACATACCTGTCGTCGTAATCGTTTCCTTTCGCTCTCATAAGCCACGCAAATTTCAACGTAGTAGATCGTAGTTAAATTTTTTTCTTAAAGATACTGTGTGCAGTGAAACAGTTGAGTAAAAAGCAACGGAGAAACGCGAAGTTTTCGTCAATTTTGCAAAAGAATTGCAAATAATCCCCACACGAGGATCGATATCGTGTTGAAGGGGCTTTTCTCTGCCGTGTGTAGTTTTTTGTAGAAAAATTAAAAAATAAAATAAAATAAAATTTTAAAATTATACTCGCAACAAGTGCCTTATTGAAATGTGAATAAGCATTTTTAAATTTTTAATAAATGATTCAGTAAAGCATCAAATATAACAAAATGTAAGTACTCAAGTGGCTCACAACCGTCATATGTAGATGTATATATATACGCATATACAAAGTAAACTAGCTGCGTGTGTGCATGAACTTAAATGAATTATTTACTTTTAAATTTAACCTAATTTAATTGTGAAAATGTCTTTTTTTATTTTCTGCCGTCACGTCTTTTCTTCTCCAAAATTCAAAGCATAACATTCGTTCGATTCAATTATGCATATTTTAATTGTGCTTTTCATTCCCAATATCCCACATTCGGTGTTTCATACAAATGTGTATATGCATGTATTTATTTTTACCTGTCGCGCCCGAGTTTTGCAGTCAGGAGACACCAATTAATATGCATATAAAAAGTCAAGCAAATATGTGCACAAATGCATACATAGATATATGGTATGTGCATACATATGTAAGTGTATATTTGTATACTCGTATATATCACATTGCCATCTAATTGTTTGTTTTAACGCAGTGACGTCAACGTAGGCATCAACGTCGCTGGTTGCGTATGCGTCGTTTGTGTAGTAGACATCTGCTGCTGCGGATACACATAGTCATTCTTCCTCTTGCATGCCATTTTCGCTTCTCCATTAAACGTTTCTTCGTTTGTCATTCTCTTTTGTTTTATTGTTCACGGTTTTGAGGTTTCTTTAGGTGTTCTTAGGAAAACAATAAAAACTTATGATATTAACTTATATACATATTTGCATGTATGTAGTTTTCGTTTCTAAATTCGATTTAAAACAGTTAAACCGTGCCAAGATTTCATTGGCACTGCTCAGAGTTGCATAAATGTGTGTGCGATGAGTTTACTTTTCAATCTTTATTCATGATTATCATTGTCTTTAAACGTAGCTCTGAACTGGCCAAGATACTGGTTTTGTTGTTTTTAATTATTACCAATTTATTTCTACTCTTATTTTTCTTTTCCATTGGTTATTGTAAAATTTCCAATGCCATTTATCGTTTAGATTTCTTCGATCTACATTTGGCAAACACTTGAGTGCTTTATATTCAATGGTGTTTACTTAATATGGATGCTCATGTATCAACAGGTTAATGAATATTTACATTTCTATATAGTAGATAACATACAATACATACTTATGCTGGTATATTGTTCAATGTAAATCGAGGTTGTCGTTGTAGCGTCTTGCTCAACCACGCCTAGAAGTAGGCAAAGTTAGTCTATTTCATGAGGTACAGGAACTTGGCTGCTTCGATGAGTTGGAACCAGAGGGAAAGGAGTGTTAGAAGAGTTGGTTTCAAAGGGGCATGCAACGTGGTGGTTACTGTCGTGCGAGAACTCATTGCATGTAGGACAAAGGGAGATGGAGTCTGCTACAGTAAACAGACCTTAATTGTGCCAGCATTACTTGTGTCGTACGAGCCCTTGGTCTACATTGGATTAGGCTGATGACATTCACTGGATGAGAGTTTATGAAGATGTTGAGTCTGGCGTTTAAGGCGTTTTGGTGACACGTTGTATGCAAGGATTCTGTGATATGGAGCCCATAAAGTGAGGTACTTCCTTCGTAAAATGTATGGAGGGTGGTTTTGTTTCAAGTCCGTGTCGGCTGCTTACATAACATAATATTTTGCTCCTCGATGGTAGCATAGATCTCGTTTTACAAATGATGTACAGACGGCTTTAGGCAGGTTTCTTATGATTTCCAAGTTAGGATAACAATTTCTTCATCTGCGCCAAGGTCGCCTCTCGCGTTCGAATTGGTGTGGCATAACTTTTGACCTAATGGTCGATTGCCTTGTAAGTTGTTAGCAAAACTTGACGGAGCCTCCACTCTTTACGAGTTCCCCAATATACAATAACAGGCAGAGAACTCTACTTTGTGGAGCCCATCGTTTAATTTTCTTAAGGTTGCAGTTGTGGCCTAGAAATTATACGGTCGGCTGTTTATGTCTTTAACCTTGGAGGAAATGAGGATTGAGTAGCCACATTTCGGATATTTTTAGATGGCTCAAGAATTGATTGAGTACCCTCATGAGAAAGTCTCCTAATGCGGAGTGTAGATGTTTTGGCATTAGCAAAACTTTTCCGTCAAAACTAATGGAATGGAAAGCTTTCCTTTTCGTGCCTTCGTTGACTTTTTCTACCAAAGGTTGCTGTGTGAAAGGTCGGCTAAAGTTTTTCGGGAATTTCTTCGGGTCCAACAAGTTGCGGCCACTAAATGAGAATTCCACTTACTCATCCCATTTCGCCGGGTGGAACAGATATTTAACAGCGTCCCAAAGCTAGGTTACACCACTAAATAGGTAGTAATTAAGTCGACTACAAAATCCAGATCTTAATTGTGCCAGAATTACTCGAGTTTCTTGAGGCAGCTTGTGCTCTTGGTCTGCAATAGGTGATGCTTTGATTTCGAGAACGGTATTAACAGTAAGAGAGCTCTTGAAGGTATTGACGCACTATCGATTGATGCTGCTGCTCGCTTCATTTCGAAAATGCGCCCTAACTTCCCAATTAAAACGGCGGTTCTAGCTTACAGGTGCGATTGAGTGGAAAGTTCTTACCGTGACCGGGCCTCATCGGATCCGAAGAATCGCGCGAGCTACTTTAGCCGGCTTTGCACACTGCATCATTCGATTGACAAAATCTGCATCCTTTACAAACCATCATCTAGGTGTAAACACAAAGAAACGGTGCTCGGAACATAAAAGGCAATTGAACGGCTGGTCGTAAATTACGCTGCTCCGATTTGGATGCCGAGAACTAGCGATATGTAGATGAAGAAATCATAAGCATGTCAGAACATCGCCCTTAAGACGCTGATGATTACTGACGCATCACTTGTACAATGAAACATATCAGTTCCAAGTTAAAGAGGATAATGTTATGCTGTGTAAGCAATATCTGATGAGATGCTACTGTCTAAAAGGTAGCAACAAACATTCACTTGAATCCGAACCTCCATCCAGGCACGTCAAGAAGGGAGTACTCAACTATATCGCCGCCGTACAGATTTTATCCGGCCAAGGGCTGTCACCCTTTTGGCGACTTAACCCTGTTTATGTCATTAGGTAATACGTAATAATTTCGTACAAAACAAAACGCAAAGTCAAAATTTGATCTTTCCTACCTGCACGCTGAACCATCTAATGGAAGTCTAATTAGCGTGCTCCTAACTTCTTTGGCTAACCGTTATAACACTAGTGTGCATAAATTCTTGAGCAATGTTGTTTTTTTTGTTCGTTTCCCATTAAACCATTTTCGCTAATTTCCATGTCACTCACCTGTACAATGTACGCTGAACGCTTAGCGCCTCGCAAAATTTTGATATTCTTCAAACATTTAATTTTTTAACGTTTCATGAATCATTTCCCGCCGCTTTCACGTTCGCAACTATATGCATACCATCTCATAGACATACATACATAATACATACATATGTAGGTGAATAAATTAAGCGATGCAAACTAACGTAGAAAGGTAAATGGTAAAAGTTGCAAATATTTTCAAATTCTTTGCTTTTTATCGCATTTCTTTGCTATGTACGCTTTAAAATTTGTTTTGTTCACCAAACCAAAAAAAAAAAGAAAAAAAACAAAAAAATAAATAATAATTAATACAAAAATGTAGTCACAGCAGCGGCAACGCGAAAGGGAAGACATTTGACGTACACGACAGTGACGTAGGCAGCGCCAGAAACAGCGCTGCATGCTGCTGCAGTCGCCAACACGTCAAAACAAACAAACTGCAAATAGTATCACATAACCAAACATTTACACGAACTACAAACACAATACATATGACTAGTACTTTGGAGGAGGGGGACAAACAGCTGATTTGCTGTATTTTTGCGCAAACTCGGAAAAAAATTCGCCGGTATTCATATAGCCTGCTGTTTGGACTCCTTGCTTTTGCTTTTATCATTGATATTTCTGGTATGTTGTAGTTTTTGTGTGTTTTGCTCTCCTCCAATAGTCAGTTCAGCGGTAGTTGGCAAACAGCGCGGTCGTTTGATCTCCAAAAGCACCTGTCAGGCAATTTCCGTTTCCAGTGCGTTGATTTGTGTCTCGACGAGCGGATGTTATTGTGCTATTACATAGTATGTACATAAATATTTGTGTAGGAAAACGTTGGTTGGCAGGTGTGTATGTATGTGTGCGTGTGTTAAGAAGTGAATTTATTTGTTTTTTTTTTATAAGGAAAAATTGTTAATAAATTTATAAAAAAAACTATGCATAAAATGTGCGAAAAAAATTCTTTCATAATTTACTGATTGCATAATTTTACCGTTACCTTTGCATACATCCTCACACCATAAATAATATGTAGATACAGTTATTATTGCACATTTTCCACAAAGTTATTAAGCACACTTTCTGCTCTTTCTTACAGATAACAGCAGCAAACAGCAACAGCGGCGTTTAAATAATAAAAATTCAAAATAAAAAATAAATTTTTATCAAAATATAACAACAGTCGCAAAAAAAAAGTGTAGTATAAGCTGAAACACAACAACAAACGCATTATTATCTACAATTCACACACATAATACACAAACCATTCATAGTGTTCTTTAGCGAAAAAAACAACAACAACAACAAAATAGAAAAAAAACACAAAAAAATAGAAAAGAAAAAACACGATAAACATCAAAATTAAAAGATAAAATACCGTTTGACGAAAAGACGTGAATTCTGTGATAAACAGTGTTTCTGAAACTGCCTTTTAAACGAATTCAACGGTTGTTTACAAAGTAATAGTAATAATTAAAAAAATAAAAAATTAAAAAAAAAAAATTAGAAGAAAAAAATCTGAAAATTAGAAAATCTTTAAAACCGTGTGCTTCCTACGTTTTGCCGTAAACAGCGTTAGTTAGTTAAAACTTGTGCTCGCAAACGAAAAGAAGAATTTATCAAAAAAAAGCCACCAAGAAAAATAAAAAAATATTGTAAATTTTTTTGAAACCACATACCAATAACTATTTATAAAAATTGCAAATTATTGTTAATAATACTTATACAAAAAAGCTTTTGCTTCATTCAACCGTTATACAACGAACAAGCTGTCATCATGGATTCGCAGGGTTATGAAAATGCGCGCAATATGACGCTGCTCTTCTTCCTTGAGCGTCTCATGGACAAGGGCGAGGCGCGCACCGTACACGACTTGTCCTGTCAATTCGGTAATAAGGAGTTTACGAAGGAAATGCGTCAGATAGCTGGCGGCAGTCAATCGGGTAAGTGACATTTTGCATTATTTTTAGCGTTTAATGCGATTCTACGAAGCTTCTTACGGATAATTGTAAATGAAAATGTTTTTGTAATGAATTTATATTGGTTGCCCACAAGAAACCGACGAATTTTAAAAGTAAGTAAATACATTTTTTTTTGGATTTTGTTGGATGACATTTCGCCATCTTTGCGGCAACATCAATATTTCACGCTCATAGAACTTCTGGCATTTATTCGCAAAAAAACTGAGCCAAGTGCAATTTTATAGCCTTGTTATTTTCAAAAGTTTTACCATTTTTGAAGTTCTGCAAAGATCAAACAAATGGTAGGCTCATGGTGCAAGGTGAGGGCAATATGGTGGATGCATCAGCAGTTCCCAGTTCCCAGTTTTAATTGAGTGACCAAAGATGTGTGCGGTCTAGCATTGTCCTGGTGGAATATGGCACCTTTACGATTGACATATTCTAGCTGCTTCTCGTTGATGGATGTATTCCTTTCCAATCCCACTAAACTGACATCATAATCATCGTGAATATCAGCCTTTGAAGTGGTTTGTGACGCTTCATCATGCTGGGACCCTGATCGTTTGCGATTGACGTTATTGTAAACAATAAACGGATCATATTCATTGAGTTTAAGATGCATATCACATGCGTTGAAGAGACTTGTTAAATGAATTTCTTTCAATTCATGCGATACCCAAATATCAAGGTTTTTTTTACCAGTCCAAGACGTCGCATATGGTTATGAACGGTTGATTTTGGTATACTTAATTTCCCTCCAACATCATGCTCAGTTACATGACGATCCGATTAAAGCCTTAATATCGTCTTCATCAACTTCACTTGGCCGACCTGAAAGTGGTTTACTTTTGAGTGAAAAATCTCCTGAACGGTAAGTCTATTTTAGGATTTCGTCCGCCAATTTCGGAGAGACTTTAGCACCAATTAAAAGTATCATACCTATCACGTTCAGTTTATTAATACCCTAAGTATTCGATCTTAAGTTAACCGTGGGATGGAAAGTTAAAGGTCTGTTGCATAGAAGAAAGGCGTCCATATTCCACTCGTGTGTCCAGTAGACCCTGAAATTAGAAGTCCAAAACTTAAGTGATATCTGTCCAGTTTGTGATTGTGTGATTTTTTAAGATTTGCTTTTTGATATAAAAATGGTTGATGCCACGCTCACACGAAATTTTTCCCACCTCTCATAATTTCCCATTTATTTCGATGGTCCTTAAAAATTATGTCCAAAGGGTTGTGTGAACCCAATTTCATCGAAATATTTTAACCCTGAATTATGGTATATACAGATGGAGAGGTGGTAGGAACTCTTCTTCATATTCACGCATGGTGGTTCTTTTTTATTTTTTTTCTCTCTTTAGTTCTCGGTATCTATCCCACCCCGCACGTGTAATGATGGAACGCAACGTTGCAAGGTAGGCAGCCTGATTTCCTTCAACTGCGGCACGGCCATGTTTATGGTACCAGGTGTATTTTCGACCTTTTCGAAAATAAATAGTTTCAGTTTACAGATCCGTATAAAGTTTGCGGGTATAAGATTTATAACCACTGAAGCCGAGCACGGGCCAATAATATGCGTTTTCCAACAAAAGGTGAAGCTGATACACAGATACACAGATAGATTATGTGTAGCCCTTTATTTAATGTCACAAACTAAGGACAGTTTTATTGAAATTTCCTGCAATAAAAAAAAAATAAATATTTTTCTAAAATTTTAGAAGGTTGGTTAAACTAAGACTCCAATCCACCACACGCCGGCATATAGCATGCACCAAATGGTAGTATGATTTCGTAATTGTTAAAATCTCTCCCAATCTATCGGGCTTTATTTATTCCACGTTGAGGAACCGTCACCGTCATCTTTGTGTCACCGTCTAATAAGCCTTCTAACTGGTAATTAATATTTTTATACTTTTATCTTTATCGGCTGCGGGGTAGAGGCTCAAGAATTGTCCCGCAGTAAGGCATGCCTGTCGTAAGAGGCGACTAAAATCCAAAAGTTCCCGCGTTAGGCGGGTCTTTACACCTGAACGACTCGGATTTTTATTCGGCAAAGGACTGTCACTCTCGCAACATTCCCCAAAAGCTACTTTGGCGATTTTTTTACGGCCACAACAACAAGAACAGCATAAAAACTCTCACAATCAGCACAATGAAATTTTGATTGGCTCATTTTGGTATTCCAAATTTCATGCGCTCTAAACATTTCAATTACAGTTGCAAATACATATCTATGTATATATGTAGGCAAAATGAGATCCTTGACATGAGAGTAAGCAAAGAAATTACAAAGAAGCCAAACAAACAAACAAACAAACAAACAAACAACAACAACAACAACAACAACAACAACAACAACAACAACAACAACAACAACAACAACATCAAATGAATGTCAATAGACAGGCAACAGGTTCAATGTCGCATACCTGAAATTCTGCAATATTTTGCGACGCAAACAAACATACATACATATATATGTACATATAAGTGCATAGGTATGCAATTAGATGGATTTTCCTTGAGTATTTAGTGCAAAACAATGTCAATCCAGTTGCTCTGATGCCATTTTCGATGACTTGTTGCTACAAGTTGTTTCCGACTTTTTGACTCTTTTTTTCACTGACACTTGCCGTTAGTATTGTTGTTGTTGCACAGCGAATGAATTTAATGCATTGTGTGATTTGAGGGCCTGTTTGTTCAATGCCAACGCACAAGTGCACTGTCCGTCAATGCCATGTGTTAGTGTGTATTTATGCATGTCGTCAAATGCATCTCACTTATGGAGTATTACATATTATATGTATATAACCAGCCAAAACAACAACAACCAGCACCAGCACTTACAACACAATAATAAATGGTATAGCCCAAAAATTGTAAAATAGAAAATTCGAAGAAATGTAAAAGAAGAGCAGAAAAGGCATTAATTGAAATATATGTACATATGTAACTGTATTGTTGTTGTGTGGTGCAACTAAAACAACAACAACTAATTTGTGGTATGTACAATACAAAAATAAATAATTCGTATATTTGTGTTGAAAAAAAATATTAAAAAAATATCGACTTTGAAATTAAAAAGAAAAGCGCTAAAGTCAAAAAAACAACAAAAACAACGTTGAAGGCGTAAAATCGTTGGCACTTCAATTAACTCGATTGCCACATGGATCGTTGCACGCAGTTGCTCTATGTAATTATGTTGTGGCTGTTGTTGTTATTGCTTTTTATGTCACGTTGGGCCACAACGTCGAAGTCAACAACATAAACGGAATGTAAACAAACCAGTTTGTTTGAATTTTTTTTCTGCTTTCAAAAAAAAAAAAAAACAAAACATAATATAATTAATTAAAAATAATAACATATTTTGCGTATTGATAAAAAAGACATAACCCAACACTATTAGGAAAGAGGAGAGAGATAAATTTATCTAACATTCATAACATCAAAATTCCGGCTTTTCATTTACTTATAACAGTATATTAGATTTTAAAGCTGGCGAAATAAATGGGTCCCTGGAAAAACGAAACTGCTCAGACCTCTCACTTTATTTTTTATGTACGGGAATAAAAAGAATACAGCACTATACAGTGTTTGACTCATGAAATCGACGTTTTGAGTGCACAAAAATGAAGTTGTTTCACTCGATGTGTGAGAGCCCGCATTGTCGTGGTGAAGAGTGATCTGCCACCTTTAAACCCACACATACAGAGACATGGACGTGTTTCGAAGCGCAGCTATCGCATTTTTTTTTTAACATTTCCATCGACCAGTTGGCACGACCCTCTTTTTGTATTTTTTCTTACAGTCAAATATTCAGGCAATACTGAATGTGTACTGATCCCACTAAAGCCTATAGTTGTCTCAATCACACGATATATCACATGACGATTTTTCAATATCAACTTGTGCACAACTTGAATAGTTTCCGGAACAACAACTGGTTTTGGACGACCTTTAGGAATTTCGTCTTGGAATTATCTACGACCTAGATCAATATCGCTATGTCAATATGGTTGTATCCATTGGCTGCGATATTCGTTCTCAACGTGCAAAGGACCATAAAACATCGTCCATGTCTCCGCAGCTATATAGCAGGAGGGGTGTGATGAGCGGCTTGTAGAGCTTGGTCTTTGTTCGTTGTGAGATGATATTTTCAAGAGTGATTCAGCGTTGTATTTGTAAGATTAGAGGAATTAAGTGTAGGTTTTACTCGATGGCTCCTTAAGCTCGAATCAGACTGTCACTACAAAAGGGCCAACGGTCTAAGTAAGACAGAGCAGCCAGCTATTGTATCCATTGATTTTATCAGCTAAGTCGCAGAGTTCTTGGCTAATTGAGTTATTAGAGCCAAATCTTTCTTCGCTTAAGTTAAATATTCTATTTTTTCTTCAACTATCTTGTTAATTTGTATTATAAATGCTGCCATATATCTGCATGAACATACACGGTGTGTCCCAAAAATAACCGAACTTTTTAGATATAAAATAGTAAAGTACACATTATATTATCTTTGAAAGTTATTATTTATTCAAAATAGGTTTGACTCAACACAAGGTTTGGAACGATCAACCAGCGCATGCATAGATTTTTTTATGTCATTTATAGAAATGTTCTTCAGTACCTCGGTTACGGCTACTTAATTTTTTTCAATTTTTGTTTAATTTTTTAAACTTCAATTTTAATTTTTTTTCAAGTTTGACACAAAATTTTATATTTGCTCTTTGTTCCATTTTATTTGGAACCATTAGCACACTTTTGGTTTTATTGAAATGGCTGTCACTTTCACATCTGTCATCCGACTTACATGAAGTTAGGTGCGTTTGAAAGAGGATGAATGTGTCTTTTTAATGTTGCAAATTTTCAATAGATGCGCTGTATGTTGTATGATTTAAATATAAAGTTCGGTTATTTTTGGGACACATCGTGTATACAGTGGGGAGCAAAAGTGATTCCACGATCAACATTTTCATATTTGAGCTCACATAAATATTAAACGAATAAAGTAAATGACAAAAACTTTTTTTTTATTGAACACCTTGTTTATTTTTTACAATTAGGCGTATATAGCAAAATAGAAAAAGAAAAAATGGAATAGTTATGATTTAAAAACCAAAACTCAGTACTCAGTTTTGCATCATCCGTTATTCGCTCATATTTTTGCTCTTCTTACTTTCTTATCAGTAATAGACCTGCAGATTTACCGTTAAGTGCCTTTTGCATTTATTATTCGTTGTCAGAACTCAAAAAATCACTCTCTTCCACTAGTTTATAGTTGATTTGTAGAATTTGGAACTTAGTCTCTAACTATTCACTGAAAAATGAAGAAGCTGTCTTCTGATAAAGAAAATAGTATTATCTGCCTGACTAAAAGTGGGTGTTCGACCCGAACTATTGCTGAGAAGCTGCAAATTAGTCAATCAGTGGTTGTCAAGGTGCAGAAAAGACAAAATGTTTGTGCTGAAAAGAAGTTGAATGGTCGCCGTTGCCTTCTAACAGACTTTGACGCTCGACTTATGGTGTCTAAAATGAGAAAAAATAGACTTTTAACGCCAAAAGAAGCTTCTACAGAAATATTTAGAGGCGTGAGTCGATGGAGAGCTAGAAGAGCGCTTGGTAGGATTGGGTATGTCGCAGTAGTGAAAAAAAACAAACCATCTTTATTCGAGAAAAATGTTAAAGCTCGGCTAAAATTCGCCAAGGAACACAAGAACTGGACAATAGAAGACTGGAAACGTGTTATCTGGTCGTACGAATCTAAGTTTAATCGTTTTCAAACTGATGGAAAGCAATTCTGTTGGCAGAAACCTGGTGACAAGCTTCAAAGGCATCATGTGAAGCAAACCGTGAAACATGGAGGCGGCAACATAATGGCATGGGGGTGTTTCACGTATTCGCACGTTGGACCGTTGCACAAAATTGACGGGATTATGCGAAAGGAAGACTATTTGAGCATTTTGCAAACCCATCTTCCCAATTTTCTTGACCAGTGTGCGTACCCAGAGCAGGAAATCACTTTTCAGCAAAATGGGGATCCCAAGTACTCTGCGAAAATTGTTAAAGAATGGCTCGAAAATCAAAATTTTAAGATGATGGAGTGGCCAGCGCAAAGTGCCGACCTCAATCCGATTGAAAACCTATGGTCAATCGTAAAGCAACAGCTCGGACAGTATCAATCAGCCCCATCCAACTTGGACGATCTTTGGGGGCGTTTTGAACAAGAGTGGAATAATATTCCGAAAGGAATATTCGAAAAATTAGTGGAAAGTGTGCTAAAACGTATGAAAAATGTCATACAAAATAAGGGTCTCTGGACCAAATATTAATAATGAATTTGTTTTTGTTTTTGAATCATTAGTATTCTATGGCTTCTTCAATTACTTTATTTCTTACGCCTTGTTGTTACAAATAAAATACTATTAAAAAAAATTTAAAAGTTTTATCATTTACTTCGTTCGTTTAGTTTTTATGCGCTCTCAAACATGAAAACGTTGATCGTGGAATCACTTTTGCTCCCCACTGTATATTTATATTCCTATATATAAGTATTTTTCAATTGTTCTTAGTTACCGAAATCGTTAAGGAAAATATTCGTGAGGCATTGCATGTTTACAGAAAATATTCATTCTCTTTTTTGTCTTTCCCTGTCTTATTTTTGGATATTAGTTCATTGAACCAATTGGTTAGACATAACAACTCAATAATTTATTTTGGGTTACGAGCTCGTATACAAGCTTCTTAGATTGAGATTTAGCAGTTGCGCTGTGTAGGTCATGGTGAAAATCGTGAAAAATTTTGAAAAGAATAACTATAAAAAACTTTCTTTTGCAGCTAACTTTTTTTTGCATTCCTAGCGAGAAAGGAATATTTTTAAATATACCTAAGGAGCTAATAGTTGGTATGGGTCCAGTGAAGAAAATTTAGCCAGTTTTTTCTTCTTCGGATCCTTCCGCTCTTCATCTCTTTAATTTTTTTTCCTCTTGCATGGGCTTCTATGACTTTTATTAGTCCAACAGGTGAGGCACATGTCATCTGGAGCTCATATTCATCAAATTGCCCTACTTAGTTAATTAGTTATTGAGGTTTCTCGATCCCGCCACCCTTTTGGGTCATTGCGAAAACTGTGATGGGCCTGTAAGCCTGTAAGAGATTCCTCTCACCTTCCCGGTTATGAAAACCCCGAGGTGGTTGACACCTGCTGAAGCAATTTTTGTAGGGCAGTTGAAGTAAAAATTACCGAGGAATCGATGATAGACTGCTCTGAAGGCAGGAGAAGTGACCTGTGCTCCTGTTAAGAGTCCCCATCAGAGTGTGGTTAGCATTGCGTACTGCTATTCTGAAGGCCAGGGTTCGAGTCCTGATTAGACCAATATCCAAAATTATAAAAAAATAAATTTTCTAATCGCGGTCAGCTCTCGAATGGGAATGTCAAGCCCTCCGAGTAGATTTCTGACATAAAATATCAGCCACTCATAAAACCCATCGGCCGTTCGGAGGAGGCTTAGAATAAACTATAGGCACCGTTTACAAAGCGCCAATTAATATAGGTATATATGCAAGTTGAGGTTATCTATAGAAGGAGCAGATCCTTAGTTCTATTTTCTTCGATAATGTGGTTTTAGCTTGCCTTTTGTTATTGGACTTACTGGACTTACTGGACCTACTGCGGTTTCTCCAAGGTTGAGTAGCATTTCGACTCAAGGCGTTGAAGTTTGCATGAAGTTTTCCATACAGTTCTCACGGGAAAAGATTTAAGAGAGTCTCAAGAGCTTTTGTAGGAGCTAAAGGTATAAAGCATAATCTAATGATTATGTAGACGGTGAATTGTGCTCCTAAACGTTGCTGTTATTTTAGCGTATGTTATTCACGCTAAGGAGTAGACGAGATGAGTTGGTTTTAGGGGACATGCAAAGAGATGGTTTGTGTCTTGCGGGATCTCATTTCATACAGGACGTACATACATACGTTGGGTAAATCGAGGCCAAGTTTGTATAAGTAGAAATTAAGTCGACTACAAGATCCAGGTATTAATTGGGCCAGAATAACTCGGATCACTTGGTGTATATCGGACCCTTGGTCTGCAATAGGTGGTCCTTGGATTTCGAGAACGCCATACACTGGAAGAGAGTTCATTGAGGTGTTGACGAACTTTCGGTGAATGGCGGCCGGTACTATTAAAAGTATGTTGGCCTAGCGTTTGTCCATCATTAGACAGCGTACGCCACCTTGCAGACGTAGACTGCAGTCAAAGCTTTCCTACTTCTTTCTACCGTATTTCGGTTCCAGGTAAGTGACCTCGGTAGAGAGAGAAAGCTTTGAGTATACACGGTTTAAAAATAGGGGGCTCAACATGCAGTGTATAAAATCGATATTTAAAGGATCCACATCCCGACCGCTATCGCTGCTCTAATTGGCTACTATGTAGATGGCATTTTAGAGTAGATCCTTAAGAACTTGAAGGTGTTTTCACGTACCTGTGAGGGAAATTTCTTTAAAATGTGCCACTACAACATAACGAAACAACGTGTTAACATATTGTGAGACACTAAAGAAGTGGGGGAAGATAACTCCACTCTGAGAGAGAGAATTCCTTTAGCATACCGGGATACGGAGTTGCCTCCTTACTCACTGAAGCTTAGTCTATTTCCTAGCGAATTGGGTTTTTCGCAGTGCAGTCGCGGCTATCTCGGGTAAGACATCATAACGAGCTCGCTCAATATCGAGAAAAACCCCTCGACTAACCGACTTGGTTATTGGGAAGTCGATATTAGATCTAAAAATGATTTCAAACCTTTCCAAGTGCTAATATGTTCGGGGTCAAATGTTCGCTAGACAAAAAATTAAATCAATGAAACAAAATCGATGATAGTTAAAGAAATAGACATAATAAAAAACACAAAAAAAAAACGCCAAAGCAGAAAAGAAATCGCTTAGCAACATTAGGTATTTTGTTGTTGCTTTTTTATTTTTTTTATTTTTCGGAATTCGCAATAAACGACGATTGCTTAAACGACTTCATTACAATGCTATTTGCGAATTGCGATTGCGTGCAGGCATCGACCTACACAAGACAGTGCTGCTGACCACCTCCTCCACCCTGCTATCCGCATGCTACCATCTGCCTTCTGCCAATCGCTCGGCATAAATTGAAGCAGACAAAGCAAGGCGGTATTGTGGGTGTGTACCTACTGACATACAACACATGCGAAGATGGAAATAGATTTATATGTATATATGTATGTATGTTATTTAAGTATATAACAATTACTAGGCACTTTGTCATGCAACAATTTTACGTATTTCCTATGTGCATATGTATGATTCTTTGTATGTGTATATGTATGTACGCATGTATGTATGTAATTTATTTATACTCTTATTAAGCTTGTGTTTATTTTGCATTGTTTCTTCTCTTTCTAACTTTTCGCAAAATTACCAGCACTCAACAATTATGCATGTTATACATATATGTACATATAGGTATATGTATGTATGTATGCATGTGTATATGGTTAAGAGTGCAATTAAAGTGTGAAATTTAATTTACCGTCAAATCGACGTTAATTAAGTGGGTTACGCAGCCAACTATTCACTGTGTTTTTATGAATAAAATTGTTTTTATGCACTGAGTTTTGCGTGGAAATGCAAAGTCAGACTCAAAAACATACATATGTACATACTCTACATATCTGCACATCTACACATGTACACGTGCATAAAAAGTATTCTTTACTTTATTTTCCTTAATGTCATGTCTCAGCGTTGACTAAAACGCTTACAAAGTGCTAACAAAGTGATCATGTTTCGAGAAATAAATGTGTTTTTTTCGTGAAAAATATGTAGGTATATATTGTATGTACGAGTGTAAATAATTGGGAGTAGACATGTAAGAGCGAATGAGTGCGTATCTTCGACTCACGCAATGAGAGTAAAATACAGGCAGGGTGTGTAAAGTATTCAATGAATTAAACATAAAACTAAAACGCATTAATTATTTCATTTTTAGATATACAAACCTATTTGTAAGTGCATTTTTACATAAATACGTGTATGTACATACATATGTACAATATATCGTTGAGTGTAAAATTTTCTCGTGAAATATTTCGAAGCTTCTTGAATTTCTGTCAAAAATGATAGATTTTCCCTTTAGATTTTTTTGTTGTTTTTGTATACGTGCTAAATTCGCTGTTGTTGTGGTGAAGTTCAATTCGCTTATTTCCAAAGATAAAGAAAATGATTATTAAAATAAAAGAAATTCGGAGCAATTGTTGAGATTTAAAAAAAAATTCAGATATTTTTTTGGTTTGTGATTGATTGAGTACCTGTGTATTGGTTGGTTGGTTCAAAGGGGAGACATACAATATTATACTCCCCTGCTTATCTTAATTGTGCTTTTCCGAAGGGTTCGCTCGATTTAATACATTTCTTCAGTCTCTTCCACCCATACGTACCCATTTCCATAAGGCTGAAAGCTCGGTACACCGTGGCAGATTTCACACCGCAATCGGCTGCAGGCCGGGCCCTCACATAGTTAATGCTCCAACGTTCCATCATCTCCTGTGTAGGCTCTACACTCCACCTAGCTTTTGGAGATAATAGAGGTAGATGCAGAAATGCTAAGTTCTTTTTTGCATAGTGCTAGCAAGAGTATATATGAATATATATATATAATTGGCGCTTTTGTAACCACTGAAGTGATTTTCGGCCGAGCTCCTCCTCCGATTGTGGTTTTGCGTCTTGATGTTTTTCCAACAAATGGAGGGACGTACAATTTATATTAAGCCGCCTTCGAATCGCTGATGTTGTTTTTATGAGGAACTTTTTCTTCATATCAGATATACACTGGGAGGGGTTGACATTCCCTGGCGAGGGATGACCGTAATTAGAAAATTTAACATAGTTTTTTATTTAAATTAATTTTCTATAACTGTTGGATGTTCGCCGCGCCAGGATTTGAACCTGGCTCTGAATGGCTGTACACAATGCTAACCACTAAATCTACACTGCCCCACAGTTGTTTACTGGTACGTCCTACGTTGGCATTGCTCCAGAATTTTATGTATTACGTCCCACTGTTTTAAGCACCATTTGATGGTGCTGAAAGGTCTGAGGCATTTTTTAATATTTATTTCATTAATTTTTATAAACACTCTGATCCTAAAAAATTTTTGTTCCACAATAATAAAACGCACCTTATTCCAGAATATTAGTCACTAAAAAGTGGTATACTGTACTACATCCAATTTGTATGACCGTTGCATGTGACCTTGTTTTCAACTCTCATTCTTATTATTTAAATTGCTTTGTTATGTAAACGAAGGTAGTACGAGTAAAAACCCATGTTGGCGGACGAAATCACGACATAATTCTGGTTGAACTGAATATTATATACTTGACTGATATTTATTTTAAGTCCATAGAGGATCTGTCAGGCACTTTTGAGTAAGATTTTCATATACGTTAAAAGTAGCTTACCTACTCAACAATGGGTGGAAAGTAAAAAAGTCCGTTATGTGGAAAAAAGTTGTAGTTGCTACTCCGTTGCGCTCATATTCAATACTAATTTTTTTATCATCTTCTTCTTACTGACGCATGATAAATATCTAGTGAATCGTAGGTTTGCCAGGTTTGAAGCAGCAATGATAAGGTCCAAGTTTTTTAATTGTGAACCCAATAAGCTCGATAGTATTGTATTTTATGCGCTATATTAAAGAGATCGTAGAGATCGTAGAGTCCTAGAGCACACCAAGACTTCATTCGTTAAACGTGCTTTCTTCTGAAAATGTTCTTCGACACCACATGAATAGTTCATTCATTAGAACATGCTTGCTATGGATTGTCGGAACTTCTGCAACTTCAAGTTGCCTTTCCCCTGGTGATTTATTTTCTCTGCCATTCAGTAGGCTGGAAAAGTTTCCTCTTTAGACCATCTCTTATCCATGAGTAAGAGTATGTAGCATCTTGTAACATTTTGTCTGTTGTGAATACAGCTTTTCGACGTCGAGCCTCCCTTGTGCTTGTTGACGGGCGTTCTTTGCTGCACAGAGGTGGGTACGTATTTTTTTGCTATAAGACTATGGAGAGTATACACATCTAAAACACTGGGGACGTGTTTTCAGTTTAACACAACATGCTAAACTTGGTTTCGAGTACTCCAATCTGGTATTACAGATAAATATATTTCAGACACTGACGAAATCGATCGCACTAGACGTTCGAGTATCTCTTCTACCACAAATTCCCCACCACCAAATTTGCGCTCCTTTATTTGGCGGCTGTAGTAAATGTCACAAGAACTTACTCTTTGACGTCCTTGTCCCGTTCATCATAATTCTTTGGCGGCCATAATGTCAGCATTTTGTCTTACGAGGATAAAAATCTTTCCAATTAAGAGACCGGACATTTCAGATGTATGCCTTCAAATTATAATCCTTTAAAGTTTGCCATGGTTGGCATCAAAATTAGAAAAACGTGCTCCAAGAACGACGCACGCTCGCAGCCGCACAGATACTGCAAAAAGCCCTAGTAAAAACGAATATGTGGTAGTGGCTTCACTAAAACATACTCTCTGTTAGCCGTGACCCAATGCTCCACATGTATTGGTTCCCGCAACTCACTCGCGCTAATCGGCCATAGCCTTACAACTGTAACTGTATATTCAGAAGAATAATTCAAGCAAGGGTTGCCAAAAAGACCAAAGTATTGCCTCATTGAATACTACACGTCTGGAAAACACCTGAGTATATTGCAAATGAGACTTTAAAAATTTAAAAAACTAACGAAGAGCGGCTGACCTTTATGGAAATATAATTAGAGAAGCGCAGAAAAGAAAAGAAAGAATGTCAGGGTTACGTTGCATCAGAACAGAAGAAGTGAATGAATGCCCGCATGCCTGAATGAATGAAAAGTGAATATAAACTGGATTACCATTATTGTCATGAAAATGAAAAGCCGGCCGTGGGTGTTGTTGTTCTCGATGTGAAAATCTAAATAATGAATGGGTAAATATAAAGTTACATTCATAATTAAACACAGAAACTAAAGAATATAAGGTAGAAAATTTATTAATGTCCCTGCAGGGAAAAATACTAGTTGAAAACTAGAATTTAACTGGTTTCCACTTAAAAACAAAAATGAATTTACCAGTAGGAAGAATCGAACCGTGAGCCTCACGTACTATAGTAATAGCCTCTTACCTCTCGCCTATCGTAACGAGGTCGTAACTGAGAATGGAATTCAGCCGTGGCGTCCTAGATGCAACAACAAAACATGGTGGTGGAAATTATTATTACTTTCTTTGCTGGCCATCTGGTACGATCTGGCCTTCGAAATACTAGTATCCAACTAGAGAGCTTACTAGCCTGCCTTATTCCAGCAGGGATGTACATGCTTGTGTACATATGTATGTATGTAAGCAGATAGTTACATGCATATAGGCAAAAAAAGGAAAAAATCCAAATTAATAACATCACGTCACATGAAATAGCCAAATGTGACACAAAGTTACGTCAGTTAAAGTTTGTGCGCTATCAAGGACCTCGTAACCGGCTTTAGAACCCGCAAAAGGAACATAAATTATTACAACTATAACAATTTGTCTGTAGAAAAGAGGAAAACCAAAAGAGGTGCGAATTGCGTAATTTCGTATTTTCAACATAATATTGTAATTGGAATGATGTTCGTCGATGTTGAAGAGTCGCAAGTATTCTATTTTTGTTGAGCCACACACACACACATAATCCCCTCTGCTGCACCTCAACCAATAACACTTTCATCTATATTTAATGCAGATGATACTTTACTGTTAACTATAACACTTTTGGGATGGGATTATAGGTTTGTAATAAATGTCAATGTGTTTTTACGTATATGTGTGTATTTATATACTTATACATATTATGTGTGTATGTCTATACTTATATATATGTATATATATATGTTTCATACTTATAATAGTAAAAATCATACTCTTCCCAGCATTTCACTTACCCTTATGATCCTTTTAAGTTTACCATGGTATACTAAAGAGCCATGAACATACTTTAACCTACATATTTATATGAAAAAAAAAAAAAAAATTATGGAAGCATACATCGGATGTACATATACGAGTATATAAGATGTTTCAAATATTGCTTTGTCCTCTCGCTATTAGGAATATACAATTTGGGTATAAAAAACATTTAACAATCAACAGCTACCTTTAGGTATATCATACTATACATATACATACACACACAAATATGGATAAGTACGTGACAGAAATACTCAACTGAATTTCGATAAATATGGTAGCAGTGAAGTCATTTTGTATAGTAGTCCCTCGCAAAAGTAGTAATACACACACTTACAGAAGCCCATAAAGCTTTAGTCGCCTTCCCACTTTCTAAAGACGATTTCGCTATCTATGAATTTATACATATGTAAGTGCACATATTAGAGGCATTTTCTGCAAATAAATAAACATTTCTATTAATATTTTTTAAATATTTTTGTATTTTAGTTGCAAATCATACGGATGCTTTCCATATGGAATATTTGCCAGGATACTGTGAACTTCAATGGAATATGAATTTTTTTCTCAATTCTTGAGAACGGAAATTCAATTAAAAGAAAGGAAAGAGTTGGATATTTCACTCGAAACTAAGATTTTTAGTAAATAAAATGAAATAAATAAAAATTAAATTAAATTAAATTGAATAACACAAAATTGATCAAAGTATATGCAAGCCAATGTATTAGTAGACATAGATGATTGGCGCTTTGTAACCGCTAAAGCGATTTTCGTCCGAGCTCCTACTCCGATTTGTGGTTTTGCGTCTTGATGTTTTTCCAACAAATAGAGGGACCTACATTTTATACTAAGCCGCCTCCGAATAGTTGGTGGCTTTTTTAAGAGGAGCTTTTATTTCATGTCATAAATACAGTCGGAGAGGTTGACATTCCCTGCCGAGTGGCGACCGCAATTAGAAAATTTAACCAAATTTTTTTTAATTTCAATTAATTTTCTATAACTTTTGGATGTTGGTCGCACCAGGATTTGAACCTGGGCCTTCCGAAGGGTGTTAACCACTCGCCTATTGCGGCCCGTCAGTATACATGCATATGTGTATATTCGGGAAACTTTAGCATTTCGATTCTTTTTGAGTATTTTAAATATAATAAATTTAATTATTTTCATCTCTCTCGCTGTCATAGTTGTTCTTGAACTTTATGGTTTTTAAGAAAATGTTTAAGCTGCTGAACATCGAGTAACTCATACGTGAGGCGGCCTAAAGTACTTAGGGCCAGGTTCTTCCAAAAAACCATGTTCTTTTCAATTAAATTTTATTTATTTAAAACAAAAAATATTTATAAATCAAAGTTCTTGTAGATGAGTAGACGCATAAAATGGCGGACTTTTTTATTCTTTTACCCTTGTTTCAATTTTAATTGTTTATAAATTGTTTTAAATAACAATGAACATTTTTGATAGTAGTATGGACCATAGAGAGACATTTTAGGATGCCGTTTAGTTCATGTTGACAAGTTCAATAATAGGTTCAAATAAAAGTGTGACCCCGTTAAAAAAAACAGTGGTTTCGAGAAAAAGGCGATTAAAGTTCCCGAGCGGCCGGACTTACCGCTTGGCGCGTTCCGCTCTCCCCTCTTCTATGCTTACTTCTTGGTTTTGCGGACCTTCGGAACAAATTCTATATTATTCCTAAGAGTATTTTCTAGCAATTTACAGGAAAACACTCTAGATTTTTTGAAAATATTTTAGTGGAACCTGCCCTTAATGAAACAGTGTATAGTTTTATGTTTTTTACTTTTCAATATTGTCTCCCTCAAGTGAAATACACTTTTCACTTCGGGAATACAATGCCTTTATATCACTGAAAAATAATATTTACATTTCTCTTCAAAATGGTTTTCTACAGCCGCTTTCATCGCACTGTTGTCTGAAAATCTTTTTTAAACTCTTTGTTTAAATTGGAAAAAAAAGGAAAAAGTCACTGGGAGCCAGGTCCTGACTGTAGGGTGGATGGTCAATTTCTGTAAATCCAGTAGCTTTTAAGGCATCCCTTGCAAGTCGAGCAGGGTGAACGGGTGCGTTGTCTTGAAAAAACAGCACTTAGCGTAATACTGACCGTTCATTGTAGTTCTTTTTGGCAAGTAATCAATTAACAATATTTACTGAAAATGGTAGCCATAATCTTCGACGCCAACTTATACACTTTGCATTTTTTTGGTAGCCTTTCCCCTTTTGTTATCCACTGCATCGACCTTTCTGGTCCTGGGATCATTCTGACGAATTCAAGTTTCATCAACTGTTACAATGCGGTTGCAAATTTCCTCAAAATTACCTTGGCACAACTTTCTGCTGCTTGTCGAGCGGCGTGAGTATTCGCACTAATTAGTACTAATTTTTCGACTTTCTGAAAGTTTTCTTCGGTCACGACCGTCACTGGGCGCCCCGTTTCCGGACGGGGGTCATCTTAATAGGTCTCTCTTCCTTGTTGAGACATCTCTTTATAAATATCTTTCGGGGTACTTCCTTTTTTTTCAAGGAATTTAATCACAACACGGTGCTTCAAATTGCGAGACTTTCCAGTTTTTATTTATGTAGTATTGTTGCTTGTTCCAGGAACGAAATGTTAATGAACCTATTAAAAAAGTTGTGTTATTTATACTAATCTCTAACTACTTTAGGTCGCTAGATTATCAGCCGCTCCTTGCATCTCTGTATTACTTCTAAGGTATAATGTTAAATTTTTATGAAAAAAAAACCGCTAGGATAAAAAATCTTGAGAACTATTTACAAATAGCCACTAAAACTTAACATACATATGTGTTCATTATGTATGCACATGTATGTATATACGTAGTTACAACTTAATTCACTGTACATTAATAAACAGAGGCTAATCAATGCCAGCTGCGAAAAAAGCAAAACTTTTCCTTAACTAAAAAGCTAAATATAGAACTGATGTTTATTCTTTGATTTTGAGCTCATGTCAGCGCGGCGAAGAGTGATAGAGCAGCACACGCAACCAGTTTTTTTCAATAGTTTCAAAGTATATATATACCAAGACACATAACGAGACTTGAATTTTCTTTGTCTCGAGCTGAAAAAGCCGCCACATTCACGCCACACGCAACACACTCCACTTGCTTGCCTACGCCAAGGTCTACTTTCAGGCGTTATGACAAGGTAACATTTTCATATTCTGTCTCTTTCTGTACCTTTGTTTAGAAGCTATAACCAAAAGGGAAGAACAACAAATAGCACAGCAACAAAAAAATCAATGCTGAACAAAATAAGCTAAATTGGAAATTAAGAATCTAAACAACAACGCATTAATCGCAAACGGTTTCTTTTCGCTTTATGCGGGGTCATGTAAATATTGATTTGTATGTTTGTTTGTTGGCAGTGCTTTTATTTAACTAATTCTATTAACAAAACTAAGCAAAAAATGTTATGAAAAGAATGAGAATTATGAACCGAGAGTTATGCGCCGAATGCCAAATGGCACACGGCTTCGCTACAATGCCATTCTCCTCCCACAGCACTTTACGCTTGCCGTCTTCTGATGAAAGTCAATCTAACCAATGCGTCGGAAAGGTCATATTTAAAAGCGTACACAACCCTTTGTCGCAAAATATTTACAAATAAAAAGTTTTTCTAACGCAAGCACATACATATATGTATATGTACATACGTACATATATATAATTTTAATACGCTGAGCGTTTGTGTGGGGATAATAAATATTTATGCAAGCCAAGGTTTTGGTGGGCTCACCCATAAGACGATGTCGACGCTGTCGACGTAGTGGGGTAAACGTGCAGGAGATTGCCAGCAAATGTTACACATAAAATCAAGAAATTTACGCAACGACTTTGAATTCCTAGCTAGCGTAGACATATTTTTTCTTTTACTTACCTACATATATTTGGTAAAATGTGCAACATTGGCATTGAATTTATTTTATTTGATACTTATACTCCATCAAGTGAGCATAATATTTTGTGCTTTAGAAAAGGTGAGGTGACGTGTGTAATTTACGGAATTTTAGAAAAATTTCAGAGGATCGTAAATCTTACACAAAACCTTTCTTTCGAAAGCTCCTAACGCCAACTCATCATATTTTGTCATCCTTCATACCTTTGCACCATATAGCAGGACGGTAGCCATGAGCGCCTGAGTTTGGTCTTCGAGAGGGATTTTTTTATTGAATTACCTACTTAATCCGAAGTAGTACGTAGCACCTGTTGGCAAGATTGATTCTACATTGGATTTTAAGGCTGAAATTGTTGATGGTGTTAATACTGGTTCCAAGATAGACGAAATTAACTCAACTTCAAAGTTGTGACTATTAACAGTAACGTTAGGGCCTAGTTGCCTTCGTTTACAACCGGATCCATTCACTTCGCTTCCTTATCAAGCAGAACTTACGGCGCGGTTTTTAAGTCCAATGATGTCAATATCATCAGCGTACGCCAGCAAATGTACACTCTTATAGAAGAATGATTAAAGAACTGACTAGAAGAGGAATCATCTTGCCTGATTCCAATTGCTCGGGGAGGTCCTTACGGATCCTTACGGAGCTTTTGGTGTTGCTTTACGTCAGTTTACACAACCGTATAAGCTTTGCGGGGATACCAAATTCAGACAGCTACTTTTTGTGTTGTCTACGACTACTATAAAATCGACGAAGAGGTGGTGTGTGTCTATCGTCTTTTCACGGAGCATGGTGAATATCTGGTCAATGATGGTCTAAAGGCACGCTTTGTTGCCGGTGGGATTTAGTCTTTCACATATATCGCTCTATAGGTACCAAAAAGAAGATATCTCATCCGAGGCGTTACAATACTATTCTTTAGAGTTGGTTTCTACGCGGTGGAACCCAAATCCAACGCTCAACCTTGCTAGAATTAGACTTCAGCGAAACCTTAAACCGAATATGTCGAAGCTGCTCAACTGAGATTTCCTCTCTTTTAGCCGAAATCCAAGGCCCCATATGAGATTGTTACCGCATCTTGCTCACGTTTGCAGGGGTAGCCCCGCTACTGTAACTTCTTACCCAGAAGCTTGACTACACCCTATTACGCCTCTATCTATATTCCAAATTTAAATCGAATCAAACCATAAATGATATTTTTTGAAATAAATCCATCCCATGTTTACTTCCCGCTATCTAAATTCGTTACAAAAATTCAACGAATCAAACCAAAAATTTATCATCAATATATCGGAAGAAAAAGTGTTCCCCATATCAAATTAGGCAAAAAGCTATGTCTGTATAACATTTCAAATAAAGCGAACGATTTAAAAATTTACAATGGAATAAATGAGTCCGCTTTCCGATAAATCTTTTCTTATCGGATGCCCAAGTTATTCCCAGAAAACACCCTCTAAGTTTCAGGTAGTTAAGACATTTGAAGGGAGCCCCTAGACTCTCTGCATTCCGTTCAATTGGACAGTGACATGTCAGGACTCCTTTTACTTGGGACATTTTAAGGAGTAAACTTGTGATCTCTTCTTAGCCCATTTTGGCCACGTATGCATGGATTTCCAGCAGGTTCATATGTAAATTCCATTTGCCCTCATTATCGATAAGAATCTGCTTGCTCGTACTTTGCCTAGCAAGTTCATCAACCTTATAGTTTCCTCTCGATGGCCCTGTGACCAGCAACCCACGTGAGAGACAGTCTGTTCTGTTTGTCCATCTGCCGTAGAGATCAGTGACATTCTAAAACAATTATGGAATTTCGCGCAAAATTTCGATATCCTGATCTTTATAGCTGGCTTTGGTTTGCTTTGCTGTCTCCAATAATAGGATATATCTCTGTTTGAAAGACACCGCGTAGCCTGAAAGAGAGTTGAATAGAAGGGTTTCCTGAGAAAACACCTCCGCCGACTTTTCCCTCTAGATTTGATATATCCGTGTATATTTCTAGGCTACCATTCAGAGTGTGGTAATTATCTTTCCATTTTTTCCTGCTGGGAATTCATGTTCTGAAGTGATTTTCAGTAAATGTAATTGGACCGCATAAAGCTTGGTATGAAATCCAATATTTTCGATTGTTCTCAAAGCTGAATTATCCATTGACTATTAAACGAAGTGCAGGTTTTGCTACCCAGGCTAAGTTGAATGCCGCGCAGTGCCGGTGGCTTGATAGCTGGGATCTTATTCCTCCTTGCAAATAGCACTACTTCCGCAATGCTTGCGTTGAGGCAGAGACTACAACGGATAGATCAGGACGATACTTGTTCGTTGCATCAAGTCAAAAAGGGTTTATGAAAAGTCACCGCTGGGCAATTTTGCCTCCACCCTTAATAATAGCGAGTTCCAGAGTGATCGGGGGTGAACCTGTGATGTTCCTCTGCTCACGAATCCGGCTACTTTAAACCCTTCCATATTTGCGGTTATAATCCCATTACTATTGGTTTATAAAATTCACCAATATAGCATCGCCACCTAAGCTCAACATTGCAGCTATAACCTCACTTAGTAAGATATTGCTGAAAGAAGGCAAGAAGAGAGAATTCCTTATTGTAGAGAGATTTTTCAATGAAAGTAACAAGGTTTCAACTAAGTTACTGGACCTTATTTTTAAAGTGGTCAGTGTAAATGTTTCCGAGAAAAATGTTCAAAGAAACACAGTATCTCAGACACTGGAACGGGGTAGGCCACATAAGGAACAGCTTTCCAGAACTTCGCTGAACTTAAATTAACTAAATATTTCATGAAGTCAATTTTTTGAACCGTTGATTCGATAACACATAAATGTGTGTCCATATGCCTGTATATTAAAGCCAAGCGTACTATACTTGCCTGCCTCTGCACGGCTAGTCATGTGTGACCGAATTAATAAAAAAAAAAAAATACAAATTTGACAAATTCCAGTGGCTGAAGTGCGCTGCTGTGAACAAATAGAAAGAAGCAAGATCTAAAAACAAACGATTACGTAAAGATGAGCGCACCCACAAACGCCCAGCGCACAAACATACTCGATATGTAAACCTAATGTAATTACGAAGTTATAAATACAAATTTACACTCAAGAAAATATACACTCATAATAATTTATTATGAGTAATTTTAACAAAATACTTTATACTCGTTGGCGCATAAAAACCAAAACCAAAATATCAACCGAAAATGCCCTTGGAATATACACATTTGGCTATTCAAATTGGTCGTTCATGCCATAAATGTTGTAAATTCCAATGCAACGATTACTCATTGCTACTACTTTTTTGGTCATCACTGACTGACACAGACAAAATAATAAAACGCCATTATTAAAATTCACTCTTCATGCACACACACACGAGGTTAGTTCGAGCTTTACCATAGTCGGGTCGGTTTTCTATAATCGGGTTACCCTCTTCGGGTGATGCACCTTATCTGCCACTCAGCAGATTGGAGAAGTGCTCCCTCCATAAACTCAGTATGTACTGCACATTGGTCACCAGATTAACTCTTTGGTTTATACCTGAGTATGCTCCAGTCTTGAAACGTTCTGTAAGCCATCGCAGCTTCTCAAGCGTTTGATACTCACGCGATTCCCGGTATTTTTATTTATTTTTGTCTGCTTATGCGTTTCGATTTCCTCTTCACTACTCGGTATCTATCCCGTTGAAATAATGCCAAATTATTATCCAATCGAGATGTCAACATCCCTATATATAGGTACATATAATTGGCGCTTTGTAACCACTGAAGCGATTTTCGGCCGAGCTCTTCCTCCAATTTGAGACTTAGCGTCTTGATGTTTTTCCAACAAATGGAAAGACCTACAGTTTATACTAAGCCGTCACCGAATGGCTGATGGTTTTTTTGAGGAGCCTTTTTATTTCGTGTCATTAATACACTCTGAGGGGTTGACATTCCCTGCCGAGGGGCGACCGCAATTAGAAAATTTAACTTAATTTTTTATTTAAATTAATTTTCTGTAACTTTTGGATGTTGGAAGTATCAGGATTTGAACCCTGGCCTTCCAAATGGCAGTACGCAAGGCAAACCACTCGGTTACTGCACTGCGTCCGCCCCACCCCATAAATACTATTATGCCCATACCCTGCGGAAACTACGAGTCGTTAACTGAAATGCTACTAATTTGCATTTTTACACTTTTACACTTTTTAGTTCATCTTCCATCCTCTTCCCATGTTAGCGACTGGTATTTTCGGCTCTAGAGATGTTAATTGTTCTAATATGCATCAGCTTCATACTAGTTTAATACCAGTTCATATATGTATCTTGATGTTTTTTTTTTAGCTTTTCACTGTAGGTTATACATATTTATATGTATGTATGTAGCCATTGTTTAGCTACTTTTTTCTTTTATCTTCGTTTTCTCGCAGTGGCAAAATTGCAAATAACAGTAAAATATTCAGATGTTTGCTTGCAACTATCGTTTCATCGTTGATTGTCTATGTTATGTTTATTGTCTACGCAAATGGTTAAATGTCAGTTAAATGTTTTGCGAAAGTTTTACAAATTCACACATGCACACATATGACTAAACACACTCCCACTCAAAGCAGAAGAGACGGTGACGTTGAATGCCATTTGCGAATATTTGTGTTTGGTTAATGGAATGTTTATGTACGAGTATTCGCTCGAAGCGCGCCCCTGGTCCGCCACCCACCATTCGTGATTTCTGCCATAATTATTTCTTCATTCTTTATTATTGAAGAATAGATACATAAACTAATTCATTTGATTTGTTTGGCTGTGATTAGTGTTGCATTAGCTTTGATGTGTGATTAATGGCATTTTCGGAGTTTGTACTCAATATCAGATTTCCTAGTTTTAATGTCTTAATTTTGGACAGCAAGTTGACCTAACTTAATCTAACACAACTTAATCTAACCTAATCTGAGTGCATTAATTACTCTCAATTAGTTTATTTGTTAGAAGCGGTTTAATAATGATTTATGATGTTATACTTTTATATATAATATATAAAAATCGTATGTTCGTTTGAAAAGATCCGGTAATCTCCAAAAGTTTCCAACTGGGAAGTTTACTTGAAACTCGGTACTTGGGTGGCCTTTTGCTTAGATTATCAGGAAGACTACTCTTCTCTCCGGGAAGTGGACCAGCAGCTGACCTGTTCGAAGAAATTGTCTTTATAAGACTATGAAGTTTTCTTGAGAAAGAACGTATTTATAGTAATTTTTTACTTGAAATTCGTTTTTTTTACGGGAAATGGATTGACCTACACGTATTTGAAAAATTACTCATATTCATGGTTCGGTTTGCTTTAACTTTTGGATGATACCTATACGTAAATGGAATACTTTTCTTTCCTGACCAAGGACGTGAAATCAAATTCGATTTGCTCGAAAAATGTGTAATACTTCCTGTTCGGGAATTAAATCACCGACAGATTGACAAAAGTTAGTATTATTTGTATATAAGCATAAATAGTGCAAAGGTATATTCGAGTTACGAGCATTTCTTTTAAGTTCAACTTGAGTGTAAATAAACATAGATCAGAATGGTGTGTTGGCTTATTACGAGGCATTCGTATTGAAATATTTGTGAAAGAATTTGCTCAGCGAAGAAGTAACCTACACAGGTAATAACCACTCGGGGATGCTGTAGAGTGGATGGGATTGAAAATATCGAAGCCCACATTATGCAGGCTGTAAACGTAACACGAATGTTGTGGTCATTCAAAACGTTCTTTTTAATAGCTTCTCTAAGTTGCTCTAATATTGAAGCGTAGTATTCTTTAGTTATTAAACACTTTTATCTTTAAAATCGAATAATATGCCTTCCGATTTCCAAAAAACCGTTGCCATTATTTTCCCAGTTGACTGTTAGGAGGTGCTGTGTCCTTTTTACGCCAGTACCTTGTTTCGACTTAAGTTAAGTTAAGTTAAGTGATAGATAGAAAGTTTCGTGTCCGCTAACAATCTGACTCAATATACAATCGGAGGCGTTAGCATTCTCAACACCTATCTTGCGCTGAGCTTAGCCATGCCAAAATGATCATTTAGAATTTTGAAAATGGTTGTATCGGATACTCCAACCATTTCTGCGAATTGTTTATTCTTTAGACGAACATCGTTTCGTTTTCTTCCACACGAATAAGATTATCAGTAAAAGCAATTGCTGAAATATGCTCAAGTCTACTTTTGCTTGAAGTTGGACAGTATCTAATCGTCCCTCGTTATTTCTGCAGCAACTTCTGAAAACCAGTACTAGCTTTTCTGCCCCTCGTCCGATAAAGAAGGCAATGCCTATTCTGTCAGGAACCCAATCTTTCTCAAAGAAGCATATCTCCGGCTTAGGCCCCATTTCAGCCATATTTGCCTCGATTGGCGAAAGTACGATTTTGCCGCTGGAGCAACAGATCCTTGGTGGATAAAAATCCGGATCGTTCCAGCATAAAAAAGGGAAGGAATGTATGTTGAATTCATTAGGAATTTATTTATTAAGATTACATACATAAATGAAAAATTTAGGATTTTTTGCTTTTTAGTTTTTCTGTGGTTTCATTTTTTTAAAGCTTTCATTTTATTTCTATATCCACATATTATTAAGTCATGAATATCATATGTATGTACGCTTATATCATTAAAGAAAAGTATCTGTAAATTTAAAAATGCTCAAAGATTTGCAGTTTCTTAAACGCAAACACGTAACCAAAATATTTTTATTTTAAAATTTTAATATTATTGAGAATTCAAAATGATTTAAGTGCCAGTGTGGCACACTGAAAATATTTAAGTGCACATAAATACTGATATTTATTACACCAAATATGCACTAAAAAGAAATTCCCAAACATAAATGTGAGAGTACAAGTATGCAACGGGTTATACATTTTGCGATTTCGAAAAAAAACGTAATAAACTTGACGAATGTTGGTTTTCAGGTGCTCAAGAGTTAAAAGTTTCTCTGCAAAAACATAGACTTTCACGTAGCGTCACAAAAAAAAATGTCCCATGGTGCCAAATCTCACTAACTCGGTGGCAAATAGACATCGCTAAGCCGAGAGATTACGCGGCCGAGAAATTTCGCTCGCAATAAACCATATTCGCTCATGATGTGTGGTATTTCGCTGAAACCACATGTTGTCCAAATCGTGTTCTTCAATTGCAGGCAAAAAAAAGGCGGTTATCTTATGACCATAACGTTCCGAATTGACAATAACAGCCTTATCGTTGTTATTTTTAAAGAAGTAAGGTTCAATCGCACCTCGGGGCCAAAGAACGCTCTCTTATATTTATCGTAGATACTCGGAGCGCCAAATGCGACAAATTTTTCTTATTTACGCATCCCCCAAGTAAGAAATGTGTCTTGTTGCTGAAAAAAATTTTGTTCGAAAAATCTCCATCCACTGCTTGTTGTTCAAGCTTCAATCGATATATGCACGGCGTTGTGAAACTGACCAGCTGGCTTAAGTTGTTGTGTGAGCTGAACTCTATATGGATGTAGGTGCTAGACCAAGTGCAAAATACGCCATAATAACGCATGAATTTTCAGGACATAACTGAACAGAACAGACTATTCATCTTTTGGGTCCTTGAATCAACAATTTTAAGGCGTTGTGTGGTTGCTAAGCGATCCACTTTCATAAAAGCTTGACTTTTAACTAAAACAAAACATGTTTGGCTTGGCAGTTATGTTTGACAGATGTCAAAATACAGCTCTGCACTTTTGAAACCACGAAATGGACAATTCTGTACTTACATACTATGTATGCAAAAGATCATACAGAATGCGGGCATAATCTTAAATTTAAATAGAAAACCATAAAATCGTAAAAGTCGTGCCACATAACATGCATACAGACATACAGACATATGTATATAGTACGGACTCAGTTTTGCGGATCTAAGCAATGCAATGGTGTTCATAATGTGGCACGTTTACCAGCTGCTTCATACATCCAAAAAATCCTTCTACTATCTTCTTAAGGAACGTTGTGTTGCACCTGTTTGCTGGCAAAGAATAAAAAGTATTATGAAATAAAATAAATATTTATACTTTTGGCAAAAACTTACAAATATTTATGGTCATCAAAAGCACACACATACAAAAAATATAAAAGAAAAATATTGAAAACGCCTTCGTAACGCCACGTTCCCTCCCGCCCTTGGCCATTTGCATTCTCTTTATTAGTCTCTTCGAGGCAATGGCACTCTAGCCAACCAGGTAACCAACCAGCCAACCAATTCACCGTCCGTCATGGCTTAAAGTTTATTGAGGTTTAAATTTTTATGAATTCCTCTCTACTCTACGTTGTATGTATGGTATGTATCTGCGGGTAAGTGCTCCGTGGTAAAGGTGTTTCAGCTAACTGTCTGGCCCATCGACCGACTGACACGCGTTGCCAGCACTCCACATACCAGCTCGGGCTGTGGTGCAATTCTCATTTTCCAAAACATTTTCATGCATTAAATTGAATTATGTGCTTGTCGCAACCATTTGTCCGAGTCTTGGGTAGATTTTCCACTGGCTTTTAGAAAATTGTAACGGAAGTGACGGTAAAATGGTGGTGGCTTACCGCTTATAATATTATTCAAATAAATTTTTAGACATTTGTATATTTGTCTTCCTTTGAAACATTAGTAAAGAGTGTTGGGGTGTGCATTTAATACATTGTTTCGAACTTAAATAAATTTCAGACTGCAGTATAGTCTATTTTGCCTTGTTTATTTCATTTAAATTTCACTATCTCAGTTTTATTAGCATTTTTTATTGTCTTTTTTTCTCAGTTTGTGTGGCTTTTGTGTACTAAATACTGTTTACTAATCATTTAGCTCAAGGTTTATTCTGATATTTTGTGTCAAATAAAATGAATTATTCATAATTTCGGGCTTATGACTTTCTTATTGTCATTTCTCGTGTTAATTTATGGGATTTGTGCAGAAGATTGATTGATTTAGGACATTTGTGTTTTACTTACCACAAATGTAATTTCATATTAAGAAATACAGTGAATAAACCGTCAAATTTAAATCCGTATTTAATTGGATATTTCAGCTCATATGGCCTAAGAGGCGTAAGATTTTGTATAAAAAAATAATCACAATTATTCGAATTAAAATATTATTTACTATTTCCGAAATTCAGGGGCAGCTGCTAGTTGGAAACACGAATAAATTTCCGGCTATTAAATTGTGTATTAACCCACGAGAGTGTGCATAATTTATAGTAATAAAGGCGATCCCACAGTCTGTGCCAATTACCGTGGAATAAGCCTCCTTAACATCGCATATAAGTTCCTGTCGAGCGTATTGTGTGAAATACTAAAGCCCACCGTCATCAAACTGATTGGACCTTATCAGTGTGGCTTCAGACCTGGTAAGTTAACCATTGACCAGATATTCGCCATGCGCCAAATCTTGGAAAAGGCCTATGAAAAGAGGATCGACACACACCACCTTTTCCTCGATTTTAAAGCCTCCTTCGACAGCACGAAAAGAAGCTGCCTCTACGCCGCTATGTCTGAATTTGGTATCCCCGCAAAACTTATACGGCTGTGTGTACTGACCTTGAGCAACACTAAAAGCTCCGTCAGGATCGGGAAGGACCTCTCCTACCCGTTCGATACCAAACGAGGTTTAAGACACGGTGATTCCTTATCGTGTGACTTCTTTAATTTGATGTTGGGGAAAATAATACAAATCGCAAAGCTGTATAGAGAAGATACAATCATCTATAAGAGTGCACAGCTGTTGGCGTACGCCGATGATATTGACATTATTGGCCTCAACAACCGTGCCGTGAGTTCTGCTTTCTCTAGACTTGATAAAGAAGCGAAGCGAAGTCGCACTCGCGACTCGGCTCCCACGTCACTGTTGATAGTCATAACTTCGAGGTCGTAGATAATTTCGTCTATCTAGGAACCAACATCAACAATAATGTCAGCCTCAAATCCAAAGCAGAATCACTCTTGCCAACAGGTACTACTTTGGACTGAGCAGGCAATTGAAAAGTAAAGCGCTCTCTCGGCGAACGAAAACCAAACTCTACAAGTCGCTCATCATACCCGTCCTATTATATGGCGCAGAAGCGTGGATGATATCAACATATGATGAGTTGGCCCTGGGTGCCTTCCAGAGAAAAGTTTTGCGAAGGATTTATGGTCTTTTGCGCATTGACAACGGCAAATACTGCAGACGATGCCATACGACGATATTGACATAGTTCAGTGAATGAAGAGACAGCGGCTACGCACTACAGCTTTGAAAGTATTCGATGGAGTACCCGCTGGTGGAAGCAGAGGAAGGGGAAGAACTCCGCTCCGTTGGAAGATAAAGAAAAAGAAAAATAAACGATTTTCCAATAAGAGGTGTTATTTTGAATAGCTTGCTATTCCGGTAGGTGTCACTTTTAAAGCTGTAATTTTCTGACATTTGGCAAATGAAAACTGCGCCAGTAATAAAAATGGAGCAATACACGCTTCAACAACGCATTGAAATTAACAAAATTTACTATAAAATTTCATTTAAAAATCATTTCGACTGATGAATTGCCGCATCTGGGGCTTGGAAAACCCAAGATTTATTGTTGAAAAGCTTCTCCATCTTAAAGGTGACTAGAACAACATTTACGGTAAATGGATTGCGCTATCGATGATTAATGTTTTTTATAGCCGGAATTGAAGAGTATCGATTTGGACTACGTTTACTTTCAACAAGACGGCGCTTCGTGCCACACAAGCGGTTTCGATCTTTTAAGGGAAAAATTTTCGGATCGTGTTATCTCTCGAAGAGGTGATCGCAATTGGCCACCGAGATTTTGTGATTTAATACTTTGCGACTTCTTCCTTTGGGGCCATGTGAAAAATAAGATGTACGCCAATAGGTCAGCATCGATTTAAGACCTCAAAGATGGGATTCATAAAGCTATTGAGGGTATAAAGCAGACATTTTACGATTTGGTGATAGAAAATTTCATAAAAAGAATACGGTTCAGGCTGATATTGTTTTCCATTAATAAGGGCTTATCTTCCTCTTTACATTGAAATAAACAGCCCATCATTTATTTGAAAAAACTGCCACTTTTCTTTGAATATCATAATAAGACCTTTTTTTGAAAACCCGATACATAAATTATTATATAAAAAAAACTTTATTATGTTCTATGGATCTAAATCTTAAATAAACATGAAAATGAAATAAAATTATGATATTTTTCTATGAAAACGAAGTCTTACACCTATCGTAGTATTTCTTTCCGGATCGATTACATTGGTATGCATTACTTTCATTTGTATGATTTTGTTCGATTTACGTGTATATTGCGCAGTGACATAATTGTAACTCCAACTATTAGGACTTCTCAAAAGACTTTTGCCGTAGCCGCAGGGACATATGTATTTAGATGAGGAGTAGTCGGTGGAACATTACCTTTGTCACTTCTCAGAAATTTATTCTTCTTAAACCTTGCATCTGAAGTCATTATTAATCATCTGAACTTCTTAAAACACACCAACGGGTCTGACCATTTGGAAAGGTGAGAGGAATCTTCTTCACAGGACCAACATAGGTATCATAATCCGTAATCGAACAACCTGTTCAACTAACTAACTAGCTAAGCCAAGTCATATTTATTATTTTATTTCTTTTATTATTCTTTTAGTATTTATGTAATAAATAAGTAATACTACAGTTGGATACCTTTTAAAAAATAATTTATTCCAAACATGTGCGCTTAAACCTATTTTTTGTATTTTAATAAGCTCCATAAGTTCTTAATAAATGCTTACATTGACAAACAACATTTTGCTGCAACTTGAAAAACATATTTGAAATTGTGGCCACAATAAGCATTTAAATATTTGTACATGCACGTAATGGAAATTTACAACTACTTATGGAGCTAGTAAATTTTAAAACTTGTATTTTACTCGCTGAAGCGATTTTCGGCCGAGCTGCCCCTCCAAATTGTCGTGTGCGTCTTTATGTTTTTCCAAAAAATTGAGAGTACTACAGTTTAAGCCACCTCCGAGGCGGCTAATGACTTTTTATGAAGAGTTTTTTCTATTTCATATCAGTACACACGACATTCCCAGCCGAGTGGCAACCGCATTTAGAAAATTTAACTTAATTATTTATTTTTAAATTGATTTTCAATAATTTTTGGATGTTGGTGGTACCAGAATTTGAACCCGAGTCTTCCGATTACTAAACTAAGCTGAAGCTAGCTCAGACGGACAGTCGGACAGACGTTATACTAATGAAGAACCGGTCTAAAATGATAAAAAGCCTTGATATTTTCGCCCCCAAGCTTTACAATATTTATCTGAGATACACCCGCATCGTGTACAAGGTTTATTGTGGTTAGAGGGGTGTCCCTTTCCTTACTTTGTCTGACGTGCAATTGTAATTTTTCTGTGTCCGGGCACTATTATCACTGGCGAATCACATATATTTGAGGGTTTTTCAAAGTTCTTCTACATTTTCTAGTCATTTCTGTACTATTGTTGAACTGCAGAGGTCTAATGACAGCTTGATTGTCAGAATATATCGTGAATGATTGCCTGCCTAATGTATTTTGGAGCAGCCGATTACGACGATTGCAAAGAGCTCTGCTTGGAAGACATTGCAGTGGTCTGGTTGTTTCATACCCATATTAATAGCGAGCAATGAAGACTATATTCCATAGCCAACTTTGATCTGTCTTTAAAGATGGCTGTGGTTTTCTGTTCCAGGACGTTTTTGTTTTTCCATGCGTATCTGTTTAGGCTTCTTGTGGATGTGTTCCGTGCAAGCATATTGCGTTGTAGCTCGCTTGTATTTAGTTGTCGCACCGGTATAGAGGTAGGTAGTTGAGAAGAGTTTTCAGTATTTTCTAGAGAATCGATGGTAGAATTCCTTTTATGAGGATAGCTGCAGACCGTTGAAGTCTCTCTAGTTTGCTATCCAATGCTATTGTTTTTTTTTTGAGGACCGGCCAGCACACAAGGTAACACTGTTGTACAAGATTGGTTTTACTACCGACATATACGAGTACATTAAACCCAGCTATGAATATTCTTTCTGTCGTATTATGGCTACAGTTGATTTTGCTTTCTAAGATTATCCAGAGATTTTGAGGTAGATTGCTTTCATGGCAATATCGTCAGCGTTTGCTACCACACCACTACCCAAACTGTTTAGTTTTCGAATCAGTGTATTTACTGTGAGACACCACTGCAGTGGGTAAAAAACTTCTACATGAGGGGTACCTCTTGTTGTGTTTCTGCTGATACCTATATGCGTTGTCCATAGAAGATGTTCCTGTGCCTCGGCCACAAAGCTTCTATTGAGGATTAAGTGTGGTTAAAACCCCCCTCTGTGTCGAGGAAAATGCCAAGGGTCATTAATATAATATAGTGTTGTATCGACAGACTTGCCCTTGGAGCAAGTGATTTGAGTCGACTTCATGAAAATAAAAACTAAATATACTAATCTCGACTAGAACCATTCACCACTGCTATAAGTCTTCCAAAGGGGTTATAAGAATGCGCACACTCACCACCTACCAATACTTACTTAAACCAAAGTGCTCATGCACTCAACCACATTTGCTTTTAAATCCCAGTCATCAGCATAATTTGAAGCGATCGGCGCATTAAAGAGCCATCAAACAACTATTATATAATGCTTTCGCGCTATGTCGGTACTAGTAAAAGCTCTTTAGCATTGGAAAGACGCACAAACATGCGCATTGGCGGCGGCGCCGTATAGGCAATTCAGCATAATTTATTTACAATTTTATTAATCACAGCTCATTTGCATGACAAGCAAGTACTCATACTCATGCATACAAACACTTCTACATACATACATACATACATACATATGAATACATTGTAGTTGTTAGCATATGAATGCATTTGAATTAATTCACTCATATTCACTTTACTGGCCTCGCAGGTTATTGTACCAGCACTCTATGAGCTCACCACTACTAAGGCAAAGCACTAGGATTGTGAGCCCATCATCATCATGCAACGTCAACCATATTCTGTTATGTAAGCATCAGTGTAAGTGGCAGCGTGGCAGCGACTGTCATGTCACATTATGGCATAGAAGTTGTCAACCGTTTCGTGGTGGGCAGGGAGACGCAAATGAGTAAGAGGCGTACAGGCTCAGTGTTTTAATGGTGTTAGTGTCAGTAGACAATAGACGAAACGAAATTCCCACTGTCAGCCGCCACATTGTGTCAGCCAACATTTTGTTGTGTTGTGTTGTGTTGAGTGGAGTGTGACCTGATTTATGTTTTCAGCCTTAGCCGCAGTGAGTTTGGTTTGCAGAGCTTTAGTTGGACATTTCATTGGTTATTTTGTTGTGTCACTTGGTTTGATAGGTTTTATTTATTTTGCCTCATTTTGACTTTACTGGCATCATTTTCATGATGTACATACATACATACATAAGTAGCGTCAATTCACGTCACCAGTCCAATTTTTCAAATGACAATGTATAAAGACCATGTTATGGCCGGTTCGATGTCAGCGGGTTTTTGTTACAATATTAACTGTAAAAACTGAATTTCGTATCTCGGTTTTCAAACGCTGCTGTGTGCCACACATGTTGCCCTATACAAAGTACCTACATATTCCTTCCGCATAAAAATTGTCTGTAATCTACCACAATGCCTATAACCACACGTCAAGCATATCACGCGGACATTTTCAGTCAATCATAATTACTATTGTTTAATAATTTAGCTTTTTTTCACTTTTGTTTTAGAATTTGTGGTTTACACTTTGCCTTTTTTGAGACCATATTCGGATGGGGATCGCAATGACCGAGGGGTTGGCAGTAGATGCTCTAACGCCGGGTTTGAACTCTGGCCAAACCGCTGAAAATTATAGGAAATAGATTGCCGAAATAGCCGCTACTACAACAACAACAACATTATAGGAAATACTTTTTTCCAATTGCGATATCCACTCGTTAGAGAATGTCAAGGCCCACTAAAGGATTTCTATTACGCAGGATTTTCTGTTAAAAGCTCCTTATAAAAACCAGTCGTTCGGAGGCGGCTCAGAAAAAAGTGAAACAAAAAAGTTTAGTCGAATATTGCTTCTGCGGTTTTAAAACGTCGGTTGTGCATTGTATTATATTTACATGTATGAATGCATATACCTAATTTTTCTGAAAATCATTTTTTATAATGAACTTTGAAGCATGGGATTATTTGTAAAACAAATTCAAATGACCGCCTAGCGAGCTTTTGCAGGCTTCGATCCGTTTAATTAATTATCGACTATTATTTAGCGATATCTCGGCCATAACTTGAAGAATCTTGGTTTACAAGTGCCCAGGAGTTAAAGGTTCATCCGCATAAATACAGTCTTTCGCGTAGCCCCAACAGAGTCAAATCGCACGATCTCGGTTGCCAATTGACATCGACAGGAATAAAGCTATATTCGCTTGTACTGTGTGGCATGTGGCACCATCTTGTTGAAACCACATATTATCCAAGTCGTGTTCTTTAATTTCAGGCCAAACAAAGTCGGTTAGCATACGTCCATAGCGCTCCGAATTGCCAGTGACTGTATCACCGTTGTCGTTTTCAAAGAAGTAAGTTCCAGTCACACCTCCAGACCAAAGAGCGCACCGGACAGTATGCTTTTTTTTTTTTTTTGTTATTACACCAAATGCGACCAATTTTGATCCTCTACGAAAAAGAAAATTTTGTTCTGAAAATCGCCGTCCACTCCATGTTGTTGACGTATGTACGGCCATGTGAATGGTCAGCTGGCTTTAGTTGTTGTGTGAGCTGGACTTTGTAATGATGTAGGTGTGAATTCAATTGCAAAATACTCTAAAATGTGCCGTAAGAATGTCTCAGCTTTTGAGAACGTCGAGTCGGGTCTTCGGCTACACTTTCATTTACAGTGGCGATATTCGAGGTAAAACGAACAAAAGCAATGATGCAAAAGCCTTACAATATCTGTAACCCCTCCAGTGTTTTCAAATTTCTTTAAAACTTTACCAATAGCTTGAGTAGGTGAACCGTGCTGTATGCTCTTAAAGCACGAAACTAGGCCGCGTTTGGATCACCATTTTTCAGAAGGTTTTAGTAATAATTTTAACGCGTTCTGCCTGAGTTTTAACTAAGGAAATCACGTTTGATTCGACAGTTAATTTTGACTCTATGTTTCAATAATTCTATTTTACTTTATTCTAATCTAATTATACTTAGCTTTAAGTTATTTGGTTTTTTTTTTAACTTTACTTTATTTTAATAGTTGTAGTTTACTTTATTTTGGTTTATACATTATTTTGATTTTATTTAATTTTATAACGAACTAATTTTATTTAATTTTGTTTTATTTCTTTTTAATTTAATTCATTTAACTTTGTGTTGTTTTTTGTTTATTTATGTTGTTTTCTTTATTATTCTTCTTATTCTTAATTTTTTATTTGTTTTGATTAATTATTTTTTATTATTTGATTTTAATTTGTTTTTATTTTATTATATTTGATTATATATTTTTAATTTTATTTTACTTTATTCTATTCTAGTTTATATTTAGTTTCGCTTTATTTTAATATTAATATTTTACTTTCATTTATTTTATTTAATTGTATTTAATTTTGTATTATTACATTTTTTCCGACTTTTTTGTCTAATTTAATTTTTTTCAATTTTATTTAACTTATTTAATAAAATTTTTTTATATTTATTTAATTAAATTTTTTAAATTTGTTTTTATTTTATTTCGTATGGTTTTTGTTTATTTAATTTTTCTTTAAGAAACTTTTACCACAACTTCCATTTCCACTTCTTCAGCACTTAGCTCAATTTCATTTCATTTATGTATTTCCTTTCGTGCCAGCTCATACGTATGGTATGTAGGTATATGTGTGTGGTGGTATGTTTTAAATGTAATGAAGAGGCAACATGTTTCTTGGTTTGAAGAATAAAATACACGCTCGCTCCACTTTATAAATGAAAGATAATGCAAAAACTTGCTGTTTATAGTTTTTGCGGGCGTTTTCCATTTTCATTTATCATAGTGTGATTGTTGAGTTTAGCAACAACAACAACAATAGTAGTAGCAACGATTCAGCAACAGTAGCAGCAATGTAAATGGGGCTGCAACAGATTTTCGCCGATAGCAAAATAATTGTATTGGGTTTGCCTTCATATACATACATACCTATATACGAGAATGTATGTACATAAATAAATATTGAAAAGTTGACTGGATTGAGAGCGAGAAAAAGGAGACACAAAGAAGGGATAAAAGTGTTTGTGGTGGAAGCTAAAGTATCAGCCAACAACTTGAGTTAAACAAAAATGACTGCCAGTTACTGTGTGCTACTTGTACTTGTGATTGTGATTGTGTATTGTATGTTTGTTGTTTTTGTTTGAGGAAAATCAATGCTTACTTTTACAAAATGCAAAACACAAAAGCCAAATTTAAAACAATAACAGGAAAAGCTTAAATATGTGAACAAAACAGTTGTGCCGGGTTAAATTATCATATGTATGCATACATATGTATATATGTATGTACATACAAATGTTTAAACAGGTTGTATGTATGTATATGTGTATGTTAAAAATTAAAGTGAATGGCGGCAAAACAATGTAACTAAGGAAAGGGAATTCAGGGCAAAATAGAACACCAACAACAACAAGACGAATTATAGCATTAAAAACTAACACTAAACAAATACTTATATATATACCTATATACATATATACATACATGAAATGAAAAGTTGCTGATGAACGATAATGAGAACAATAACTTCATAATCGAATTGGTGTGAAATAAAATGTGGCGTCTGATGTTTATGAGATATGCATACATACATATACCATATACGAATGTATGTATGGATGAGTATATGCAAGTTGATATACCCATTTGTTCACTTTCATATGGAAGTTAAGTGTGATTAAATGTAATGCTATGAATATTATTTACAAGAGGACATACATATCTACATACATTCATACATACTTCTATAAATACCTACAAATATTAATATATTTATGTTTTCACTGCTGCAAGCGTTCATTTGGCAGTACGCGGTAACAGCAGCCGGTGGTAAATTATGTTTTCGTTTTGTTTTTGCTCTCCGTTGTTGTTTACCGGCTGCTAAAGTTTGTTGACTGTATTAGGTATCAGCGTGCCTGGTTTTTCGGCTGTTGAGAGCGTTTACATACATACATACATACCTATATACAAGTTGGTAGATTACCACTGACTGATTGCTTTCATTTTTGGTCGACTATCGAGTGGCCAGGTAGTCAGCTGTTGTTGGCGTCGCGTTCCCACAACAATTACTATTTACGCTAATCAAATAATGAATTTGAAATATGTATGTATAAAGTAGTAGGTGCTTATGAATTTTTTTTACAGGGTGGTGCACCGATTGTGCTACAAAAAAAAAACCTGAATTCCTTTTTTTTTAACCATATAAAAGATGATAGACCATGACTGACCACCATACTCAGCCACGTCTATACGAAACCTTTCAGATTCGGCAAACATGTTTACCAAGCTCATCCAAAAAAATACTTCGATATTTCAGGTTTCAAATGTCTATTTATTCCCATTTTTGGAAAAATTAAAAGATTTCTCAACATCAATAAACAATTTTGTTTCTCAGGACCTTGTCAAGCGATTGATCTAAATTCTTGATATGTTCTAGGCCATAATAGTAGCTTTTAGGAAAAAAATTAAAACCTTTATCGGTTCGCAAGTTTTTCAAAAAGAAAAACGGGTACGTTCAAAATATTTGTTTTATGAATTTTTAAGCCCGTTAGTATTCCGAAAATGGAATAATTTTGAAATAATTTATTTTTTTTGAAACTTCTCATTCAATTTAACTTAGGAGTAGCGTAAGTTTTCAAACTTGATACGCCATATTGAAAAAAAAAATTATATTAAATATAAATATATGCATGTATATTAACGCTGAAGCGATTTTTGACCGAGTTCCAATTGTGACCTATAGTTTATTCTAACCCCCTTATGATCAGCTGATGGATTTTTATGAGCTTTTATTTAATATCAAAAATACACTCGGTTAGCTTGACATCGCCTGCCGAAGAATAACCGCGATAAGAAACATTAATTTCGATAATTTTGATTGTTGGTCAAACTAGGACTTGAATCCGGCCTTCCGAAAAAACACATGGAAGGTTGGATGCTGAGAAGCTGGCTTTACGACAGACAACAGAGCTGGAGTAGTCATGTAGTACGTTAACGCGTATTACTTATACCTTCTTATCTGCACTTTCTGCATATGTCGTGGTTACTAATCATCATTCGGCTCGCATGTGATGCCAGTAAGTTGTGCCCTGTCATTAAACCAACATGATAAGTAGCCAAAGAAAATATTGTTTTTGGACAAGGTCGAAATATGAGCAGTGAGGAGAACAAATATTGCCTATCTCGCGATGTTTTGCTGATAGAATAAGGAGAACCTAACGCGTAAGTATGGAGGGAACATTACTTCAGCTTGCTGACAGTGAATGTGAAAAACCCGGAGATGGTGAGCCCGAAACCACAATCGATGACGTTAGAATTACTGGCTGAGCTATTCTAAAATGGTAGCAAAGAACTGACAAAGTTAATGCATCAGCTTTTCTGCAAAATCGATTATTGCATGTCTGTCCATTGGAATCTAATATCGCCTATAAGACTCCACAGAGCTTGTTGGCTGAAAGACCTCAGCCCACCGATTAGACTTAATCAGTGTGGGTTTTGGTAAACCCATCATTGATCAAGCATTGACTATGCGTGAAATCTTGGAAAAGATCCCGCAGAAAAGACACACAAGTTGTTCATCGTTTTCATAGCTACTTTTTTTAGCATACAAAGGAGTAGCCTTTGTGCCGATAAGTTAGAATTTGATATCCGCGTAAAAATTATTCGAATGGGTAAACTGGAGCCGAGCAACAGCAAAAGCTCCGACTTCTCTAGACTGGATAAGAAAGTGTGGCAGGCAGTTCAATACCAAAAACAATGTCCTTAGGGACGTGGGTTCTGCGAGAAAGAGATTTGCAAATGGTTTAAGGTCCTCAACGTATGAACGAAGACGATCCGGTCATTGGTCCGGCGGACTCATTGGATCTTACTTTTTCGAAAATGAATGGATTGCGCTATCCAGAGATGATTCAGAATTTTTTGTGGCAGGAATTGCTTGGTATTGATCTTGACAACGTTTACTTTCAACAACACGGCGCTAATGGCTACACAAGCAACGAAACTATCGATCCTTTAAGGGAGAAGTTTCTTCGAATGTCAAATTAAATTAATATTTTTTGTTTCGATTGTAAAACCATCCATAGGAAAAATATACTCGGTTTCAATTCGCTGTACCGACTGCCTGTAGTCAGAGACGTAACTCACTTTAATGAACAAGCCACGAAAGAACTCGGTCAATTTTAAAGATTTAATACATAATGCATTAAATACGATGGCAACAACAACAGAAAATGGAAAAAATAATAATATTAAAAAGAATTAAAAAATATTAAAATCTATTTATTATCTGATTATATGACTTTTTGTGCCTTATGCAGATTGATAATTAATTTGAATTACTTTTTTCATTATCTTATGTATATATGTATGTAAATGGTTTAATCTATAGAAAAATTAATGAATAAAAAAATATACTTATAAATGTTTCCTTTACTCTCATTTTAGGCTTGAAAAAATTACTTGCCCAACATCCTTCAATCTTTCTTGTGGATGGTGACTATGTAAAGGTGAACACTTATCAACACGCATCAGAGGATGAAAGTGGCTTTGGCGGACGACGTGATTACATTAAAGAGGCTAAAGACTATTTTAAGAATAAAATGCTGCAATATGGCATTGGAGTGGAAGTGCCAGTACGCAGTTTGCTGGGGCATCGTTCGCAGGCATCACCACAGGTGCGACATATTTCAGGTGCGTAATAACACACACAGATTTTCATTTCATCATTCCACTTGCTTAAATATAGGTATATGCTCAAATTTATTATTATTTATAATTTATTTCCTTCCACAACACTAGGCCAACACATTAAAGAGTTCACTGAGTTTCTGCAAAAGCATACGGACACTTTCAAAGTGGTGGACGATCACGTCATGCTCGTGGGCTGTGATGATATGACCGATTTACCGGCGCAAGAGCGCCTTCATTTGCCGCAGAGTAACATCGATACGAAAGCCACACAGCAAATGTTGGATTTCTTTGCGCAATGCATCGAAACGAAAGGTCCCATTTTGGTGGACCAATTATTCCATCTGCTCACTGCGCGATTTCCACAGGAACAATGGTTGCGCATGTTCAAGACGCCCAACGATCTCTCAACCTTTCTGAAGCTCTTCTCCGATTGCTTTCACATACAAGCCAATCTAGTCACGTTGCTGCACAAGCCCAAACTAAGCGATGCTTATATACAGCAAGCGCAAGCGCGTTCACGCGAACAATACAATTCGATGAATAACAACATCAATAATATGGCTTTGAAGAACCAGACGCCACCACCGACGCAGCCCGTGTTGAGTACCGTACAGCAACGTTTGCAATCGCCCGCGTTGCGTAATTTTGTGAACAACAATAATATTACTACTTCATCGCCACAAAGCCCGATTGTGAGCAACACGAGCAACACGAGCAACAATAATAACAACAATTACAGCATTACATCACCAAATTTCAAATTAAATGCGCCAGTATCAAATATGTCGAGCCCAATAACATCGCCACCCGCTGCAGTGGGTGAAAATACGTCACAAACACGTTCGGAGCCCAATTCGGGCTTTGACAGTTTCATACAAATGTCGGATGTGCATCTGGATAACCTCTGTGAACGCAATTGTCCAAGTCCGAATACTTCCTCCTCTTACGGACCAGCCGGTAATAATAACCAATCGCCCTCGAGTGGTCAAAATAATTTGAATATAATACAAAACCCTGCCATACCAACACAAACGCCCACAGAGCGTCCGAATAGTCTCAATCAGACGTTGAAGCAGCGTGTGAATAATTTAGTGATACGTACTTTAGCGGAGAATTACGAAAAGGATAAGCAATCGCTGGCCAATCAAGTGGGCGGTGCTTCCGTAGGCTATAATCCACAAAATTCCAACTCCAACCATACAAGTCCTGTACATTCCAATACGAACAATACCGCAAATGCAAACTCCACTCCAAATGCTACAACCGTTAACAGTAATAGTAACAGTAACACCAACAGCAACAATGCGCCACATTCACCTAGTCACAATTACTTTGTAGGCGATACCTGGAAAATTAAAGTACTGCAGAATACAACCGTTATAGCGAATGTGAAACATTCCATGTTCGTCACAGAGGCGATGCTGAAGTTTGCGCAAAACAATCAGAGTATTGTCATTTCGCTCGATTGTGAAGGAATCAATTTGGGGTTGAAAGGCGAAATTACACTCATCGAAATTGGCACGTCGCGTGGCGAGGCCTTCATCTTCGATGTGCGCACTTGTCCCGAGATTATCAATGATGGTGGCTTGAAGACGCTGTTGGAACATGAAAATGTGATAAAGGTCATACATGATTGCCGTAATGATGCTGCGAATTTGTATCTGCAATTTGGCATACTTTTGCGCAACGTCTTCGACACGCAGGTGCGTATATACTCATACGATAAATATGCTACGTGAATACATATATTGGTCTAGTAACAAGAATCAATTATTATTAAATTGAAGGCTTTATTTATGTATCATGGTTAGAATTATCCGATTTATGTCCAATATGCATTGTTTACTCGATAACTTTTTGCCATTTTGAAGGTAAGGTGATTATGTCTCTCTCGTAGAAATCCTTGTCCTTGTCTGCAGAAAATTGGGACAATTGATTTTCACTGGCTTCTCTTGAGGCGAATTCTTCATTAGAAAAATCATTCGCCATAGACATGAACAGATGGTAATCACGTGGTACGAGTTCCGGACTATAAGGTGGAAGCACACAGAGCCTCTCACCGATGCTGTCGGAGCTTCTGGCGAATCTCTATCGATGTGTGTGGTCTTGCGTGAATTACAATTCCCCATCTGTTGGCCAAAGTCGGGCGCTTCTAGGCGATTGCCTCCTTCAGACGATCCAGTTGCTGACATTACAGGTCCGATTTAAGAGTTTGGCCCTAGAGGAACAGCTCATAGTGTATGATTTCTCGCTAGTGTCACCAAACACATAACAAAACCTTCCTGACAGTGAATCTCGGTTTGGAGACCTTTTGTGCCGGCTCATTGCCCTTCGACCGCGTCCAGGACAGTTTTCGTTTGATGTTGCTGTAAATTATCCACTTCTTATCACAAGCCACCATCAGCTTTTTCCTCGTTAATTCATGTGGTACTCATATATCGAGCTTCTCTGTGTATTCAGCATTTTTCAAATGGTTTCCAACTAGTTTTTGTCCTATGCTTAGCACCTGAGAAAACGAAACTTGGTTCGCAAGATGGTCAGACTCGACATTTTCGACAATTGGGCTTCCACATCGTGAAGCATATTTCACTATTTACATTTTTAGCTGCTGACATGAAGAATATAACGTATTTTCTTCACTGATGTTCATTTTTGACATGCGCACAAAAGCTATTGAGCCAAGTAATCAAAATTTCTTCCGCTATCTTTTTTAGTACAAAGTATCATCTTTCTAACGAGTGGTAGTTCGCGTATGATGCCATGTGGTCTTCCTGGCGGTTAAGCAGTTCCATCTCACTCATATCCGTCTTTTTGTATTTTCATTGACTTCATTGTACAAAGTCATGATTGTGATATTGTGTCGATGACAAAATTACATGGTAGAAATTTAGTCTAAAAATAATCCTTCAGTCAATCTCTGCCTCGGATGAGAGGTCTCTCACCTTTTGATGACGACCCCCGCAAATGTTTTAAGGATTACGATTTTAGGGCATGCACCTGGAATGTCCGGTCCCTTAATTGGGATGGTGCCGCTGCCCAGCTGGTCGATGTCCTCATAAAGTTAAAGGCTGACATCATTGCCGTCCAAGAATTGCGATGGGTGGGACAAGGACGGAAGAAAAGAAGGTGGGTCCTTGTGAAATTTACCACAGCGGCCATAAAAAGGAGCGCAAAATTTGGTGTCGGATTCGTGGTGGGAGAGAGACTCCGTCGCCGAGTACTGGCATTCACTCCGGAGGATGAACGTCTAGCCACAATTCGCATCAAGACAAAAATTTTCAACACCACCCTAATTTGCGCCCACGCCCCGACGCAAGAAAAAGATGACTTGACCAAAGATGCCTTTTACGAGCGCCTCGAACACACTTATAAGCGCTGCCCCCGCCACGACGTCAAAATTGTGCTTGGCGACTTCAACGCTAGGGTGGGCAAAGAAGGTATTTTTGGTTCGACTGTCGGAAAATTCAGCCTCCACGACGAAACATCTCCAAATGGCCTGAGGCTGATCGACTTCGCCGGGGCCCGAAATATGGTTGTATGTAGCACTAGATTCCAGCACAAAAAAATTCACCAAGCTACTTGGATGTCTCCAGATCGGAAAACTTCCAACCAGATCAATCATGTTGTGATAGACGGAAGACATGTATCCAGTATTTTAGATGTGCGTACGTTCCGAGGTCCCAACATTGACTCGGATCACTATCTTGTCGCAGCGAAGATACGCACGCCCCTCTGTGTATTGAAGAACGCCCGTCAACAAACACAACGAAGGTTCGACGTTGAAAAGCTGCAATCACAGCAGACTGCCGAGCGGTTTTCTACTCGACTTGACGACGATGCATTGATGACGATGGAAAAGTTCTTCCGTTACCGGACTATGAAGAAGTCCGAATAAAAATTGTCCGCTTAAAAAACAACAAAGCGGCAGGGACCGATGGATTACCGGCCGAGCTATTCAAATACGGAGGTGAAGAACTGATCAGGTGCATGCATCAACTTCTTTGCAAAATATGGTCGGATGAAATCATGCCTGACGATTGGAATTTATGTGTACTCTGCCCAATCCACAAAAAAGGCGATCCCACAGTCTGCGCCAATTACCGTGGAATAAGCCTTCTTAATATCGCATATAAGGTCCTATCAAGCGTATTGTGTGAAAGACTAAAGCCCACCGTCAACAAACTGATTGGACCTTATCAGTGTGGCTTTAGACCTGGTAAGTCAACCATTGACCAGACATTCACCATGCGCCAAATCTTGGAAAAGACCCGTGAAAAGAGAATCGACACCCACCACCTTCGGCGCTATGTCTGAATTTGGCCGTTCCATACCAAACGAGGTTTCAGGCAAGGTGACTCTTTATCGTGTGACTTTTTTAATTTAATACTGGAGAAAACAATACGAGCTGCAGAGCTAAATAGAGAACGTAAATGTACAGCTGCTGGCCTACGCCGATCATATTGACATTATTGGCCTCAACAACCGCGCCGTGAGTTCTGCTTTCTCCAGACTTGATAAAGAAGCGAAACGAATGGGTTGGTAGTGAATGAGGGCAAGAAGAAATATATCCTGCCATCAAACAAACAGTCGTCGCATTCGCGACTCGGCGCCCACGTCACTGTTGACAGTCATAACTTCGAGGACGTAGATAATTTCGTCTATCTAGGGACCAGCATTATTACAAACAACAATGTCAGCCTGGAAATCCAATGCAGAATCACTCTTGCCAACAGGTGCTACTTTGGACTAAGTAGGCAATTGAAAAGTAAAGTCCTCTCTGGACGAACGAAAACCAAACTCTACAAGTCGCTTATCATATCGGTGCGTGGACGATGTCAACATCTGATAAGTCGGCTCTAGGAGTCTTCGAGAGAAAAGTTCTGCGAACGATTTATGGTCCTTTGCGCATTAGCAACGGCGAATACCGCAGACGATGGAACGATGAGTTGTACGAGCTATACGATGATATTGACATAGTTCAGCGAATAAAGAGACAGCGGCTACGCTGGCTAGGCCATGTCGTCCGAATAGATGAAAGCACTCCAGCATTGAAAGTATTCGATGCAGTACCCGCTGGTGGAAGCAGAGGAAGAGGAAGACCCCCACTCCGTTGGAAGGATCAAGTGGAGAGTGACCTGGGTTCACTTAGCATTTCCAACTAGCGCCAGGCAGCGAAAAGAAGAGAAGAATGGCGCTCTTATATTGATTCGGCTATAATCGCGTAAGCGGTGCCAACGCCAATGAAGAAGAAGAAGAAGAATCTCTGCTTTAGTGTGTTTAAAAATCCTCCTGCCTCGAACTAAATTGTTGATTTTTCATGTTTTGAAAGGGTTAAATTCTCTCTTTACTCCACTTGATGAAGTTTTGAATTTCGATATTTTCAGCGATAAAAGCTCTCGTGATCTTCTTATGTTCCATGTCAGCCACATTATCCAAATCACATAGCAAATATTCAGACTTTTCTATCTTAAGTTAGCATCTGTTACTCTCTTATAGTGATCCGATGAGAAACGAAAAAATTTGGTAATACCACGCTCCCTTGGGCAGGCTCCCCCATCGACACCGTTATCTACTTTTAACCCAAACGTATGTATAAAAATGATTCGAATATAATTATATTAGTAGCATACCATCTCATGGTGTTACATGGTTTTCATCTGTCGTGAAGCCAGTGAAGGTTATCCCTTCTTTCTAGTTTCCAGTGTTTTGGCTTTAACAAAAGACCCACATCCATAAAAACATTTCTGAAACTTTTAGATGAAGAATATCTCATCTGTATATTTCCGCGTCTAAATGTAATAAATCAATGGACCCAGTTTACAAAACTATATATTGTTTGTGTAGCGGAAACTAGATTTGTTTTGTTTATCCAATTTCTTAATCTCAATTTCACTTTCCAGGCCGCCTACGCGATCATACAGTATCAGGAAACAGGCAAACAGGTGTATAAAGCGAAATACATCTCGTTGAATACCCTCTGCGAGCAATATAATGCGCCAATCAACCCGATTAAGGAACAACTCAAACAGATTTATCGCCGCGATCAAAAGTATTGGGCCAAAAGGCCATTATCACGTGATATGTTGCTATATGCAGCCGGCGATGTGCTTGTATTAATCAACGATCAACTCTATGGCAATTTAGCGCGGTGAGTAAGACCACCAACCATTCGGCTGCACAACGTAGCAGATCCAAATCATTTTCTATAAACAAATTCGTATATATTTTAATGTATTTTCCATTTCGCAGACAAATAAAACCAGAGAATCGTCAGCTTTTCTCTGAGCTATGCACTGAACAAATACTCATACAGATAAAACCGAATGAGGTGAAAACACGTAAGAAGCAACGTAAAGTGACCACCGAGGTTGCTGACCTCAAACAGAAACTAGAGCAATCAAATAAGAGTATTGTGTTGTCCAATCGCGAAATTCGCTTATTACGGTAAGTCTAAACATAACTACTTATGTATGTTTGTATGTACAAAATGTACAGAAGTAAATAAGAAGTATGCAGCAAAAGTCTAAAATTTGGTTTGCATTAATTTCTCGCCTAACATATTTTACAGTTATATGGACTTGACAGAGGAGGAGAAGGATCGTCTAAAACGTAATAATAATAAAGTAGCAAAGAAATTCGAAAAAATGGAATCGGCTGGCAATCAAACCAGGTTGGAAAGTTATTTACACACAATACGGTACGGTTTTAAATATAGTTTTCTCTATTATAGGGATCAAAGTGACTCAGAGGATGATCAAGAACCAAATGAGAATGATAATTTCCCAAGTCTCGACTCAGTGCCATCAGATAACTCATTGCCCGGCACATTTTCACCACGTTTCAGCTTAGAGCCACCTAGTTTGGCCGAATCTATGCATATGATGGATGAAATTTTATCCGATCAATCGATGGATCGTGTAGTGAAGTTAGATAAACTAGAAGCCATTTTGTCGGCTGTGACACAAATGCCAAATGATCAAGTAAGTGCATAGATATTACTTTTTGTGAATTTTGAACAAGTTATTGTATTAGGATTATTTGGGTTTGAGTAGTTCAAATAGGGAATTAAACATTTCAGAAGTGGCATATTTACTTTGAACTTTTGGAAAATCATATTGATTTTAAATTATCGTACAAATCATGATACAGGAAAGGAAGGTAGTTTCACTCAATATAAAATTGAAAGACAAAGATTTTTTAACATTATAAATATCTTATTTTCACTTTAGCTTCAAGATTTCGCCACCTTAAAAATATTTCATAAATTTTTCTATAAAAAAAATGCTAAGCCGCCTGAAAATAATTTTATTTCCATTAGATATCAAAAAATACAGCCTTTGAGTTTTTTCTTTACCTTTTTGTTTACATTGAAAAATGCAAAACCTATTTTTTTAAATATATTTTTTTAGTTTTTGATAAGGCGAATTTATCAAGGTGGAGTTACTAGAGCTGTGAATTCAATTTTTTATTTAATCAATTCAGTGTAAAGACTGTCAAAATGTTTGTTTATGTTTTGTATTTTTGTTTATATTTTGCTTTTTATTTGAATTTCTAATTGAAGAAGCTAAAATTTTCAAATTAAATTTTATTTGTTTTTTTTTTTCAAATAAAAATATGGACCGTTGCTGAGCTGAGTTGATACGGCTATTAATCAACGCAATTAGGCTAAAAGGCCCATTGTGATACCGCTATGAGGCTCTTATCATCACCTTCTCATATGTTCGAACCATTTCGCGTGTCTACCATATTAAACGCAACAAGATTACTAATTCTTGCTGAAGCTAGCTCAGCGAGGAATTGGTAGCGTTGAATGCACTCTTTCCATGCGGCCACAATCATTGGAGTAATAGCCTGTTTTCCCGTGAAGCCCCATTGAACGGTTATCTGTTATTAAATCCGTAGTTATGCTAATGGATTACTGGTCTAGAAGGATAATATGTTTAGATTTATTTGCGTCCAAGTCGGTCATAGCTGTCTGGTCACGTTGCACGTGATCTTCTTCAGCCATCTAATGTTTGCAAAGGCCAAACTTACCATATACTTAACCGTAGCAAAGGTAAACATTCATCCCTTATATATATGTTCCTGTGTCTGGATACCCAGACCACCATGGTATTGCAATTAGCCGAAAGTTTGTTCAGGTTGCTTCTTTTTATAGCCACTTTTGAAGTGGTACTGTTATCCTATAGAGATCTGACGGCTATTTAACTATCGGAATATATCGTAATTGATAGTCCTGCTATCGTAGATTTGAGCAGTCACTCGGCGGCTTTCATGGTTGCAAACAGTTCTGCTTGGAAAACGCTGCAATGGCCTAGTAATTTCATGCTCATTTTTATTGAGGGACCAGTTTTTTAAGGAGCTTTGAGCCGTCTGTAAAGACGAGTTTGGCACCTTGAGAATGTCGAAGCAATCTGTTGTGTTTTGATTGTACATATGTAGAACGATTTTTTTAAGATCAGCAAAATGAAGGATCTACATCTTTTTGGATTTGTGTTAGCCAAAGAAATTTGAAAAAACAGCTTGGTATGCATAGACAATTTTTTGAAAAGAAAATTTCGTTATTATATAAACGTTAAATATAATATATCTTCCAATACTAACTATAAATAATAATTATAATCATTTACATATGCCTGTATATAAACTACAACTACCAACACAGCTTTAGTTACAAAAACTAGAGAAGTGCGGAAATTCTAGTAATCTCTTAAGATCGGCCAATGAATAAAAATTCCCTACCAAAGAAGGAGCTAGTAAGGAAACACTCCATAAAAGAAAACTACTCTAATATTAATACCATTTAAATTAGCAAACTTTGACTTTAAAGCTAACGACATCGGTTTTATTTTTTGTTTTTCTTCTTTTCTGACTTTTGTTTTGAATTATTGATTCAATTCTACAAAAGCGAATTGCATGATTTTGACAATTGTTACTCTGAAAAAAAAAAACAAAATACACGGAAATGTTGTATTTGTTCTCCTGCTCTCACCTTTATGAATTCGCCTTGGTTTTAGAAAGTTGAAAATTTATTTTTAAAAAAAAGAAATTGGCAACACAAAAACAAAGCAAAAGTCAAAAAATCTTTTAATGTCAGGTAGTTGATATTTTTGAAAAAAACTGTTGAGTGAAACTACTAGTATTGGGAAAGAGAATCGTCACATTGCATATTATTTTTTATAAACTTTGCAGGGAGTCTTAAAAAAAAATAATTAATGAGCTCAAGTATTTCGAGAAGACTTTTTGCTTACAATTATGTGATCTGCCATTTTTTCCAAATTCTCTGATTAGTATACACCTTTCTCCACGTACCTAACATACATTGCCTTAGTCTGGTGGGCTGGTTTGTCTTAATAACCATTTTTTTTTACTCCTGCGGTAAAACGGCTACTCTATAAAATTATTTACTTTAGGAGAGGAGATTCCTAACTAACTACAATACTAAGATATCGAATATTTCTCATAGGTTTCTCAAAGTCGTCCAGTTAAAGCATATAAAGATTTTTTGTTGCTATGTGAGCACTTAACCAAAATATTATAGTAGATGCAGGTATAGTTATAGATTATGTTTGGAATATATATTATATTATATATGAGGTGTATTCGAATAAAGCATCCAGTATAAAAACTGTTGACGGGCTCGGTAGCCGAGTCGTTTTGCAGTCGCTCCTCGGCAAGGAATATTATATCCTCCGAGTATAATTCTGACATAAAATAAAAGCTTCTCATAAAAATCCATAATTTTTTGGAACACAAACGCCAATTTGAGGAAGAGTTCGGCCTAAAATCGCTTCATTATGAAGCGTCAAGCCATTGATTACCTATACTACTTGTATTGCAAATTTTATTATTATATAATTCCGTATAAGCCGCTGATTAAAATCATCCCAGAATCATATCAGGGGGTTCAAAAATGTATCCCCTCTAAGGCTTGTCGTATGGCGACTAAAATCCGAATGACCTTGATTTTTATCCGGCCAAGTACTTGCATTCTTGCAATATACCTCGAAAACCAATTTGGGGAATATTATTGTGATTACTACAACAACAACCACATGATTAGACCTAAATAAAAACAAAGCCTCACAATATCTACCAAAAGTTTTCTTTTTAACTTATAACAGATTCTAACTTCCAACACGATGCAGGAACAATTGGGCTCTAGCATATCCGCTACCGATAATGTGCAAATTGTGCGGGAGAAGACCAAAAAGTTAGTAGTAACACAATCAATTATACTGAATGGGTTTAATACTTATCTGTTCTTTATTTATTTCTACTGTATTTCAGTGGCAAAAACTGCAATTGCAATTGCGAACGTAGCATTACACCAACACTGCGTGTGACCAATGCTACTGAAAAGAAGGCTGTGAAATTGGCCGATGCTGCATCACAAACACTGAGCACAGGCGATATTGTCATAACAAAGATATTCTTCCAAGATGAGCAGGGTAAACCAAAGGAGAAAGTGTTAACCTCATCGCCAAAACGGATTGGGGCACCAGCAGCGATAACGGCACAAGCACAAGTACCAACAACAGCAGCAGCCCCAGCAACAAATCAAGCTACTACAGCAACAGCGACATCTTGAATGTAAGAAGATTGTGAATTATGTAGAAAAATAATAACGAAATGTTAATGTGTCAGCTAAAAAGGGGTGTGAAAAAAAATTGAAAAGAAAACGATAATATTAAGCAATAACGGTGTAAACATATCGAAATTTATGTAGTCAATTTAACTACCATATATGTATGTAATTGCAATATATACTATACAGTAACTACATACATGCTAATATACATACATATATACGTAAATATTAAATACTTGTATTCAGTGCTAAGAGTAATTTGTTGCAAATCTACTACAGCTACTTTTTTGTATCTATCTGTACTTTTACTATACATTTTATTATAATTCTTATTTTCGTATTAATATTAACATTATACTTTTTTCAAATTATTTTTATTTTTGAAAGCGTTTTAAGTGACGTTTTTGCTTTGTTTATTTCAACGATTAAATTATTTTTAAGATCGTTTTATGGCATATATACATACCTACGTAAGAAAGGCCAAAAAGTGTCGAAATTCTTGGAACAAAAACGGAAGCTGTCGTTAAGCGTCTACTTACGAAGAATTTTGTAAACATGTATAGACATGTATGATGTATTATTTGTAATGCGATTGCCTATACATACATCTGCTTAAATTACTTTCGTTTATGTAAAAATATATATATAATTTTGCGAAAAAATGCATTGTAAAAAGTTAAAATTCGTTAAAATACTGTTAAAAAAGGCAAGTAAATGTGCTGCACTTATCAGATATTTACAAAATATATAAAAGCACTTTTTATTTTTTATTTAATTTTTTTCTGGTCCTTGGTTTTGAGTACCTTGCTGAAAGTGTTTAAACTGAGTTTGATATTCAGAAAAACTCGCTTCTCATAGCTAAAGCAATGAGAAACCGATGTTTATGGATGAAAGTTTGTTAGGAGATATGCACATAAAAATGGCATAAATAAAGTGTATATTTAAAAAATATTAAATCAATTAGTATTAGTAAATCTTAGAAATTTTTACTGAACCAATTTGTGGTGAGGCAAAAAACGCCAACAAAATTTGTACTGAGAGAGCGAAATTTTCATATTTCGTAAGTGCCTAATTCTTACTGCCATTCTCAGCGTACAGAACTAATATGCAAATTTTGTTATACTTTGACAAGCGATATACACATACATATGTATATAAATATATAATATAAAATATTGTTAAGCCTAAAATTAAGGCGCTTGAAACGAACATATGCGTTCCGCAGCTTAAAGCCAACGCTATTAACTTGTCATTGTTTTGACACGGAGAATTTAGGGGTAACTAACGATTCGTATTGATTTAAAACTTTTTTGACTGTTTTCTTACTCATTTGGTTATTAAAATATTGCTTACAATTATTTTATTCTATTTCAATTATAAATTTTTCGTTAAAATATAAGTAAATTGTAGACTTCTAGTAGGTGAATTAATACAAAAAAAAAAAAACAGCTAATTTACTTAAACGTTTTGTTCATAGCCATATTAACTGAGTTACTATATATAAAAAAAAATAACAAAAAAAAAAATTATAAAAAAATTAATGAATTATTTTAAAAAGATAAATAAGCTGAAAAATTGAAGTCTTTGTATAAATCGAAATTAAAAAAAAGAACGAAATCAAAAAGAGAAACAAAAAAGTTGCATATATTTAGGCGTCATGCCGTATGTGAACACACGCATAGTATTTTTTAAATAAAATTAACGGTAATCGATAGGATTACCAAATATCAAAAAAAAAAAAATCAAAAATTAAATAAATATAAATAAAAAAATGAAAAATTGTAATTGAAAATTTGTAAAGGAAATATAAATACACAACAAAGAATGTTGTGCGCGTGCAAAGCTTTGTAGTTTACATACAATTCTACATATCTCTATGCATCGCCTATAAATATATGTATGTTAACGATCATTTTTGATAATAATTAATTAATTTAAAAATGTTTCAAGCTTAAAGCAAACTTCTGTCAAAACGAAAATATACATAATTATAGACATACACACACATATATGTATGTATTTATTTCATATTCACTTATACATGCGTGCGTACATATTTAAAGCAAGGGACGTATAACAAAAGTGTAAATTATACATACACACGTACATATATGCATATGTATAGTGAGTGAGTATTGGTTAACAATTCTTAAAGCAAATTTAAATTCTACTTTAAAATCATTATAATTGTATAAAAAAATAGTAAATATAAAATAAAAATAAAAATAAAAGTAATAAAAAAATTTTTAGGTTTTATTTTTTTGTTTTTTTTTTTTAATTTTCTTTTCTTTCGTTTTTTAATTTTTTTTTTTAAATTTTTTTTTTGTAATGTGGACATAATTAATTATAGGTGTTTTAATGAGATGTGGCAGGTCTACATTAGTAAGTATAGGTATCCAGTTACCAGTTACAGTTGCAAGTCTATACCGAAATCTTATTCTTACCTCCAACTTCCCATGTACGAGATGCGATAACCAAGCTCTGTGTAGTCTATGGGTCACTGCTAAAAGAGAGGCTGCTATAGTGGAGTCACTTGTTGTTGTAGTGACCGCAAAATATTCCCCGGGTGTTACAGTCTTTGGCCGGATAAAATTGCGGATCGTAAGTGGAGCCACTTCTACATATTCGGTTTAAGGGTTCACTAGAGTCTTTTTGCAGCCTCTGTTCGCCAGTGGTGCTGCTGCGAGTGTTCATCGGTTTTTGTAGCGAGCACTCCGCCTTAACCATCGCGTAACGTGGTTGGGCGCTGGATTTGAAAAAGAGAACAGTTTCGGAAGAGATTGCTTTGATGACGAATATGGAATAAGGACTACGATTTGATTGCATGCACTTGGAATGTCCGATACCTCTGCCCAGCTAGTTAATGTTCCTCCTTAGTCTAATTCCAAGAAGTGCGATGGAAGGCACATTGAAAAAAATTAGTAAGGGATATATGATATAGCAGCCAAATAAAGGGGCGCTAGTTCGCTATCGTATTATGGTGGGAGAGCGACTTAGTTGTTAAAGTCAACTGGCCACAAGCTGGATCAAAGTGAAGTTCTTCAATATATCGCTGTTTGCCTCCACGGCCAAGTAACAGAAATATATTGTGACAAAAGATAGCCCTTATGAACCCTGGGGCAACCAGATCTATTATGTTATCATAGACGAACGACGCCTCTGTACAGCAAAGAATGCTTGTCAAGGACCTCGCATTGTGTTAGAGAGATATCGAGAGATGAACAGAAGGACGAGACACATTTGCAGACAGAAATATCGAGAGGTTAAAATGCGTAAGTATGGCCAGAAGCTTACCGACAAGGATAATGCTCAAAAATTCTGAAATCAAAGATCCAGGCTTTGACTATGCCGAAATTGAGTTGTGCTATACTAACGTGGCGGTGAAGAACTGACAAAGAGAATATATGAGATTTTTCAGAAAATATTTTTGGACGAAAGCATGCCCGACGATTGGAACCTGAGCTTGCTTTCCCCAAACCACAAATTGGGGAACCACAATTCGAGCCAATACTTCATAAGGTTCTATCAAGCATACAGTACTAAGAGAGAAGTATGAATTCGACAAACTGACGTAGAGCAGCACAAATAGCTCCGTTAGAACTCGGAAAAACCTCTCCGAGCTATTCGACAGTAAAGCAGATTTCGACATTAAACGAGGATTCAGCCGAGGTGATGGTTGATGAATTTTTAAGAAGAGCTTTTCAATTTCATGCGAATAATAATTTCGAAAGGCTTAGCATTCCCTGTCCAAGGACTACCGAAATTAGAAAAATTAACTTTATTTTTTATATAAACTAATTGTCTATAATTGTTGATGTTGGTCTGGTAGGACTCCAACGCACTACTAACCGCTCGGCTATTGCGGACTAAGTAGATTAATACGCAGCTCATCAGTTCAGTCCTGCTATATGGTGCGGAGACTTGGTCGAGTTAGCGCTTGAATTTTTGGGGGGAAAAGGTTTGTGAACAATTTGTGGATCTTTGTGCAAAGGGAATATCGCAGATGGTGAAACGGATAAGTTGTAGGAGTGCGCCATTGACATTGCTCAGCGAATTAAGCGGCAGCGATGACAGTGTCTGAATTATATCATCTCTATGGTAACGCAGTACCCGACGGTGGAAGTAGAGAAAGCGGAAAACCTCCAGAGAGGAAAGATCAGGTGCAGAAGGACCCGGCTCCCCTTATTGTTTGCAATTGGCGCTAAAAGACGATAAGAAGAAGCGACTGGCGTGCTATTGTTAAGGGGTTACATAGGTTTTACAGCTTCAAAAAATCGATTTTTTATTGTCTTTTTAATTTATACAAGATAATATTGTCAAAAATTTTCACATAACTCCAACTGAAAGCTTAAGTTTTTCCCGAAACTGTGTTTTCAAAGTCGGTGGTCAAAAGTTCGCGAAAGCTACTCAACCGATTTTGGCCTTCGAGATATAATTCACGAGAAATCGGAAGAAAGATTGTATTTTTTCAATCATAATTTGTTGAGTAAATTTGACTAAAATTCGCGTTTTTTTGTGAAAAAAATCTGCGAAAAATTCAATTTCACTTTTTTATTGTATTTCTTTTGTCCAATTTTTAGTTTTATTATTTACTAAAACACAATTTTCTTTATTTTTCATTTCGGATAATGCTCACATGAGTTTCACTGTCAACGCCGACGTAATTTTTTAAGAACTTTTTCTGTTGAAAATTTCAGAAATCTTTTTTCAAATATTTAAATATCTTCATGAGAGTAAATAGTTTGAATAAAATATTTTATTTTTATAAAAAAAAAATTGTTGAAAATTTTTCTTATTGAAAAATGTTTCCCCCCGAATAAAATCTTGTAACCCTTAAACTCGGCTAAGATAGCGTAAGCTACGCGTATGTAAGGAAAAAGCTTTTTCTGCTCAGTTCGTAGACAAAAGTGAATTGAGAAAAGTTATTTAATTCGCATCCACCTTTTTGCTCTTAAACAATTGAAACACATTTAAGATTTTTGTTAAAATCACTTATGCTTTTCTTTAATTTTCTTCTTTAAAAAGTAACAAGTAACTTTATAAACTTTACAAAAGGAAATGAATACAGTTAAAAGCGGGGCTGGGTGCTGTAGTGGCGCTTGGCCTTGGCTTTTGGCACACAGCACCAGCACCGCCTGCTTGATCATAACAATATTATATATATTTATATGTATGTATATGTATTTGTTGGTTTGTTTTTATGTTTCTTTAATAATATATATATTTTTGTTTTTTGTTTATCATAAGTATAAAAAACTATTAACAACACAATTAGGCATTACAAAATATATATGTATATATGTATATAGTATACTTTGCTTGCCAATTAGAACATTCTTACTCATACAAACACACAAATCAACGTTTCAATTAAAATTTGTTTTTCTTGTTTCGCTAAGTTTTTTTTTGTTTTTATATGTGTATATCAATTAGAAAATTCAATTCACAGTAATACATTATTTGTTAAATACATAGTATTACTTTAAAATAATAACAAAAATTTCACTTTCTTCTTTCTCAACTTTTTCTCCGTCGTGTATAAAACAATTTGTTAATGATTTGTTTGCTAATTGTTTTATGCTAGAATTTATAAAATTTAAAAATACATTTTTTTATCTAATTAATTAAACATTTATTTACGTTGATAGTGGACAGTCCTATTTTCATTTGTTTTTATATTTAATTATTTAATATTTTTTGGGTTAAATTAATTTATCTTTTTTTCTCTTTGTTTTTGTTTTTTGTTTTTCCTATATAAGACATGTCTCAGACACGTGAATTTGTAAATGTTAATGTATCGCGTATATATGTATGTATGTATATGTTTTTGTTGGTATACCATTCTTGTTGAATCCACGTATATGTTATGCATGCATGTATGTACTTGTATATCGGTATCGCAAAGGATAAAATAAATTTGTTTTTTTTTTCTTTTTACATTTCTTTTGTCTCCTCTGTAGTTTCTTATCAATACGTCTAACTAATTGTGTTGGTTTTATTTTTGCATTAATTCTCTTTCTGTTTTTGTTTGTGTTTTTTAGTTTGTTTGTTTCTAATGGAGCTAAATTGGTTTTTTTTTTGGTTGATTTTATATATGTATTTATGTACCTCGTATGCATTAGCTATTATTTATTTAATTAATTGATTGCAATAACTGAATATAAAATATGTTTCAATATGTATGTTTTATATGTTTGTTTGTATATATGTATGTATGTAGGTGTACTTAATCGTAGGAAAGCAATTTCTCTTCCTGCGGTTACAATCATTATTATCTCATATCTCTCTTTCTGTTTGTAAGCTGTTGCATTTTTTTGTTTGTTTTGTTTTTTTTAATATAAATATATGCGTATATATATATATATATATATACATGTATGTATATATGTATGCATGTTTAATAACGATGAGATCATGTCCTGTAGCGCATTATTTCACGCAACGCATAAAGCAATTCGGCCTGATTACGCGCCTCCATTATCATTAGATTAACATGGACCTGAAAGAATTAATATAACATATTATAGATTAAAAGTAAAAACAAAAATAAATAAAAAAAAAATTAATAAAGCAAAAACATAAAATAAAAAATAAAAGAAATGATTTAATTAGAAAAGCAAAAAATTTAATATAAGTTAAAACAAAATAAGTTTAATTAAATAAAATAAAATTAAATAAAAGAGAAACGGAATTATGACACAATAACATAAAAGTATAAAAACCAAAACTAAAATAAAATAAAATGAAATAAAAAATAATTAATTAAAAAAATTAAATAAAGTAAAAGATAAATCAAAAAAATAAAATAAACAAAATTAAAATAGAACAAAAAACCAAAAAACAAAAATAATAAAAAATAGAGAGAAAGAAAATATATTACAATAAAATATAAAAAAAAAATTAGTAGACTAATGTTAATAAATAAAACCAAGTAAAAAAACACCAAATTAAATTAAAATAAAAGATATAAAAACAAGTAAATAAAATTATTTAAATAATATAAAATGAAATGAAAGAAGAAACTTGGAAAAGAAAAGACATATTAAAAATTAATAAAAATTTAATGATAATGAGTAACAAAATAAAATAAAAAAATAATAAATTAAAATAAATAAATAAAATAAAATGAAAAAATAATATAAATAATATAAATAATAAAATTATAAGAAAAAAGTTAAAATAAGAGAAAATGAAATAAAGAAATTATAAATTAAAATAATAGATAAAAAATAAAATAACATAATTTAACTAAATTTATTAAAATAAAAGAAGAGAAAAAAGATAAAAAAGAAACTAATATAAAATAATAACATTAAATTCACTGAAGTGAAATGCTTTAATTTAATTCAAAATTAATGATTAAAAAAATAAAATAAATTAAAATCAAATAAAATAATACAACGTAAATAAAGTATTTTTTAAAAATAACAAGGTAAAATAAAATGTTATGAAATTAAATTATTTAAAAAATAAGAAAAATATAAAAGAAAATAAAGACAAATAAAACAAAATATTAGGTTTAGTAAAATCCATTATATTTGCCTTAGGGATCTGAAAGTCGCGTTTTATAAGTACGATTGAATTACGATAGAAGGTGTCAGAAATATGAAATTTTGTACTAAATAAAAGATTACGAGAGAAGTGTTGATCACTTAACTCAGCAGACTTTGAGCGCATGTCAAAGGAGGATGCTAGCAAAGAGAAAATCTACAATTCTTCTTCGATAAAGGCTAAAACGCAATTTCAAGCAAGCAGCTGAAAATGTGAATAGTTTCGATTGCTCTGGATACACAAAAAAAAAAAACTCGATGTATGAGTTAACCTCATGCACCGAATTTCCATTTGCTGAATCGTAACAAAATCGACCCTTCTCTAAAGCGGTCGATGGCTGGTGATGAAAAGTATACCACTTTCAGCGACGTCGAACGAAAACCGTCGTGGTCGAAAGGCAGTGAGCCGGCACAAAGCTGACCTGTGATGTCAGCAATTGTATCCAGCTTTGCCCAATAGGAGGCGAATTGTGTTTTGGTCTGAACGACTCCAGACCACACACATCGATAGTGATGTGCCGAAAGTTCCGAGAGCTTGGTTGGGAGGTTCTTATGAATCCACCTTATAGACCGAACCTCGCACCAAGTGTTTACCATCAGTTCAAGTTTATGGCGAATGATTTGGCTGCTGAAGAATTGGCTTCACGAGAAGCTTGTGAAAATCGATAGTTCCATTTTTCTTTTGCCAAAAGGAACAAGGGTTTCAATAAGGGAGGCTTATTGACTATCGAGCAAAACGGTGCATATTCGACATAAATCGGATATTTCTAACTATGGCAAATGAAGCCTTCAATTTCTTACTAGATCAATATTATAAATAATTCTTTAATTTTCCTCACCTTTTCACTGTCCTGCAGCTCAACGAGTATACTATCATAGTCCCTTGTGGTAATCCGTTCAGGGAAGCAGCAGGCTGTTTTTATGAACATTTTCAATGGTCGATCCAATAACTATAAAATAATTATGAATAAAAAAAAATTATATTTTGAAAAATATTAGGAATGAGTTTTTTCGATTTTTTTTGAAAGCACATGGATGTATGTAGTATGTGTATGTAAATGATTATATTGTAATATATAATAGTAGTAAAAGTAATAGTGAACTTTTTTTCGGTGCGATCATTTTTAGAACACATTTGCATTTTTTTGATTATTTACTTGTGTGCTTTTAAGTTGTAGTAATTGGATTCCTAAATATGTACTATACATACAAATCACGAAATTATGCTAAACAATAACAACAACAAAAAAAATTAAATATATTGTAGAAAAATTGTTAAATGGTTTTCTAATAAAACATACTTTCAGACTAATTTTTGAGAATTGATATATTGCATATTGGCATTTTCGCTCTAGATAGACAGAGCATTCTGGCCAACCCAAAAAGTTTGAAGATAAGGAATTGGAGGTTTTACTGGATTAAGTTCCAAGCTAAAGGCAAACTAAAGTCGCAGAATTGTTGGGAGTGGGTCGGTAAACAGTTTTCGTTCGGTCAAAGCAATTTTGATTTATTCAAAAGCAACGATATTGGGTGCCGTAAGAATTGAAGCCAAAAAATATCGAAAGGCGCTTTTTCACATTGGAATTGTTTCGTGACTGGAGATGAAAAGTATATGCGATAACCTCAAGGAGAAAGAATACTATGCCAAGCTTGGTCAACCCGTTCCATCGTCTACATCGGGACCAAAGAAAAACATCCACAATTCAAAGATCATTTTCTGCATGTGGTGGCATCAGATGGGTGTAGTGTACTATGAGCTTCTACAACCAGGCGAAACCATTGATGATAAACGATATCGATTACAACTAATGTGAATTGCGGGAAAAATGGTCCGAAAAGAACGCAAGGCAAGGCAAGGTGATTTTGCAACATGACAATGCTCGGCACAACGTTGATGTAACGGACAAACCCTACTTTAAAACACTGAAATTGGAAGTCTTCCCTACCCGACGTATTCTCCTGACCTTGCTCCCTCCCACTACGGGCTTTTTGACAGATGTAAAACGATTTGGTGGTCGCCGGCTTGGGTCTTTTGAAAAAAAACCAACATTAGCTCACTAATTGCATCGAGGACAGAGAGGACTCATTTTTTAGAGTTGGTATTCAAAAATACCAGAAAGATGGGGAAAAAGTAGTAATTTCTGATGAACAATATTGCAATAATGTATTTCTTTTTTACATTTAAAAAATAAAAGCACTTTTTTGAAAACGCACCGAATTAATTTGTACTCAAAATATGTATGTATGTAGGTAAATATATTTTTTTTTCTAAAATCGTGTGCTCTCGTTATGCGCTCAAAACTAGTTAAATATAAATAATGTCTGACCATCTCTATAGAATTGAGCTATAATTCGAAAAAGCTGATGTGAGTACTTGGTTGCAGTGAAAATACTGGTAATTATATAGCTGGCGGGCTTGTGAACTCAATATACTAAGTGAACAGGAGATAAGTGGAAATGCCGCTGATTATCTGTGTTTGTTTTTTGCGGGCAGATTGGTCTCATCTCAGCGTGATGAACGCTAGACTAATACCAGAACCGGTGTGATTGTGCGATTCTTCTAGTTTGGAGTGGCCTAAGAATCTTCAAATACTTGCAATTCGTTTTCGGAAAGGAAAACTATGCTAACTTTCCGTAAAGATCTTCAACTTTCTTAATTGCGATCGCCCCTCGGCAGGGAAGGTGAATTTGTGACATAAAAGAGTAAATTTTTGAAAAACTATCAGCCGTTCGGAGGCAGCTTAGATTAAACTGTAGGCCACAAGCTTTATAAAATTTCTTACGATAAGGGCGATGGGTTCAAATCATGTCCTGTCCTGGTCAATATTCATCGATCACCTGGAAGTCGCTTGGAAAAATATGTAGATCTCTCCATCTTTTTTTAAAGCTATCAAGGCGCACACTATAATAAGGAGAGCGGTTGAAAATCTTTTTCGTCAGTTATAAAGAAGCAAAAAGTTAGGTATTCAATTGACCTTACACAGATTATTCCGCTCAAAATTAAGCGTATTTGAAAGGTGGGGAAAATAGGTTTTCACGTGTACAATCAACTGTAATTATGCACAGTGTAGGTGACGCAACAATTTTGAGGTTAGAATGAGAAATTTTATAATTTGTTAGTAACTTCTTATACATACATAGATACAGATTCGAGCACAGACAAAATTTGTTATTAAAAATACTCAAACAACGATTATAACATTTCGCAGAAACCATTTTTTGTAGGTTTATTCATTTAGATACCTTACTTTCAATGACATATCGTCAAACCTGGGTAAGAGAGAATAATTCACAGTTAGCGCACTTCCGCTTACCAAAAATCCACATAAGTAAAATACAAAAACCTGTATAGTTGACAGTCGTTATTTTCGCCCTAACCTCTATAACTGAGAGCCCACTCTTGCATGTAGGTAGCTCTATAACAAAGGCAATGTATGACTCATTCCTTAATTTCCAGGAACAGATTGTGTGTGATAGAAAAAGCTGGATTTCATTTGTTTGATGAAATTAGTTAATTGGAAAGATGTAAACAATCAATAGTATTTTGAATTTAAGTGTGGGGAACGCCAAATCCTTGTTTCCGAAAAAATCAGTTGGGGGTTATATGACGAGATGCTGAAAAATGAAATGTGTTGCAAAATGCACGAAAAAGGGCGTCTTTTTGCATCGAAAATAAAACGGCCATTTGTTGGATATTATATTCAAACAGACATGGCTAATTCCACTCAAGTCATCATTCTGACTCGGTCGGTATACATTTTGATGAGCCCATCTCTTCTCTTTCTAGTACTTACATAATTCAGAGCAAAGTTAATACACCATTTCATGTATATGATTATATATAATTGTAGTTAATTAACCCCTGAAGTGATTTTCGGCCGAGCTCCCCTCCAATTTGTGGTATGCCTCTTGATGGTTTAAAAAAAAAAAAAATAGAAGTTTATTTTGAGCCGCCTCCGAACGACCTATGGATTTTTATGAGGAGCTTCTGTTTCATGTGAGTAATACAATCAGAGAGTTTTTCTGACGAGGGGCTACCACCATCCAAAAACTTAATTTTCTATAATTTTGGATGTTTTCCGAACAAGGTTCGGGTCTTTAGCGAAACACAGATTAGTGGGCGAACAAAAATCACGATCCATTGAACTTTCTCTCTCTCAACCAGGTTGCACTGTATGTATATATAATATATACATATATATTCTTCAGCTTTTAATTATAACTTTTTTTTCAAATTCTTATAAGCCAACCAATACCAATTGCATATTTTCTAATTGAAATAAGCAGTATGTTTTCTCTACCAACACCATGCAACTAAGCAGCACACATACATAAATAATACAAATACAAAGAAACATTGAGGTTTGCCTTTTCGCATTGTATATACACGTAGTACGGAAAAAAAGTTCGGATACACGTACGCATTTATTCACCTGATTCACTTCACCATAATCATAGTCGTCGTGACGTATACCATAGATGCATTGTATGTAATTCCATATGGCGCGACGAAATTTCGACGTATCCACATTCCGATAACCGCCCATGGTGAAGTACGTCAAATTATAGGCAGCACGGAATTTCTGATCTAACAGCGTGCCCACATCGCTGTAGAGACTAAAGGATGGGGAAAAAACGTATTTGTTTAGTAAAAAAAAATCTCTCGGATCAAAAACATTAATTCCTTACCTGTTCACCAACGAGTAACCGTGATCGTCCCACGAGTAGTCCTGTACACGAAAGGTGGAGGGTATATTTTCGGCGCCACGTCGGGCAAAGTCTTGATAGGTGAAGTTTGGATCTTCGATGTAGTGCGAAATGATCGGTGGCACTGCGACGGCGGCTTCGGGCGCTGCAGCAAGCATTTCGGCAGTTTGCATCTCCACGCTCTTGAAACGATTACTCAGCTCCGCTTCGCTGCACTCGTCGTGATTCTGTGAGAGCACTTTCATGCGTTCGACTAGCGCTTCCACGGGTACATTCGGTTGTGGGGAGCCGCCGGAGGTGGCTGTAAAATTTGAAAACAAAAAGTATTATTAGCTACATGAGATAACAAAGGTGTTATCAGCGTTAGTTTTGTATGTATGTATGCTTACGAGTATGTTTCGCAACACCATTACTGCTGCTACCATTCATGGTGATGTCGGTGGGCGCAGACGTATTGCCGCCAACATTTTGCGCATTATTATTGTACATTTGATGGCTGTGATCAAGCAAATTGTTGTTATTGTTGATCGTTATCTCACTCAAGACAGTCTTTTGCGGTTGTTGTAGTTGCTGATGTGCTATTTGTTGCAGCTGCTGTTGCTGGTGTACCATCGGCTGCAGGTGTTGCTGCTGCTGCTGCTGCTGCTGTTGCTGTACGCCTGGTAATATTGCTGGTGCGGTCTTCAGTTTCGGACTGGACAAGCCGTCCAGTTTCTGTGTGAGACCGCAGGAGAATACAAAGGAGGAGAGTGAATGGAAATGTGAAAGCAAGACCATTGCGTGCACGACCTCGGACAGCGACCAACTATTCTTGCCTTTGGTGAGACCCTGTGGGCGAGTAAATAGATAAATAGTTAGATAGTTTAATGATTACAAAAATGGAGAAGCATATTTATGCTCGCTCTCTCTCTCTATATATATGAACATATACCTATCTCTCTCGCTGTACTCACCTCGATGTGCTCTTTACGCAGCAGCCACGGCCGATGAGCCAGTATTTTATTTATATCATATATGGCACGTAATTTTGATGGGATATAATCTAAGCCGTTCAGCCACTCGGCATTGCCGCCCTGATTAATGAACTTTTTCTCGTACATTTTCACCAAGTAGGGACATTGATGACGGGCTGCAGCCTGGAAGATAAACAGAGACCGAAATATATTAGTGAGTTTTACATAAAAAATCGTACTCTACATATAAAAAAGTAAAACTATTTGCTTACACTGAACTCCTGTCACTTAAAATTCTGTTCAATTTACAACAATAATTTAGGTTAAGAAACTCTAAACTATCGGGCGCTTTGCTTTGGGTTATCAACATAAATGCTGTCATGATCATTACAACTTCCCAGGCATTCTCGCCACCAAACAGGCCAAGAATTGTACTTTAGTACAAATCCACCTTTAGTAAAAGTATATCGAATATCTTATAAGACGGAGAGGATATTAGCAAAGATTAACTTCTATAGAAGGACCGAATTCTCATTGTCAAGGAATCTGCAGAGATTAGTTCAATGTCTTATTACTCAAATTATGGAGTTTTCAGGGAGACCCTACAACCAATTCAGAATACATTATGGGAACCCAGTAAATGATGAAAATGGTAACATAAGGCGGTAAGAGGTTACAAGTACATATATCCTTACGAGTTTAATTGCATGGTAATAAAGTCGAGCTAACTAACGTTAGAAAGTAGAAATATACAGAAAATCTGTAATTTTGTTTCCTTTAATTCGTTAAAACTTATACAGGGGTATAGATGATTTTATCTATATATTATATATAATAAACACATTAATATATTATTTTTAATATAACATTTATTTGGCACTTATTGATTGTTTGAAAATGAAAAATATTATAATTCAGAAAATGAAAATACAATATATGAAATTAAAAATTCAGTAACATAAAAATTGAAAAGGTGAAAATTGTAAGTTACAAATGTTAAAGTAGATTCCTACAAGGGGTATCCATTTAGCCGTTTCGGAAATAGATGTCAATAAAAAGCATTTATAAAGTTTCACCCTGGCATTATACGAGTATTTGGAAACTTCCCTTTATTTCAGGTAAGTTTCGATCACTTTTTCGCAGTATCTCAGCCATAATTATAGAAAAGTTTGGTTTTCAAGTGCTCAAGATTCAAAGGTTTATTCGCCTAACCACGGTCTTTCGCGTAGCTCCATAATAAAAAGTCCGGTATCGAATCGCACGATCTTGCTGGCCAATATACTTCGTAAAGACGAGAAATTTCTCTCGCAAAGAAGCTATGTACATATATTCACTCTTGCTGTGTGGCATATGGCACAATTTTGTTAAAACCTCATGTTGTTCAAGTCGTGTTCTTCTATTCCAGGTTAGAAAAAGTCTGCTATCATTCGACCTTAATGCTCCGAATTGACAGTGATAGTCTCATCGTTGTAGTTTTCACAAAAGTAAGGTCACACCACCGCACCAAACAGCACACGAGACAGTGAGTTTTTTCTTGGGCGTAATGTCCTCTCTTCACTTATGCGAGGATACTTGGAGCCCCAAATCCTTATAATATCCGTAACCGATTAGTCCCTTTAATTTAAAATTTTACCAATTGCTTGTGCACCAAGTTCCGAAAGTGGCCTGAATCCCCATTTTGGTAGTGGGTTTTAACAAATTCCATTTTTATAAATACCTGACTTTTAACTAAAACAAAACATGTTTGGTATGGCTGATATTAAAATACAGACTTTTCTTTGGAAATCATGAAACGGATACGTAGGCTGCTATATATAGGTTTGGCCTAGGCAACACTAAGTGTTGCTAGGTGCAATCTTTCATTTCCATTGGAAAGTTTGACATTTTTTAGCATAACATCACTCAGAACGTTTCGTCATTTAATCGTGAATTGTTTTATTTACAGGGAATTAAAAAATTCATCTCGGCCAAAAAATGGAATTAACTTGTGAACATTTTCGTGCGATTATTTCTCACAACTTTCGACGTGGATTATCACGACAAGAGTGCATCGACGAACTAAAATCTTTGTATGGCTATGAAGCACCATCTTATAGCACTGTGAAGAACTGGTACAACGAATTCAATCGTGGCCGACGCTCGCTCAAAGACGAATTCCGTGAAGGTCGTCCAAAAACAGCCGTTGTGCCAGAAAACATCGATGCCGTACGTGAACTGATAATGCAAGACCGTCATGTAACATAACTTCAGATAGAGGCATGCCTATGCATTTCTCCCACCAGCATACATTCGATATTGCATGAACACCTGGCCGTAAAAAAAGTTTGTTCTCGTTGAATCCCGCACAATTTGACAATCGCTCAAAAAAGGGCTCGTGTGGATTGGTGTAAAGATATGCTGAAAAAATACGATCTCGGTGCTTCAAAAGACGTTTATAAGATCGTCACAGGTGACGAATCATAGATCTATGCGTATGAGCCCGAAACAAAACAGCAATCGACCGTGTGGGACCAAGACGAGCCAAATCCAAAAAAAAAACATTTTCGTTGATAAATATTCGTATTTTCATTATTAGGCCAGAAATATACACAGCAGCCTACGTATCCCATGAGTGTTTTAAATAAGTATGCGTACTTTCTAGAAAGTATACCCGAAATAGAGACACTCCTAAGAATTTGACGCAGTCTGTTGGAGAGAATACAAGAAAAAGATTTGCAGATTTAGGCGAAAGTCGTGGAAGGGCTTCGGTGGCGAAATAGAAAACATAAGGCCAAGGAAACTGCATACAAGGATCAGACTACTCCAAGGTAAATAATAACAAAAATACGAGGAACGAACCGGAAGCAGTAAGGACTCACTGGAAGATCTACTCTCACATTTTCCGAGATGTACAGATATCATAGATTTCCATGCTTTAAAAGATTGCGTGGAAAATGTAAGGGACATCAAGAGATCAGGTATCATAACTGAAAAAAAATACGGTGAGCAATCGATGGCTTTGAATTGTTAAAGTCCCCAGACACACGTGGTATCTTTTCAGCCTTGATACAAAAAAATTCCGCCGTTCTCGCTCCACACTTTAGAACAGTATATGAGGGATATTTAAGGTTAAATTATGTACTTGTCCTTTGCAATCATACCAAAGGCGGGCCAGGAGAATTCTCTAGCTATTCAAAGGAATACTGACTGACTGAATTCGTCTAACCTTATTCCTTCTAAAGACGCTCGAAAAGATTCTGGACGTCTTCATTAGATTTAAGCTGTCGTTTTCTGCATATCAATAACGCAACATGCTTATATGAAGGATAGATCCACGTACGTTTAGACTACACTTCACTCACTTACCGCGAAAATAGAAAGAACTGTGGAGCATAAAGTATACTACGCCTTAGCAGTGTTTCTAGATATACATAGGTGGACTATTTAATAATGCCTCTTATGAGTCAAAAGTGGAAAACCTAGAAGCAGTCCAGTCTGTCATCCTATATAACCGCTGAAGAAATTCCAATTTGTGATATGGGTCTTGATGTTTTCCAACAAAGGTAGGAATCTAAAATTTATTCTGAGCCGCCTCCGAAAAGCCAATGAATTTTTATGATGAGTGATCACAAATAGAGAGATTAATTTCTATAATTTTGTATGTTGATCGAACCAGGAGTACTGCCATTCTGAAGACCTTGAACGTTGCTAACCACTCGGCCGCCATCCTGTAATGAATCACAAAAGTCCGTTGGCTTGCAGGGAGATTAACACGGGTGGAACGTAGGTAGACTGCACAGATAAGCGTATACCACCACTCCTGTGGTTACTGCAACATTTTTTGTCAATAGGAACAAGGGTTTCTATGAGAGAGACACAATGACATAACCTTCAATATGGCAAATAGTTATCAAGCAAAACCGTTCAGAATTGACATAAATTGCTTAAAAAATAAGAAAAGGATAAATTTTTACTAGACCAAAATGAAATTACGAGCGAAACAGTTGCAATTTAAAAGAAGGACTTTTCAAGCTTCAGCCAACCAAATCTCATCAAGCCGAATAAATTTAACAAAAAATGCATTTTCCAACATCACATCAATACCGCTGTGCAATACATTGTAAAAACAAGAAGAAGCAGAGGCAGAAGCACTTCACATAATTTCTTTTCGCCTTCCTAGAAACCCAAATAGCCGTTGCATTACGTGTCGGCAATAAATTTCGCGTTGCACTTAAATTGCCAAAAAATAACTTCACAGACATGAGTGAATTACATTTCGAGAACAACAGATGAGCTGTGCGAACACGTAAAAAAATGAAAATACGAAAATCTTAAGTACCAAAAAACACCAGCAACAAGCACGATATTACGAAGAATAAAGAACCCTCAAAAGAGGCAAATAAACTTTTGCAATTACAACTGATTTATTGTGTGCCGTCGATTATTTGGGTTAATTTGCCGCAACAAACAGACGCAAAAAGCATTTAACAAACAAATAAAAATAAATTCAAAACATTTTTTTTTTTAGTGTAAGAGCAAAACACGGAGATGCGTAATTTCGAATGTGCGTTTGTGCAAATGTGCGTGCCGGTTGAGTCGCATCGCTGAGAAAAAAAATTAAAAAAAAAAAATTTGAAAAAAAATTAAAAAAACAAATTTACAAAATTGCGTAAACTTAGAAAAAGCAGATTTAATTTTAGAAAAAATTCTAATGCAAATATTGGTATGTACGTATGTATGCAAATACAAATGCACAGCTGCACAGTTGCGTTGGCGCGACAACAGATGCGTACTGTGCGTGTTTCGCTTTGCTTGCGTGGCTGCCTATTTGGCTGCTCCGTCCAATGCATATTTGTTGCATTTGTAACTAGCTGCTCCTCTACGGGTATGTGTATATATTGATTGTGTTATTTTGCAAATCACAATGAGTGCAACGAATGCACCAATGAAAAGTTCATGCATTTTAGTGTGTTACGCATCGCTAGAAAATTAAGAGGAAAACAACAGCTTCATACATGCAAACATACATACATGCAATGGTACATGCTCTGCTGACTCACGTGTGATCTGTTTTGTTTGTACAGAAACATGTTGTTGAGTAGGCATGCAGACGTGAGTATGCCATTTTCCAATTTTCCCATTTTCCCATTTGACTGATGCCGATTATAAAGAAATTATCAAGAACTGTGAAGAAGTTCGAAAATCCGTCTCCCAAAATGGAGCTATGGGGAAAGTCGAGCACTGTGTGGTAAAAAAAAAATTTCTCAAAAAGGAAGAAAAATGTTCCAAATTATTTGAATGCCGTGGAGACAGCCTATGCGGGCTGTACACGTATTTGACATTTGTCAAATTTAACTGTTAAACCAAACATGTTTTGTTTTAGTTAAAAGTCAGACATTTATGAAAATGGATCGCTTAACAACCGCACAGCGAGAGGAATTTGTGATTCAAGGATCCAAACGATAAATAGTCTCTTCTGTTCTCCTGAAGATTCGTGCTTTAAGAGGAGATTATGGGGCACACTATCGTCTAATTACTCAAGCGATCGTTTTCTTCCTGCCACCTCAAAAATATCGCTATTGTAAATGAAAGTGTGGCCAAAGATCCGACGTTCTCAAGAGCTGGAACTTTCCTTACGCACATTATGGCGTACTTTGCACTTGAACTCACGCCTAACTCCATATACCTAAAGTCCAGCACACACAACAACTGAATCCAACAGACCATTCACAATGCCGTACATATGTACGTCGATCCGTAAATAAGCAAAATTTAAGCATTTGGGGCTCCGAGAATCCTCAAACGAGTGAAAAAAGGCCATTATGCTTAAGAAAAAACGTACTGTAGTATCGTGAGTTCTTTGGTTGTTGTTGTTGTAACCGCAAAAGATTCCTTACCACGGGTAAATTTTTTGAGCTTTTAACTCGCGTTTTTTGGTCCGTAGGTGTGATTGGAACTTACTTCTTTGAAAGCAATATGTGGTTTCAACAAGATGGTCCCACATGCCGCACAACCGAGCGAGTATGGCTTTGCTAGAGAAATTTTATTTGTTGCCGTGACCACCGAGATAGTGCGATTTGATAGTTGAACTTTTTTTGTGGGGCTACGCAAAAGACAGTGTTTATGCGGATAAATCTTTAACTCTGGAAAACTTGAAAACCGACAATCTTCATATTATTGCGGAGATACCGCCAAATATGTGCCAAAAAGTGGCCGGAATTTACCGCATAGGGATCGAAGTTTGCGAAAACTCGCGACCCTCTATATCGTTGGCGCTTTGTGACCGCTGAAGAGATGTTTGGATTTATTCCATTCCGACACCGAGCAGCTGACGGATATTTATGAGGAAATTTTTAGTTCATGTCAGAAAGACACGCGGAGGACTTGACATTCCATGCTGAGGGTGACCGCGATTAGAAATATTAAGATTCTACAATATAATTTTAGATGTTGATTGGATCAGGACTCGAACCATGGCCATCCGAAGATTAGTACGCCATGCTAATCACCCCGCTACTGCAGCTGCCATTTTACATTAATTTTTTTTTTTTTTTAATAAAATTCTTAATAGGGCAGCTTAATGCAACGGTTTCGTTAATATTTTGCTTTGTTATTGCTGAGGTACGTATCTAAATTATATTTCGGATAAACTGACGTGAGTGGTTTCTTTTAAATTTATACATTTATAATTTATATTTGTAAGACTTTTGATTCGCTGCCAAGTTCCTCATTAAAATGTAGGAAATAAAAATGTAAATAACTAAAGATATCATAATTTGTAATATTATAGCACTTAACAATAGAAAAAGAACAACCACAACATAATATGATATATATACATATATGCATAATTGAGTATTTGCTTGTAGCTCATTAGCATTTACAATATAATTAAGGCTTTCACATTTTTTATGGTTCACGTTACAAGTTTTTATTTTTTATTTTTATTAATTTTGTTTCAACAAACACATGTCATAGCCATATTGAAATTAAAAATTTTATAGCCGATTTTATTGTTTGATATAAATTTTTAAGTTAATAAAGCTAGCAGAAACACAATATTTTGAATTAAATGAAAGTTAGTTTACATTTCGCAATTTTTTATTTTTATTGTATTTTAATTTATCAGCGCCACCTATAAGGAAAGATTACTGTCCATTATTTCTGTCATCATTAATTTTGTAATTCAACCGAAAGCAAGAATTGATCACATTCACGGCTCAATTGAGTAAGTATGGTGTGTATTAACCATGGTCCTGCCTTCAGTTCTTCTATTTTAATTTTTTTTGTTTTAGGTATTTTATTTTTGTTTTATTTATTTTATTTTTGTTTTATTTTATTTTATTTTATTTTATTTTAATTTATTTCATTTTATTTTTTTATTTTGTTTTACTTTGGTTTATTTTATTTTAGTTTGGTTTATTCCATTTAATTTTAAACTAGTTTGTGTCATTTTATTTTAGATTAATTTATTTCTTATTTTATTTTATTGCATATTATTTAATTTATTTTTGGGTTTTCGTTTAAATGGAACTGTTTCAGACCATATATTTTCATTTTATTATTCATATTAGATATACTACACTCAGAGTGGGCAACATTGTCTGTCGAAGAGGCATACATTTTTTTATAAATTTTGGAGGGTGGTCGGACCAGGATTCTACCCCATTTTATTTTACTTAATTTTTTTTTTGCCTTTTGAGATAATTTAATTTTATTGTTTTATTTTATTTTACCTTATTTTATTTAATTTAACTTTGTTTTATTTAATTTTGTTATATTTAATTTTATTTAACTTCGTTTTATTTTCTTTATTTTATTTTATTTACTTTTCATATTATTTTATTTTACTGTATTTAATTTAATTTAAATTATTTTCTTTATTTTATTTTATTCCCTTTCTATATTATTTTATTTTACCGTATTTTATTTAATTAAATTTCATAATATTTTTTTTTCTTTATTTAATTTTAATTTAGTTTCTTCATTTTATTTTATTTTATTTGATTTGATTTTATTAAATTTTGTTTAACTTAATTGTACTTTATTTTATATTATTTATTTTAGTTTAATTAATTTTAATTTAAGTTTAATTTTTCATTGCATTTTTCTAAAAAATTTCTTCGCATCATTTGTACTTTCAATGAGCTATGAATGCATTTCTCGATTCTGCATTCCTGCGATAAAATCAAAAACATGTTATGGTATAATAAAATGTATAAATATAAATTACTTATACATACACGTACATACGTATGAAAAACAAAGAAATGCATTGGTAAGAGAAAAAATGACACAATGTTTTAAGAACTATAAGATTTTATAAAGCGATGTGGGTAAGTATATTTGTGCGCATACATACATATGTATATATTTCTACTAATTTTAAATAATTCTTAAACCCATATAATCATTTACAACCAATAAGTCATTATGTAAATAAAAAGAAAAATTGTACAAATTCTGAGCAACTTTGCTTTAAGTTACTTATACGCACTGTCATACCGACTTCAAAGAGTGTATAAAATTCTAATAAATGAACATACAATATACATATTTTGTCTTACATAATTTCGAAAATCAGTGCTTTGAAAGACTCGTTGCATGTTTATCATCAACTTTTATCTTTCGTGGAAAGAAATTAAATTAAAAAAAAAAACTAAATCAATTTTTGTGCCTCAATAGAATTTTTTCTTAGTCAAATAATTTGCCTTGCATGCTATGACTATGAGACCACAAATCAGCCACAAGTACGAGAACAATATACTTCGTGCATGTGCTTGTATATATTTAGAATGTGCATAGACAACAACAGTCGACAATTGTAGCCAAGCTGTCTCATACGACAAAAATTTGCATTGCATTTAAACAAAGAACAAAAAACAACAAGAAACAAAAAAAACAAAAAATTATAAAAGACAAAACTAAGTAAGAAATAATTTTTTTTTTTTGTGAATTTGTACTGCTTTCTGTGCCAAAAAATTATTTCTCCTCACACATTTTTTCAATTTATTTTACTTCTCTACAGTGAGTGAGTAAGAGAAGTGGCGAGTGTCAGCATCGCGGTTATTCACACATGTTGACACTGTGGCTGACATGCCAAATAGCTGAGATGCACAACGTTGTGCGGTGCAGGCATTGTTTGTGTTGTTTTGCTGTCAAGTTTATTATTTTAATTTATTTGTTTGCTGCCTTTTTTCTTCCTCTTTCCCACGTCTTTTCCCCTCTCTTCTGTATGCTGTATGCTATTTTCGTTTGCCTACATACGTGTATAAACTTTGTTTTGCTTGTGATTTTTACTATTGCTACTGGGGCGCGTCTTGATGATAGACTTTTTTCTATGATTGGTGTTGTTGTTGTTGATTATATTAGTGATCCGTTGAGCTGCCGTTGACCGCGACATCGTGCAGATGTTTTATATTTATAATTAAGCAACACGAGCAGTCAAAAAGAAATAAGCAATGAAATTTAACAACAACAATAAGTAATGTGTTAACTTACATTTCCTATTTAAAAAAAAATGTAATACAATAATTAAGCAACATATTTTTGTCGATATATACAAATTAGTTAAGTAAAAAATGTGTAATTTTTGATAAGTGTCAGAAAAGCAGGTGACATACATATGTATATTAAAAATCACTAAATAAAAATAGTTAAATTTTGCAAATGAAACGAATTTCACAATTGCAACAAAGGCAAAAAAGTTCAAATTCAAATTTAATTTAATTTTATTTTGAGTTATATTATATTTTATTTAAATTTTTTATTTTACTTTTCTTCTTTATTTTATCCTATTTTGTGTTATTCTAGTTTTTTCATTTATCATATTTTGTTTAGTTTTTTCCTATTTTATGTTACCTTTCTTAATGGTTAGCATTGTGCGCTGCCATCTGGAAGGCTCGGGTTCAAATCCTGGTGTCGTACTAATATCCAAAAAATTATAGAAAATTAATTTAAATAAAAAATTAAGCTAAATTTGGATCCATTTGCTGGAAAAACATCAAGACGCAAAATCACAAATTGGAGGAGAAGCTCGGCCGAAAATCGCTTCAGCGGTTACAAAGTGCCAATTATATATATAATTTAATTTTTCTGTATTTTAATTAAATAATTTTAGCACACTTTCTTTTGTATTTTACTTAATTTATTTAATTTTTTTTATTTTTTTAATGTGCTTTAATTTTATTTTACTTTGACATTTCTTATATTTAATTCAATTAAATTTGGTTTTTATTGTAATAGTTTTATTTGTTTGCTCACTTATTATTATTTTATTTTTTATTGTATTTTATTTTATTTTCCATTTATTAATTTAAATTTTATTTCGATGTGCTTAATATATTATTTATTTTATTTATATTTTTAGTTTTACTTGACTTAGTTTATCTCTTTTTATCTTCGATCTGCTTTGTTATTCTAGTTTTTATTTTATTTATTTATTTTTTGTTTTATTTCTTTTTTATTTTAGTTTACGTCAATATATTTTATTCTATTTCAATTTAAACTCTTTTGATTTTAACTATTGAATTAATTTATTTTATTTTAATTATATTGATTTTTCTTTATTTAGATTTATTTTGTTATTTTATTTTTTTTTTTTTAATTTAATCTATTTAATTTAAATTAATTACGTGGTTTTTATTTGCTTTGGATTTATTTTATATTATTTTACTTATTTTTTGTTAATTTTTTTTTGATTATTAAATTGTTTTAATTTATTAATTTCCGAGTTCCTTTTAATTTTTTTTTAATTTTCTTGTTTTATTTTACTTAATTGTTTTGTTTTTTATTTTATTTTAGTCGTTTTGTTTTATTTTATTTTACTTTATTAAAAATAAAAAAATAAAATAATTCTATTTTTTTCGATATATTTCGTGTTATTTTAATTACATTTAAAATAATATAAAAAAATTGTATTAATTTTAAATATTTCATTTTATTTTCATTTGTTTCAATTTTTATTTTATTAATTTAAAAAAAAAAATTTTTTAATTTTGTATTATTTAATTTTTTTTCCTTTTTATTATTACTAAGCAAAGAGTTAGTTTTATTTATGTTATTTTATTTTTGTTTTATTTTGATTAATATTCTATTACTTAATTATTAGTACAATATTTTATTTGATTTAATTTAATGTTTTCATATATTTTTTTTAATTAATTTAAATTAATTTAGATTTTTTTTTGATTGGTATATTTCTTTTTATTTCTTTTTTAAGTTTAAAAAAAAAATTAAAGCTTAGTAAAAAAATAGTATTTTAAAATTGATCGGCTCTACATACTTACATATACATTCATATACATATTTTCTTAAAAATAAACTAAAAATTACAGAATTGGAAAAAAATAAGTTAGCGCGTTCTAGCATTCGCTGCTAAGCTATGCACAGCAAGAAATAAGAACTCTTAGAAAACCAACAACATTAAATTAATGTTTCTCTGCAACGCGTTCCTATTGCGTACATGTGTATGTACTCGTATGTAGGCCAGTGCACCAAACCAACGCAGCGCACGAAAGTGTAGTAGTCGTCGCCGCTGCTGGTACTTTTAATGTTGATTTCTAAATTATCACAAGTTGCTATTTATAGATTTTATACTTCTGCAGTAACAACAAATACATAGTGTTGTCTATAGGCATAAGCGCGTACTATGTATATAAACATGCCTGCATAGATGTTTATGTGTATTTGTATGCAAACGCATGAGGAAATGAGGGCAATGGTTGGTGGGCGCAGCAAATATTTTCTCTGCTGCTTTTTGTTGTTTTTTTATATTTTTTTTTGGTTCGTTATCACAATGAACTTTTCAAAAAAAAAAAACAAAAAACAAAAAGAAAAAAAGGAAAAAATGGGAAAAAAATCTTGTTAAAATACAATGTGGGCAACGTCAACAACCGTTTAAAAAATAAAGAAACAAGAGTAAGAAACTTAAGTAAATGCATATGTGCTTATGTAAGTATGTATGTTAGTATTTACATATGTGCATATACATAGCTAATGAATAGAAATGTTTTTGTGGTAATAGGAAACTCATCCGGTGGAAATCTGTTCAACTTATGGCATTTAATTCTTAAATAAAAAAAAAATTGCTTTGCACCAATTAAAAAACAAATTAATATTTTTAATTTATAAATATTTATAATCAGCACATCTACATAAGTAGTTCGGTGTTCACAGCTAGTTACATTTTATTAATGAAATTTATTTTAGCTTGATTTAACCGACGGAAGACTGAAGAATTTTTCAATAATCTTCAATGATGATAGCTTCTAGTTATCGGAACCGAACGGTACCGACGGCAGCGCAGCGCAGTCGCATAGAAGGTGGGAGATAGTTTTAAATACTTTCATATTCAATGTTCTTAAAGCCCCTGTAGCCTTACCTAAAACAAGCTCCGAATCTGACAAGCATTGGCTGACAAGAGTACTACTAACCTTCGTAACAGAAAAAGAGGAGATGTTAGAAAAGTTTATTTGAGTGTGGGATGCGTGGTGGATATTATCGTGCGAAGTTTCACGAAATATTATAAAAATATTATCATAAATATATTAAATATGTGTGTTTCCACTCTCGAAAGGTGGGAGACCAATATGCAGCAGTATTATGGAATCTCCGTCTAAAATAAATTAAAGCGAGCTGTTATTTCATCGACATATAAGTGGCGTTCTTATAAAAATGTTGGGAAGAATGTGTTTGGTTCCTTCTGTTGCTGTTATTCTTGTTATACCAGCTTACTCAACACTGTTTAGGATCAAGCAAAGTCTGTCTATATGATTGAGGACATCCAAAGGAAAGTCCAAAAAAACGTCCCAGAGGGAGGGGGATGTCATATGAGAAGGTTTTAGTCTATGCGGGACATACATTAGGTTTGTCGGAATCAAGTTTGGATAAGTAGAAGTTGAGTCTACTGCAGTAAACGGACCTCAATTGGGCCAGTTTTACTCGGGTTTCGCGAGTCAGCTCGAGTTCTTTGTCTACTATGGCTGAGGGTTGGATTCCGAACATGCCTCTCTAAGAAAGAGATTTTATAAAGATGCTGATGGACTCGAGCTATTCAAGATGTCGGCGAAAAGCTGATAAGGTGAATGTATCAGCTTCTTTGCAAAATATCGTCAGATGAAAAACAAGCCCATAACTCGGTCAGTTGGCCACTTTCAATTTCTTTTTGTTAAATATAAAAATACCAAATCCTTTGGAATTTCTTTATTAGGCTTTCTTTCAAATTTTAGAACGATCGGCTAAAATGGAGAGAAGAAAACGCAAGACAGCTGAGAATAGGTCAGACGAAATTCGCCATGGGATTCTCTTCAGGTTTCGGCGTAATTTGCAGCCAATACAAATATTCAGTGAATGCCAAATTGCATAGGGACGGTGCAATCGTCTTCAAAGACTATTTCTAACTGGTTCCGAAGATACCAGACCGTATTTTTCCGTAGAGCACGTGCGAGAAGACCGACCAAAATATTCGACTGATGACGTCACTGTAGCTCTGGTCCAGTGTCCAAAATTGACAAAGACCCACGACTGACACAAGAAATGATTGCTAATGAAGTGGGCTTGAATGCCATAGCTGTAAATAATCGTCTGGGATACACGATGAAATCTGCTCGATGGGTGCCACGAATTTTAAATGAGGCACAAAAAGAGGCTCGAGTGAATTTTGCTCAATTTTCCCTAAACAAATTCGAAAATGGTCAGCCTAGCAAACTTAAGTAAAGTCGTTACTGGTGACGAATCTTGGTTCAATAAGAACGATCCAGAAACCAAACAGCATTTCATGGTATGGAGCGCAACAAAAATCAGCAGCAAGAGCAATGATGTCAGTTTACTTCACTCGATCTAAAACTGTTGCTGCTATTCCTCTGGAAAAAGGTAGGACGGTACCTGCAAAATGATACACCGAAGAGTGCTTACCAAAAGTTTTCAAAAATTTGTTGGAAAACAGGAAGAAAGATAATTTGCGGCGCTACTTTTTACAAAAACGCGCCATCCCACACTGCTAAAATAACGAATAATTTTATTGCGATATCTGGAGTCGAAGAAATACGTCTAGCAACATATTCCTCGAATATAGCACCTTGTGCTTTCTGGTTATTTCCAAAAATTAAAAAAATTTAAAAGGAACGGTCTTAATAGCAACGAGGAGATATTTAATGCGGTTAATGCTGAACTTGATAAGCTTAAAAAGCAAGATTTTGAAGACTGTTTTCAGAAGTGGATCTTTAAGCTTAAGAAATGCATTGAAATCAATGAGAAAATAACAAAACGACAAAGATTACGAATAAATACAAAAATAATTTTTTTTTAAATTTTTTTATCGGATCAACTTACCGAAATTTTTTGAATTCCCTAGCATTAGTTTCAGTTTTGTTTGATATTAAGTTAAAAAAAATTTCAATATCGTTCAAAGATTTGTCCAGATACATACAAACATTTGCTATGTTTAAATTTGTTTGGCAAACTAATATTGGCATTTAAAACAAAAATTAAACAGCAAAACAGCAACAACAACGGCAAGTCCATCCATGGAGATATGTGAACTGAACAGTGAACGACCTCCAAGGAAATTGTTCTTGTTGTTGCTGTTGCTATTGTTATTGGTGTATTTTTTATTGTCATTGTTGGCTATTTGCCTACTTGATTAAGTGGCTAACTGACTGACTAACTGACTTGTAAGATGATTTTTTTATTTGTTTGTTTTATTGGAGGCCACTATTTGCTACTCAGCTCAGTTTAACTGTGTAAATTAAAATTGTAAGAAAAAAAAATAAAAAATAGCTTAAACTAAATAAGGCACGAGGAAAGGGTACAAAAAAATCAAATGGAATAAAAAAATTAGAAAACAATAAAAATAAACTCGGTTACAGTAAACAAAAGCGATAAGCAGAGGGCTCATGTTGTAGCTATGAAAAAAATTAATAGAGAATAATAAAAAAAGTAAAAAGAAAATTAATATAAAACAAGTAAGAAAGAATAGGTGCGTGTGGAACCGATGGACTGAATTCCATCTGAGGAAACCAGTCCTGATCTGAGAGGTAGTGTTGGCAGCTTGGTAGATCTCATGAATTCCTCAAATATTCGATCATTATTCCGCAGATCGTTCACAAATAGAAGGACTGTTATGTGGGAGGTTTACTTGGGGACCTAAGTCAAGTACTTTAGTCCTCATTAAAAGTAGCAGACCTATAAAGTGTGGTTGAGTACTGTTTGCCTTGGGTTTGGAGTCAAATTTGGGATGGAAAGTAAATAATCTATTGCACGGGTCAAAGGCGTATTTGTTGCGCCCATATTAAATTTTTGTCCATACCAGACCATGGGAATTATAACTATTAAATTTTATGGAATTCTGTCCTCTGACTAGTGGTTTCTGAGATATAAAGTATGATCCATTTCTAGTTTTCCTACGTCAAGTCATTCCATACGTCAGTCCGAGTTGCTGCGAACGGCGCCGAAACGACTCTCCGCGGTCTTCGTGTACACTCTCAGCTACGGCCGCTATATATTCTTCACTGCGTGCTGGACGTGGTCAGTTCGGTCGAATATTATCCAATAATGAATGCTGGATCTTAAGATGGGTGATGGTGTTGCCGATTATGTTGACCATAAGTTGAACGAGCCGCACGAAATAAATTCTTTACAGAACAAGAGAGAGATCTACAGCATATTGTGAGACGTTTTAGAATGGTCCATGAATTCTTATGAAGAGCTTTTCTATTTCATGTCAGAAATAAACTTGGCCCACAGCCAAGGGGCGAACGCAATCAGAAATTTAAATTTTCTATAATTTTGGATTCCGAATAGTAGTATACAAGTTATGCAATTATCGTATTTTTTTCGAAATTACCGTTATATGAGAAATGGGCGTGAACTGATTCCGATTTCATCCAGCAAGTCTCATAAAAATATCACTATACCTACGAGAGCTATTGTGTACATGGACGGACGAAAGGATGGATGGATGGTCGGACAGACACGGCTAAATCTATCCGTCTTGACATTCCATGAATATATTAGCCCAGTCGAGTATAAAACAGCAAGTATTACACAGCGTTAACCGAACCCCAACTTTTAATGCAAATATTTATAGCAAAACCAAAAAAAAAAATAATACCACGTGTAAGTATATAAGTAAAACATTTACTGATTACATACATACATACATATGTACAAATAAATATCTTTTGCATGCCTGTTTGCTTTTATAAATACAACAACAATATGAAAATTCGTAATCAAATGTGACTTGTCGCTTATATTTGCTTTTATTGGTGTTGTTGTTTTTTTCTTTGTTTTTTTTTTTGTTTTTGTTTTATGACAACAAAGCAATCACTCAGCTTTACTGATTATTTGCTTTTGTTTTCTAGCAGTATTTTGTCGTTTATGATTTTTTCTTTAACTTTTTTATGCCACTTTATTTATCATTTAATTATAAAAAAGGGCTTACTTGTATCTACATATGTATATTTGAATATACATATGCACAAATGAAGATAGTTGTTGCTACTGCTATTTTATTGTTTTTGTTGCTTTTTACCGATTGGAATATGTAAATTCAATTGCTTTTATTGTTTTATTTTATATTTATTTAGTTTTTATTTATTTATTTTCTTAATATTTTCATTTTTATTTATTTATTTATTTCAGTGTGGCATTTTTTTCGTTATATTGTAATATAGTTTATTTATTTATTTTTTATTGCTTATAATTACAATGTTTTTTTTCGCTCACTCTCTGCCTCTATCAATTGAATAGACGTTAAAAGCATTAGGATGTTGTTGTAATGTTGTTTTTATTATTATTGCTGATAAATCATTCAATCAAATATGCAACCACATATGCAATAACTTAATTATTGAATTATTGTCGCATTGCTGGTTGTCGATTGCCATGCGGTTGAGCTCAAGATCAGCCACATCATTAAGTGCTAATGCGCGCATGCATGTGTATATACATACGAGTATAGGTATATATAATATATACCGAAGTTTGCATATGACAACGGCGTAGGTGGTGTCGATTACCCACGCATGTGGCAATTTTATTATTATTATTTTTTTTTAATACAATTCACTTGACTTACATATCTCCTCTTATGTAATCAATTGAAAATATTGTGGCTAACCATTTTGCTCAGCGGTAGGGAGAAGAAGAAGAAGAAGAAAAGATGAGCTACAGATCTTGCGTAATTTATTGTGATTTTTATTATTTTTTATTATTTTTCTTATTGAAAAGGGGAAGAATTGAAAGTTTTAAAATTTTCTCAGCTTTTCAGGAATATTTTTGAATAATATTTTAAAGAGAACCAACAAAATAAATATCAAACTTGTAGGGATAGATGTACTAGGTGGGGTGAAAAGTAACCTCCTTGACTGCCAGAATGCGATGCTCCTGCATAAAAGCTTATAGTGTTTTGTAATCCATTTAAATTTAGGCAAACATGCCAAATTTCCGTGCGATACTGCCCTTAGTTTTGTTTTGCTATCTGACAGCTCGGACTATTATCTCTTCCCAAACTCAAAAGAAGTCTCATCAATAAAAAATTCAGCTCACGCTGACGTATTTTGCAGACCTTCCGGAAAATTACTTTTGGAGGGGATCAAGAAGTTTGAAAATCGCTGGAATAAGTGTATCGAGCTAAAAGGGGATTATATTGAATAAAATAAACAAAAAACACAGTTTAAAGAAAATGTTTTTTTCATTCCCAAAGAGGTTACTTTTCACCCCACCTCCCCACCTAGTACAACATGTTTCCAGTATTATTGACGTGCATACGCTCCGAGAACCCAATATCGACTCGGATAACTACTTTTTGTTGCAGCTAAGTTCGTCGTCGATAAGCTGCCATCACAACAGACAGCTGAACGGTTTTCTAATCGAGTTGCCCCTCCACTCTGAGAGCATACATCAGCTGGTACAAGGAGGATTGCCATGACACAGTGGAGAGAAAATAGGCTGGAGCCAATAGATTGCCGGTCTAGCTTTTCAAATACGGCGGAGAAGAACTGACAAGGTGCGTGCATCAGATCCTTTGCAAAATATGCTCGGAGCATACCCGACGATTAAAACCTAAGTGTGCACTGTACAATACACCAAAAGGGGAATCCCATAGTCTATACCAATTATTGTGGGATAAGGTGTGAAAGATTTAAATCCGCTTTTAACAAATTGATTGGACCTTATCAGTGAGGCTTTAGACCTGGTAAATCCATCATTATCATCATCAAATCTTGGAAAAGAGTCTTGAAAAGAGGATCGATTTTCGACAAAAAGAAGCTGCTTCTACGCCGGTGGGTTTGAATTTGATCTCCTCACAAAACCTAAAGGCCTGTGGACGGAGTAGGCAATTGAAAAGTAAAGTCCTCTATCGACTAACAAAAATCAAACTCTACAAGTCGCTCATCATACCCGTCCTACTGTATGGCGTGGACGATGTCAACATCTGATGAGTAGGCTTTGGGAGTCTACGAGAGAAAAGTTTTGCGAGCGATTTATGGTTCTTTGCTCATTGACAACGGCGAATACCCGCAGACGATGGAACGATCAGCTGTACGAGTTATACGATGATATTGACATGTCGTCTAAATGACTGTAATCACTTCAACTTTGATGGTATTCGATGCAGTACCCGCTGTTGGAAGCAGAGGAGGGGGAATACCTCTACTCCGTTGGAAGGATAAGGCGGTTTCACTTGATATTTCTAACTGGCGTCAAACAACAAAAAGAATTGCGCTTTTTATTGATTCGGCTATAACCGCGTAAGCGGTGCAACGCCAATAAAGAAGAAGAAGAGATTGGTACTAGCATCAGCCCCAACTAACAATGTCAGCCTTGACACCCAACGCAGAGCCACTCTGGCCAACTCCAACTCGAAATTTATTTAATTTCATTAAGATTATGTTGGAAAGATATTTTAGCCTGCAACATTCGGCTACCTAACTTTTAAAATATTGCTGGGTATTCAGTGCGATTTTGCTTTAATGTAAACAAGGATTTACTAGAAATAACATATTTTCTGAATTTTCGGGAATTTTCTTTTTTTATTTGCAGAGAAGCATTACTTCTATCGATGCAAACCGGGCGCTGCTGCTTTGACATTTTTTGTAGTTAATTTCATTTAATTTTTAACAATTTAATAAAGTGTTCAGCTTTTTTTCTAAATAATTATTTCCGATTAGCTTCAAAATAAGGTGAAATTAATTGGATATATTGGTACATTTATGTTTCTTTTTGATTTTTTTTTATCAATTTCATAGCCTACATATGTACATATGTAATAAAATAACATGCTATTATACAAAATTTACATAAATAGTGATAAAAGTATGAATTAAATGAAATTACTTCCCTAAGAAAATTATATATTTAACAAACAGTTTTATTTAAGTAACAAATACAATACATATTTACATATATACATACGTATGTGCTTGAGTCATCGACGAGTGAAAGCGTGTTATGGTAAAAGAACACAACTTAATTGCATTGCAAACGATTCATATGTTAATAGAATTGATAAATAAACATGTAACACGATTTTATTTGCAATATGGGACTAATGCATGTATAATACATGCGAGTATTTATATATTTGGTGCTTTGTAGCCACTAGGACTAAACGTATAGAACAATGGCATGCGAGTAACAGCTGGCGAGCAGAAAAAGTATTGTACATACGTGCATACTTATACAAAAAAAAAAAAAATAAAAAATAAAAAATAAGGACAACCGCATTTGCATACAAATACAACAACAGCAGTAATAACAATAATTATATATATATAACAATAAACAACACAAATCTAATTTGCAATGCAAATTTGTCAGTGAAGAATTTCAATGCAATTGCAGGCAGTAAGAAAAAAAACACAAAAACAACAAGTTAAGTATTCAAAAAAAAAAAAATATAACAAAATCAAAAACAATTATGAGTGGTATTTACTATTATTAGATAAATAAAAAGTAAATAAACATATATTTATATGTCCATATGTAAATGTGTAAATAAATAGCTGCGTACGAGTATGTGCACTTAATTGTGATTTGTAATTAACTACAAGATAAAATAATGAAAATAAGGCAATAATAATGCGAAAACTTAATCACTGTAATACCATAAAAAGCTTCTTCAATTGCATTGTGGGTGAAAAATAGTAATAATTATACGCATACATACATACATAGTCGCATGCCATTTATAGGTGTTAAATTAAGTATAAATTAACAGCTGATGATCTCATCACATTATCATTGCAATCTGAGGAAATCATTAATATAATAGAGAAATTACGTAACTTATTGATGTTCATTTTTTATTTTAATTGAAAAAATCTTGATTTAGTCAAAATAATTGCTATTTTTTTGTTTTTATTATTATTTTTTATTTATTCATAAATACAAATCTTTATAAGCAATACAATTTTCAGAAAGAAAAGTTTCGATAATTAAATAAAAATAATACTTTTTATATCGATAAAATAAATAAAAATAATCGATAAAAAATTTAATAAAAAATCATAATTTTCTTTCCGAAAAATAAATAAAATTGTATTGTTAAATAAATAAAAATAATTTGTGTTCCTTGTCGATAAAAAGTCTAACAAAAAATTATTTTCTTTACGTAATTCTCAAAAATATTTTTGTAAGCCGTTAAAATGGTTTAGCTGGTATAAAATAGTATTTCCTGAGCTTTCTGGAATCTATCTTGGAAAACTATTATTTTTTATTGTTTCATATTCAAGTTGGAAAAAAATATGTTTTAATTAATTTTGCTTTTGGTCTGACCAGCCTTCGAAGCCAGCACGCACCGCAGCGAGAAGTTTAAGCATCGAGCAGTGCTCTGTTGTTTTTTGTAACTATGGGTGAGTTTCATAACGTCAGTTGCAAAGCAACTGTTGGGCCAAAATATAAGCCATTTCACCGAAAAGCAAATGGTTTGCACAAAATATCAGAGTTTACAAATTATTGTTGTGCTGGGAATTTATAGAATGCAGGGTTGCATTGTAATGATGCGGTTGCGCAACGGCAACATTACAAAGTATTTTGCCGTTTTGGAACTCACCCAATATATTATATGTAATGGCGGCCGCGGTAGCCGAGTGGTTAGCATTGCGTCCTGCCATTCGGAAGACTCGGGTCCATATCCCGGTGCCACCAACATCCAAAAGTTATGGAAAATTAATTTAAATAAAAAATTAAATTAAATTTTCTATTGCGGTCGCCCCTCGGCAGGGAATGTCCATCCCTCCGAGTGTATTTCGGACATGAAATAAAGCTCCTCGTAAAAAAAACCGTCAGCCGTTCGGAGGCGCTTAGTATAAACTGTAGGTCCCTCCATTTGTTGGAAAAACATCAAGACGCAAAACCACAAATTGGAGGAGGAGCTCGGCCGAAAATCGCTTCAGCGGTTAGAAAGCGCCAATTATATATATATATAATGGCTGCATGGAGTGGTATACATAATTCATTTTTTTTTTATCAAAATCTTTTGTATTAAATTAAATTAAAAAATTAAAAATTGCATATTATTTATATCAAACAATTTGTATGTAAATATTATTTTATTTATATTTATTAATTAAAAAAAGAAACAAAACATAACAAACCAAATGTATTTCAACAAGCCACCACACAATGCTCTCCATTGTTCATTATTCTGAAGTGAAAAAAAAACTAAAAATAAAGTAAATTTAATTTCATGCATATTTCTACATAATGATATCATCAGCAAGATGCACCTGCACGCAGCCCTTTGCGCACATGCAATCACACATTTGTTCGCGTGTGCTTTGTTTGTGTGCTATCGCATTTACCCATTTACACACACACGCATATTGCTATCTCTTCATTCCAAGTGTATTTAACAAGTAAATACAAACGCCTGAGTTTCAGTTCACTGACTTATGAATTACATACATAATGATTTATATATAAATGCCTGTATGGACGTTTAATCAAATATTAATTACAGTAGGTAAAGAGAAATGGTAAAAGGCAAAACACCAGTGGTTTCTGTGCAAATATGTATTTACAAATATACAGCCCATGTACTTTTCATTTGAAAAAATTATTAAGTAAAAAAAGTAAAATTTTTCAGTTCTTTATCACGTGTTCAAATCAAAAATTATATATGATCAGCTATACAAAATTCAATACAAAAAACTCTAATTTTATTGGAACTAAATAATAATTTTTTCGATTAGTTTTTATTTACTCCATCACTTTTAATTAAATTTCGAATTGTTTCTTTATTTCCATATAATCGCTCTATCGTATTTCCATTTTTTAAGCATTCAAGTTTTGAGAAAATATCAATAAATTTTTAATGCGTGGAAAGGAGTAATAAAAAAACGTAATTTTCATCGCCAAAGTAAATAAAAATTTTTGGGGTTTTCGATAAATTAAATAAAAGTGATCGTTTTACTGATAAGATAATTAGAAATTATTATTATTTTTATCGATAAAATAATAAAAATAATCACAAAGTATTGACTAAAATAAGTAAAAATTATTGTAATTTTTATCGATAAAATAAATAAAAATAATAGTTTTTAACAATAAATTTAAAAAAAAATAAAATCTTTTTATCGATAGAATAAATAAAAATTATAGTTTTTTTCGATAAAGTAAATAAAATAAATATTCTCTTTATTGATAAAATCAACAAAAGTAATAATTTTTATGTAAAAACAAATGTTCTTTCATTGACGAAATAAAAAAATTAATAGTTATTTTTTATCGATAACATAAATCAAAATAATTATTATTCTTTACCATAAAATAAATATAATATGTATCTAGTTTATCCTTTATCAAAAACTATATACAAATGAAAATAATAAAAATGTTTAATCTATAAAAAAAATAAGCGGTATTTCTTTACGATAAATTAATTAAAAATAATCATCATTATTAATCGACAAAATAATTGATAACAATCGTTAATATTTATCGATAACTTAATTAAAAATAATTGTTATTTTTTACAACAAATTAAATAAATATAATCGTTATTTTCTCAATAAAATAATTCAAAAATCGTAGTTGTTTTCGATCGATAAATAAAGAAAAATAATCGTTATTCTTTATCGATAAAATAAATGAGGAAATAATAGTCATTGTTCTATATCGATAAAATAAATTAAAAAATCGTTACCTTTAGCGATAACATATAAAAAATTTCGATAAAATCAAAATGTTGTTTTTTAAACGATAAAATAAAAAATATGAAAATACGATATATTAAAAAAAAAATCCAAATAAAACTTAGCTTAAATATGCAGATAATATTTCGAATGTTTTTCCAGTTTGCATGGTTAGTTCGTTTTCTGTGATTGATAAAATTATTATCAAAATTTAAATTTGGTTCCATATTCACCAATTATGTTCCAGAAAATACAAACAGTCACATGTCTATGAGATTTAATTTTGAACAAAAACCCGTACAAATAACCCTTATGAAAAGATATTAGGAAAATATTGTAGGATAAGTTATATTTTGAACGCTTCTCGCGGTTATTCAAACCTAAAGAGAGAAATAATGAGCATTTTCGAGCCCGTTGTTTTGTGGGTAGTTTGCTTGGCAAAAATCGAAAGGAATCATAAATTTGACAAACATTAAGAACGAAACTGTGAAGCAATGATCAGAATACAACAATAACTAGTACAAAATGGATCCTAATAAGGTATTTTCTAATCAATTTCTACCAACTTTTTAGTTATAAACAAATAAAATTTTACACAAAATGTGAAAAAAAGTAATCTTTTGCTTGCTCTTATATTTTTATCATACTGATTTAACTTAAAAAAGCTATTACTCACAATAATGGCCAAATAATATCGATAGTCATATGGCAGTGGTCCATCACCGTCCATAATGAAATTTTGTGTACGCAGAAAATGATCGAGGAAAAGTGGATGATAATTAATCACCTGTGTGACCTGATCCAATTCCAGATCTTCCATATTATAACTTTGTATAGAACACTGAAAGTAGAAAAAGAGGTAAAATAATTAACCATTAAAATAAATAAAATATTACCGATAGAAAATAAATATGTACATATGTACTCGTACATATATAATACCGAAACTAAGTGCCTAAGAAATTTAAGGGAGACAATTTGTTATCAGATTCATAATTTATGGGTTTATTTTTTTCATTTAATCAGTTAAGTATTTGCAAAGAAAAATGTTGTTGTTTATTTGTAAGTAAATAGCTTGTAATTTAATTAAAATTATAATATAATCTAATCTCCAACAGATTCTGAGTTGATAATAAATACGGCTTGTGGAGCTTGATATTCATAGAATAAATTGTAAAAAAAACATTAGAAACGTTGTTAGGTAACTTTGTTTACAACACTGAACGCCACGGCGTGCATGTCTAATGGGTGGTAACAAGTATTATATACATTTAAAAAGCGTAAGATTACAAACAAAACAAAACATTAAGGCATATCTTATTATATTTTATTTTATTTTTCTAATAAAAATTAGCTTCATACACGTGTTTATATCGATAATTCGCATACAAGCCATTGATAAGGAATACAAAATAACTTGATCGGCGCATGTAGAAAATTCCATACCTCTAATTATTACCAGCAAATTTGCAGAATTAAACAAAAAATTTAAACTCGAAAACTAAGAACTTACTAAAATACTAAAATCTAATCTTAAAATAATCTAATCAACTATAAAAAGAGCCAGACTAATGTAAATATATGCAACTGCACGAGCTTGAATGAATACAAAATATAAAAATATATATGTATATATTACAATGTACTTATATAGACATGGAAATGCAAACATTCTTGTATATATGAATGTATGTATGTATGTATGTATGTACATATATACACACTATTTCCAGAACCTGTGTAAACATATATACAGAATAATAATAGAAGCGCAAGATATACATATACTGCATGACGCTAAGATGTTATATTTGAACAACATTATTTTTTTATTTTGTTTTATTTCATTTTGCTTAAATTAATTTAATATAATTTAAATTAATTTTATTTCCTTTCAATTGATTTTAAATTTTATTTAGTAATTTTTATTTTTTTATTTTGTTTAAATTAGTTTAATTTAATTTCCATTTTTGTTTTCTTATTTTATTTCATTTACTTTTCTTTATTTAATTGAATTTAATTTAATTTTGTTAGGATATATATTTGGAGTTTTAAGGCCGTTAAATGAAAAGCGAAAATATTTTTTTTTCTGCCTCCAACGCGTTTCGATACTATTCGTATCTTCTTCAGGGAGTCTAATTTATTTTAAAAAACAAGAAAACATGATTAGCAATCAGTATACATTACAAACTTTTTCCAATAATACCTAAAACACAAATATATTCACATAATTAATTAAGTATTATATATTATTATATTTATGGTCATAATATCTTGACCGTCCACTTTCAATGTAATAGATGTATTAATGCTGCATATCAGCTTTCGTCTTGTTTTTTGTTATTAATTATTATTAATTTTTTTAATTTTATTTTATATTATTTTATTTTAATTTGTTTTATTTTAGTTTATTTAATTTGACTTTATTATAAATAATTCTTTTTTACTTATATTTATTTTATTTTTTAAATTGGTTGAATTTTTTTAATTTGATTTCATTATATTTCGTTTCATTTCGTAACATTTATTTTATTTTATATTATATTATTTTTTTATTTGGGTTAGTTAATTAATTATTTTATTTTATTTAGTTTATGCTTATTTATTTTCTTTTCTTTACTTTAATTTATTTTAATTAGTTGAACTTGATTTAATTTAATTTAACTTTTCTTTTGACTTCATTTTATTTTAATTAATTTTTTTTATTTCATTGTATTTTATTTTATTTGATTTCACTCAGTTTATTTACTTTATTCGATGTTTTGTTTACTCTTAGCACTGAGTTTGAATTTAATTTATTAGCCAACAAAAGTACCCCTAAAAGTGTCAAAACCATTTAAAAAAATAAAATTCGGCTGGCGCCTCATACCCAGCTGAGCTTTTAGTTGTCTGCAAGATTGTTTCATACGAAATATTGTAGTTGTGTATTTTAAAAATTTCAAGACACTCTTCGGTTTTCTTCTTCTTCATCATCATCATCATCATTATTATTGTTTTCCTTTATGCACTGCTGTTTAGCTGATAATTAAATAAATATGTATATATTTGCCTCTTTAATATTCATTGCTGATTTAGTTAGGTAGACCGGCGCCAATGCTAATGAGCTGCTGTTGACAATAAATGGTTTCCATTTCCCTTTTGTATTAACTCATGTATGCAGAGTATGATTGCCGCAGGGAAATATATTTCAACAGCCAATTTTCAGGTTAAAAAACAAGTCTAGAGATATCTGGTTATTTGCTTAACCAAAAAGAAAGGTTCGTCACGCCAAACGACCAGAGGATAAATCAATAACTTTTTCACCTGCCACTGCGTATGAGCAATTCGGCAATTGGTGCTAACAAAACAAAAATGCTGATTTTATGAGTATAAATTTGCAAATTTTTATCAACGATTCCACTTAATTTCAAGCTGCAAACATAAAAATATTCTATGAGCTCTGAAAGCTACGAAATAAATTCATTTTTTAAACAAAAAAACTTTAAGTGACTTTAAATCTGTCATCGAAACTTTGAAAGTTCACTGTGAACTTGTACTTGAGGAAAAAATAAATAAATAAAAAAACAAAGTAGTTTAAATTAATTTTTAAGAAAAAATAATAATTATTTACTTCAAATATTAGCAGTACGGAGACGTAAATACATGTATAAACAAAATTTTATGTTTTTTGTGTACTTTACGGAATTTTAATGCCACTGAAGCAATTAGCGCAAACGTGCCATGCCCATAAACCATAAGTTGTTGGCTTCTTCTTATGCACACACTCACACTGATATATATCTGTACGTGGTGCTTAAGAAAACATTTCTTAAGCCGGAATATAAGCTTGGCTTCATAAACAATGTATGAGTAAAATATAGTGAGTATACTGTGTGCTCTAAACGTGTATATATTGTCGCCTCTATTGGGAAGTTACAATATAAATACATACACGTATATTGTATAAATCAGCTAAATATAAAAGTTGGCGCCTTCGCAAGCCATTTACTGATAGCTGTGATTGGAAGAACGATATTTTTTATATAAATAACAACTCGATGCATATTCCAAATGCAAATAAAATCATATACCTAGACTAGTTAGTTTTATAAATTATTTTACGTAAATTTTTTTATAATAATACTTCCAGTATTTACCATGTTATTATTATTTTCTGGTATGAGTCTTCACTAAAAATTTCTACTAACATATTAATTGTAGGCAACACTTTAGGTTTATTAAATTTGGCTTATGATTGGAATAAAATATAAATCGATGCATACTTCCAGGAAAAAAGTTTTTATGTATAAGAGTTCAGGTAACTTAATTGTTATAATAAATTAAAATCAAAGATATTGAGTTTTTTGTAAATTGAAATAGATGCGTAGATTACTAACATAATTATTTTACAAAATTCTTTTTTATGCAAAATTCTCTCTAAGATTATTTCCAGCATTTCATTTTTTGAACTTAATATTTTTTCTAATGTTTGTTATCAATTTCTGGTGCGCATCTGCGCTTAAATTTCGTACTCCCAAATGTAGGTAACACTTTATGTTCATCATTTTTGGCTTATACGTAGAGAAAAGTATTGTATGAGTCTACACGGCTCTTGTCTCTAGTTGGAATTGATACTAGTCCGGGTGACACTATTCCGATTGTACCAAACTAACATGCCGTTAACATTTCAAACAATATTTTTCGTGAAGACAGTTCTTTAAACCGTCATTTGTGTAGAAAGTTATTCATAAAGCCGCAGATCCTCCACAAACGACTTCAAAACACTAATTGACGACGAACAAAGTGAAGCTCAGTGTATGTTGGGATTGGAAGGGAATTGCCCACCATGACCTACTTCAACGTGACGAAACGATCAGTTCTGTGCTCTACTGGCAAAAATTTACCAGCTGACAACAAGTTCATCATAAGAAGCGTACAGAATTGATAAATAGAAAAGGTGTTGTATTTCATCATCATGCCAGATCGCATATATTTTTGATGACCAGGGAAACATTGACGAAGCTTGGTTGGAGAGTTTTGATGCACCCATCATATAGGCCAGACCTTGCATCGTCGTTGTCTGTAAAACTCTTTTCATGCTTAAAAACTGGCCAACCGAAAAACCGCTGAATATCTTTTAACCAAGTTCCACTGGGCCTTAAGCCACTGAAGTTTTACACTGATGGAATGATGAAGTTACACCAAATCATAGTTAATAATCGTCATTATGCTCTGGATGATAATAAATTATCAATAAAATATAACAAAACTTCGGATTATTATATAAATTGTTGCCTACTTGTAGGACAGTTATGATCTAAATCACTTATTTGGAAAAATAAGATTTATAGCAAAAACTTTTATAATGTGGAAAGATAGTGTGTTGAATTGAATATATTATGAGCCTAATTGTAGGCAGCATTTCACATTGGTCTTTTTTTAAATATTCTAACTAAAAAGGAAATTGTTACCTACATCTAAGCTGAGTATTTTTTGTTTATACTTTAAATATTTTAAAAGCCTATTTTTCCCGACGGAGAACCTAGCGTTACCCACTTCGCGGCCAACCGACCGAGCGCCTGAAGGATAATAGAAAAATCCAACCGGACAGTGACCAAAACCAGTGATAGCTCTGAACCCGGACCGTTTACAGAAAGTTGTGCCACTTACACTAAATAGCTATAGCTAAAAATTATAAGAAAAAAAGATTTTGTCTACTTTTTTCAAGTTGCCATACTTGAATTTATTTATTTTTTAAGTCGTTTTCAACTTATGTTTTCGGTCAAAAAGCTATGAACAAAAAATAAACAAATAAAAGCATACATTTTTATGCACACAACACACGTACACGCGCATAAAAACTATTTAGTTAAATTTATGTAAATACTAGTATATGTGTATGTTACCGTATTGCATATACATACAATACAATATACATATATGTAGGTAAATGTTGATTTCAGTATATTTTTCTATTTTATTAGTTTGTTTATCATAATTTTTTATTTCTTCTCGCTGTCATTATCCATATGCTTTTGACCTTAAAAACCCGCACAAATTGTACGAATTTGATAGAGTCAAAAGTGTCATAAGTTGCACGATTCACGTTTAAGTTTTTTTATTTTTAAAGGGGCGTAGGTAGAAATGTTTCGCTAGCTCAGGGGGATAATAACCACTGCAAGAAATTTGATGTTAAATAAAATGAGCAATTAAAATTAAAATAGAACTTAAAACAAGAGAATTAAAAAAAAATAAAAAAAGAGAATTAAAAAAATATAAAACAGTTAATTTCTTTTTTAATTAAGAGAGGAAAACAATTTAAAACAAAAAAAAAACCAAAAAAAAGAAACAAAAAAAGAACAAAAAAAGATTAAAATAAAATTAAAATTTATAGTAAAAATAAAGAAATTAAACAAATAAAATCAACTTAAAAACCAAATTAAAATTTTGAGTATATTTAAAGTATTAAAAGCAATTTCAAATATAATAACTAATAAAAAATGGAAAAGGAAAAATATAATTAAAGGAAGTAAAAAATATAAGAATTTAAACAAATAAAATAGTTCATAAATTAAAATAAAAGTAAAAGAAAAATCATCAAAATCAACGGAAAAAAAGTTAGAAAATTGAAAAAAGTAAAAAAGAATTAAAGAAATTCAAATTATAAAAAATATTAGAAATTAAAAATTGAAATAAAAAAAAAATAAAATAAAACTTCATAACATTTAAAATAAATGAATTAGTTTTTAATACTAAAAAAAGGTTGAAAAGTTAAAAAATAAATAAAAAAAATGAAAATATTAAATAATAATTTTTTTTCAACTTCAAGAGAAATTAAATATTAAAAAAAACTAAGTATTGAAACATTTGAAAACTTTAACTATAAAAAATATTAAAAAAGGTTTAAATTTAAAAAACTATAATAATTATAAAAAAACAAAGAAAAGAAGTAAAAAAGGATAAAAAATACAAAGTAGATAAAAAAAGTTAAAAAAGAATAAGAAATTAATACAAATTGGAGAAAAGAATTAAAAAAGTAAAATTATTTAGAAAAATTCAGAATATTAAAAAAGTATATGAGTACTTAAAACATTAAAAAATAATGAAAAATTGAAAAAATTAAAAAAGAAAAATAAAAACAGTAAAATATAATTAATTTAAAAATAAATAAAATCGATAAAAATTGGAAGCAGTGACAAAACTAAAAAACAAACACAAAAAGATTATAAAAATATAAATTATAAATAGAATTTAAAAACTAAAAAAAAATCAAAAAGTAAATCAATAAAGAAAAATTCGAAATTAAAAAAATTAACTAAAAAAAAAATAAAGAAAAGGAAAAATGGAAAAGAAATTAAAAAAAAAATAAACACATTGAGATAAATTGAAAAATAAGAAGGAAAGATTAATAAAGTATTTAGATTCACAAAAATATAAATGAAAAAATTAGAAGCGTTTAAAAAGAAGAATTGAAAAACAATTAAATTCCGTTTAAAAAATTTGTAAATAATTAAAATTAAAAAGTTAGAAAAATTAGGAAACATCCTTTCAAAAAAAAAAATAAATATTAATGAAATGCAAAATTAAAAAAACCCTCTCAAAACTATTAATTAATGGTATATATTAAAAAAAAATAATAATTGGAAAAAGAAACCGAAAAAAACTATAGCGCTTATCTAACAAGCTGACAACTATTCCCCTACAGTTATAGATACAACTGTTTATGATATGTATATATGTGAATTCAAATATATAAAAATAAAGTTATTTATACTTATTCACAAACATATCATACTTAGTTTAACATTGAACATTTGCTCTCGCCTCGCCTCGCCTTGCCTCGTCTTGTCTAACTAAAACGCTTAGGCGTGCAAGCTGTTAAATGCTAATTGAAAACTTGTCGCGTTTATGATGTTTATGTATATGAAAACGGTTTTTTAATTTGTTATGTAGTTTGTAATATTTTTTTATTTTAATAAATTTCAGTGCTTACAAGAAATTACTGTCGTGCATATCCATTTTTAAATATATTTTCGTGCATGTGCATAGCATGTGTAGTATTTGAAATACTTTTTGTATACATACATACATACGAGTAATTTTGTATATGCATTAATAAAAACTCTACTTGTTGATTGTAATTGAGCAGTCTAAATTAGGTTAAAGTCGTAAAATATCCAACTTGGAAAAATGTTTACTAATTTTTGTTATTAATTTTATATATTTAAATATAATTTGAATTTTTTTTTGCCAATTACGGTTACGTAAATAAGGTTTTCTAATGTTTTTTTAACTAGCGGTTAAGTACACCTCAACTGAGCAATGAATTAACGATATACATATTTGTCAAGTGTCAATGATTTGCTTAATGACGGTAACTAATATTATTTAAAGAAAAAATTACAACTATTAATCGTTATGATTTGTTTAAATCTGTTCGATCAGTTAAATTCATTTATCTTAACGTATCGTTTATACTTTGAAAATACCGACAGATTAGGTTGGCTTAAACCAGAAGCAATTCGCTGTTACAGTTCTAAGGCTATACCCATTCTTGAGCCACGGCTAAAAATACGGAGCTTTAGTTCAACCACCCCGACATATTCGGTTCAAGGGTTCACCACAATCTTATTACAAAGTCTGTACACTAGAGGTATGGTTGCAAGCAGGCTTCGGCCTTGAGGCAAGTGGCTCGTTATGTTAATGTGTGTCGACATTTTATTCCGCTCTCTTTTAACTCAGCACGCGCAGTGAGATCGTTCTTGGAAAGCTTGCACTCCGCCATGAGGAATCCAGCTTTAATGAAAAAAAGCAACAGCACCTTGAATGTCCGATTCTTTAATTATAAGACAGAAGACGGATATCACCGCCGTCCAAGAAGTGCGATTGGGTGGAACAAGTACTGGGACGAGTAGGTCCTTGTGACGTTTACTACATCGACTATATAAAGAAGAGTACAAATTTGGTATCGAATTCGTCGCGGTGGAGAGACTGCGTCGTCGAGTAGTGGCATTCGCTCCGAAGGTTTCCACTCTTGCTCACTGAAAGCACTCATCAGCAACACCATATGACTGTGAACTAGCATTTCAAGCTCCCTACGTACAGCTACAGAGAAAACTATTGGTTTCGCATAAGGTAAAAACAAAAGTTAGTACGATGAATATTGCTGAACCGTAGTGATGGGGTGGGAGAGATACCGAGAGTTCAAAAGGCATGCGAGATGCAGACGAAAAAATAGAGAAGCCACAATGCGTGATTATGAAGATGTTGAAAAGTTAGATGAAAAGAGGCAGCGACTTACAGAAGATTTCAATGCTGTTGCATATTCATACAGTAATCAATGAGTTAGCTATCTCTACGTCGCTATGACTGAATTTCGTAGACCCGCAAAACATATACGGCTATACCTATAAACTGATGCTGGATAATAACAGAAGCCAGAAGCTGATAGAGAAAATAATAAGAGTTACAGGACTAAACAGAGAAAGTACAATCTTCTATCTACTACTGAAGTGGCCTGAATAACCACGGCCTTAGCATTGATTTCTCCAGATTGGATAAGGAAGCGAGAAACATGGGTCTGGCAGTGAATGAGAAGAAGACGAAATGACTACTGTCATTAATAAAGAGTCAGCCGATTCGTGACTCGGCTCCTACGTCAGTAGCGACAATCATAACTTTGATGTCGTAGATTATGCATTTTGTCTCTGTAGATACCAGTATTAACACCTAAATAGGTAATGGGAAAGTAAAGCCCTCTATCTAAAAAGAAAGACGAAACTCTACAACTCGTTCATTATTTTCGGCTTTAGGAGTCTTCGAGAGAATGGTTCTGTGGAAGATTTATGGGGAGCTGTAGCAGAGGAAGAGGTAGATGTGTTCCATTGAAAGCATCAGACAGAGAGAGAGAGTGATTTGGTTTCGAGTGGGTTCGATATAATCCCGTAAGCGGCCTCTACACCAGTAAAAAAGAAGAAGAAAACAATTTCAAGTGAGCGTGCACTACCCTACTCTTTTGTTAAAAAGGTTATCTCAGAAATTTGGAAACTAAACAGAATTCTATAAAATTGTATATTTATAATTTCTAAGGTCTGGTAAGAACACGAATTGAATAGGGACGCAGTCGGGAAACAACTAACAACCTTTGTTCCATATAACGCACTTTTTATACATTCCATTTCTGGTTCGAATATTTAAGGCATTACTCAACAGAACTCAATCAAACTTGGTTGGAATGTTTATTTTAATCGGCGCTATAGTCTTACCCTCCCCCCGCCCCCGGGTTTGGTTTGGGTTTATTTCGTCCGAACCTTGGTTATATTTTTTTTTAGGAGCATAGTGTTTTATGTGTTGGCTGACAAACTCCACACTTTAGACAGGCCTCCAAGCGGATGTACAAAGAATACTTGGTCTAAGTCCCCAAGCCGAGCGCTGCTTGAACCATATGTAGCAGAAAAGCCCGGCCACACCCAGTTGAATGACAATCAAAAACTTGAACTTCCACACAGGGCCTACTTTAATTCGGCAATAATCACGTAAGTGTGGGCCAATGAGAAAGAAGAAGAAGAACAAAAGCCACACCAAAAATGTCTCCTATATAACAAACCTTCCATAGGTGTCCACTTGGGATCGAAATTTTTAAGGAATTTCACGAGAAAACTTGATCTTATTTTATTTTCGGCTCTAACCGAACCTTGTCTTTCTCAAGTCCTTAGACTACTGTAGCTTAGACACATACATACATATATACGAACTTGTTGGCTTTATTTCTGCTTTATGTAAAAAATAAATTTTTTTTATGAATTTTCGCACCTTTGTACCAATAGCCGCACTGGTGACGGCTGTTTAGACACATACGTATATATGAATTTTTTGTTTAAATATACAACTATAAATATAAACATGTGTAAAAACCAACAGCTGTTGAATATCCAACAGACATGACAACTTGCTCTTACTCTAGACCAGCTGTATAAATGATTTAAAGCTGCACAGACAGCCTGCCTAATCAGACATCAACTACTTACATACATATGTAAATATGTATATATACTTAGCGATATGTATGTATATATGTGTCTGTAATATACATGTGATAAACAAATAATATTACCCCCACTATGTACATAGATGGAGTTATATACACGTATGTGTGTATGTATGTATGTATGTATGCATGTATGGGTTATATCTATTACGCATTGGCGCCCGACAATATGCAAATATAATATATAGAAAACATTTATATATGTATGTATATATATACGAGTATAATATCGGGCGTTTGCTCTACAACTCCGACACTGCTGAGGATGTGCCTTTTCCTGTTGTTGCTGATGAAATGTAAATTCTCGCCGCCACTGAGTGCTTGCCTAGTAAGTAGTGTAGTGTAAGTATGTATGTATATGTATGTAACATAAGCTTTAGACAAAACATATCATTCATAGTAAAAACATACCAACAAACATATAAATATGCACACAAACATGTATACGATTTCCGTATGGCCCTACGTCAAAACAAAATTTATATACGTATATATATATGTAGGAGTATGCACATAAGGGTGTATATATAAAATGTAATGTTTATGACCTTTTTCAATAAATTCCGACACATCACTTCAGAGCGTCTATGGGTATACATAAATATGCGGTTAAGTGCTATCAGCGAGCGCCCTTTCAGATTTATGAGTATTTGTTTCGTCTGGTTTTTGTTTTGATTAATTCGCTTGTTGATCATTTTTCCGTGTTTTTTTTTTATTTTTTAATTATTTTTTTATTTATTTGTTTTTTTGTTTTTTTTTTTTGTTTTTGCCTTTGTCGATAATATGCATGCAATTGCAGACATATGGAAACTATTTATCACTAATATTTTTTCCGTATAAAATACTGCTTATACGCCATGGCCTATTGGCGCTCATTTAGTATAAAATATGTAAATACATACTTATATGTACATACATATATACATACATGCAATATGTGGGAAATTTAATAAATGGTTTTCAAGTCTAAAAAATTTTTATGTTTATAGTATTATTGAGTGAGGAAATGAAATAATAAATTAATGCTTATACATATATTTATTCAAACGTCATGAACTACGTGACGTATACGTAACATTCATTGTCAGCCAAAATATAAAATATTGAAAAATGTAGATATTCATTCAGCATTATTTTTTAATTTATAAAATATCTCATATATAAATGTTTTTATGTTTTTTTTCTTTTAAGCATTGTCATAAATAATAAAAGCTTTCTTCTACAAACATGTAAATATGTATGTATGTACGAGCATAAATTAAAATTAATAAAATAAACGACACATGTAAATGCCGATTATTTTATTTTTTTTTATTATTAGTTAGTTTAATGTATCATAAATAAATAAAAAAAATCTCACATATAATATATAGGTATGTGTAAACATAAGCGCAGAGTTCTATTGCTGCTAATGGTATTTGTATGGATTGTAATAAATTTTTTTAAATGTGCTTTTATTATTTATTTTTATATTTTCAGTTATTATTTTGAATTTGTTTTTCTTGTGACAAATATTTTTTGTGATGTAAATTAGTAGATAAATTTAAAATTTAATTCAGCTTTGGAAAAAAATAAAACATACACATACATATAATTAAAAAAAATTAATAAAAGTATCTAAAAATTGAAAAATGGTGATACGTAATACATTATATTCAAAATACAAAATTTAGGGTATTTTTTATAAAACAATTTTTCTATGAAAATAAATTGTCGAGCGAAAATACTTATATTCATACCTCTATATATTTTCGGCATCGATCAACAAGGGTCAAGCTCCGAGGCCTGCTTTTACAAAGTATCACATAAAGGATGGTTTTCAATGAGACAATGCTTTTTAAGGAGCTAATCTTTCTGACAACTGTTACTTGATTTCTATTCAGTTTAGTTTCGGTAATTCGAGCAACCATTGATCGGTTTCCTACCAGAGCATTGCGAGAAGACGCGAATGAGTCCATTCGCCATTGCGCGCAATAATTGGAGCTATACCCATTCACATAATCTTAGTTTGCGGGCTTATAAAACCTAACTTCTGCAAGAATTGAAGCCAAACTATCAGTAATGGTGAATGGGTCGAGACGATTTTCACTAGAAAAGTTTGTTCAGCGATGAAGTTCACTTTTAATTGAGTGGATACGTTAAGGGGTTATATACAGTAATGATTTTCAAAAAATCGATTTTTTTTTTATTTTATTTTCTGTATCTACATATATTTAAGAACACACACAAGAAATTTTAAATTGATCCGGCAAATATTTTCGAAGTTACACGCACATTTGTAAAGACGTTATAACTTTAAACGCGTTTTTCACAGAATGGTGTTTTCAAAGTCGGTGACCACTATAACTCAAAAACGGCTGAACCGATTTGTCTAAAATTTTAACATAAGCTTCTTGAATATTTTTTCAGTGATTAATCTAAGGATTTATTTTTCCGATAAATACTTTTTTTATATAAACAATTTAAAATCGAAATTTCGCTGAAAAATCGATATTTTTCTTTGAGAAGGCGCCACTTTGACAAAACATTATTCCTTCGTGATTAATCACTAGATGTAACATTACTTTAATGAAATCTGTTTGGTTTTTTAATTTCAGATGATCAAGTTCAGAGATAGAATGGTCACCGCCAGACGTCTTTTTTAAGAGGACCTCCTGGAGATCAGCTGTAGCTCTTCTCCAGAGAAATATTTTTACTAGTTATGAGGATTAAAATATTGTTGAATAATACCATAATAAGTATGTAAACTTTTTGAATCAATAAATTCTAAAGAACCCCTTAATAAACAAAATTGTCTCATTTGAGTGATGATAATACACTATTTATTGTTGAGACGTCGTTAAATCCCCAAAAAGTTACTGTATTTTATTTTTGATGATGATTTGGACGAAAAATCATCATATATAAAAAAATCGTACGTCAGGCCCTGAAGCTCAAATCTTTTACCAAGAACTTTTATGTAGTAAAAAATTACTCTTAGAAACCATACTTTTGCTCCCAAACTAGGAGAATTTATATTAGTTTTATTTGAGAAGAGAACAAGAACCATCGTGTTAGTGCGTCAAGTAAATAGTCTTTATCGATAGGGGCAGTTAATTAATCGAATTTATCTTTGCAAAATGTTTAATAAACAATTTTCATATAATTTCTTTTGAAAATATCATACTATATTAATTTTATACATTTAGGCAATTAAAATAACTTTTAAATTTGCAGTTAAACTATTATGGAATACCTTTAAGCTTAAAATTATCGTGTTAAGCTATCGAAATAATAAATATTCTTGAAAATAAAAATAATTTTGGGTGTGCATCTTCACTAGTTCTTAACTTATTGTAATGTGGTGTCCAAATGTAGGCAACGGTTTATAGTTAATACAGATTTTCTTAAAAAAAAAACAACAATTGCCTATTTTGAGGTGGATTCAAATATTTTATATCAAAGATTTTATTTTTATTTTTATAAAATTTGGTCTAAGAAAACTAAATAATGAGAATTAAAGACAGATAAATAATAAAAACCACACATTTTCACTTCTGAGCCAATGTTAATTTTAGTGTTGAGTTTTAAAGATTTTTAAAAACAAAACACAATAGTATAGCGGCCTCTAGCATTTCTTAATTTTAAAAGTTATGTTAGATCCATCATAATTAAATTATTTTAGATTTTCTTAAGATTTTAAAATAAAGTTGTCTTAAATATCTCAAGATTAGTTTTTTTTCTCAACAATTTAGCACTGATGAAGATTTTTATTGCAATAAAAAACAATATATCAAATGCAAGATTTGTAACAAACAGTTACTTCACATCTCTCCCAAAAAGAAAATATTTTTTCTTTTTAAATTAGTGATAAAGAATATTACCCAACCAAGAGCATAAAATTTAATAGCTCACACGCGCATTACCAAAATGGAGTGAAGTATAGAGCTTAATATTATATACATACATATATATCTGTATGCATGTTCATGTAACTAAATAAATA
>JAWMAG010000029.1:3160000-3177500 GCA_037013455.1 Ceratitis rosa
GGTTATCAAAAACAGCTGATGATGGAGAATTGTTTGAATATGTCATGCCACAGAGATGTTGGATATAAAGTATTTTAAAGTTTCTTTTTTTTATTGTATTTTTTTTTTTTATTTAATTTGTGTGTTAAAAATTTGGTTTCTTCACTAGGTTTTTTTACTTGAGTAATCAAATTTCAATTTCTTTATTTTTATTTTGTAATGAAATATACTAACATATATATATTATCAATAAACACAACACAATTATAAATGGAATTCTTGTTAAAACCTTCTTAATAATTAAATCATGCATATTTTTTTTTGTTAATTTGACTCAAAATCACTTTTTATATTTGTTATATTTTTCATTTGTTTTTATTAATTTTATTTTTAATTTTATACAAAGTTTAATCTTTTTTATTTTTTATTAATATATTATATTATTATTTTTTATTTGTTTTAAAATGAAAAAATGAAATGAAATAAGTATTTGAAAATTAAAAGAAAATAAAATTAATTTGACCAAAAGAGCTGACTTTGTTTACGAATTTTTCAGGTCATTATTAAATATAGTATTTAAATATTTATGTGGATTGGGCATTTTTCCATGGGAAAAATGTTTTAAATGCTGTTATATCGATTCAGGTAATTTTCAATAATTATAGTAAAGGACCTGGTAGGTAAAGCTAGAAAATTTCCATTTTTATATTTTTTTTCTTTTCAAAGTAATCTACTTTAATCAATAAGATTTATTGAGAATATATTTTTGTATATCTTGTTATACACGAAATGTGAGGGCTTATGTTGGCTTTATATTATTATTTTTCCAATAATATAAATTATATTTACTATAATTATTTTATGATTCATATGCTTAGCATTATTATAATTTTGTTTTCAATTTTAATATGTCTCAATCAACTCTTTAATTTATTGCTCTGTTGACAATTTGCTTTTAAAGCGGAAACACGTCATTTCAGCACGGTTTCATGTACAAGAATATATGTATTATACAATAATTTTGTTTTATCTTCTTTTAATTTGAAATTTAATTTAATTCACTTTTAATTTTTTTAGTTCATTTTTTTATTTTGTTTTTTCCTTTATTTCACCTTGTTTTTCTATTTTGTTTTTTATTTTTATTGGGTTGTTTCGTTCTATTATATTTCATTTCATTTTTTTATATTTTTTATTTAATTTTTTACATAAGCTCATTTAATTAACTTTATTTTAATTTATATTCGTTAATTCTTTTTAACTAAATTTCTTATATTTTCCTTCATGGTCAATTTATTCTACATTATTTTAAATTATTATTTATTATTTTAAATTTTCAGCACTGTTATTCCTTTTTTAGTCATTTTATTTTATTTGAATTTATTTCATTTTTTTTGCTTATTTTAGTTTTATTTAATTTAATTTTATTTTATTTTGTCTAATTTTTTTTTTAATTTTATTTTATTTTAGTCAAATTAAATTTACATTACTTTATTATATTTTATTTTATTTTTTTTTTTTATTTTATTTTTTTTCATTTATTACATTTGACTTTTACTTTTTTTATTATATTTCCCCGTTTTTATTTTATTTTACATGTTTCATTTTATTATATTTTACTTTACTTTATTTTGATTAATTTTTAATTTTAGTTAATTTTTCTTTTCAATATTCACTTGAAATTTAAATACATCTTTTCTGTCATTTATTTTTATTTTTGTTTTCTATAAGCTTTTCTTCATTTTTGTTTCAGCTTCTTCCAAATACAAAATAAAATTTTCACTTTATTACTTTCGAAACATTTTAGTGTGATATCTTTTAATATTACTATTTCAAAATACTTTTTCTTTGAGCAGTTTTCAGACATGCATTAATTTATGACGCGCACTTTTATTCGAAACACCAAATCCGAATAAAAATTGATGTATATTTAAATAACGAAAATATTTTTTACGCGCCCGCGTTACTCATATTCAACAAATAAACAACAACAATTCACATTTGCATACCTGCGAGTAGGTATAATATAGCAAAAAAGAAATGTTAAATATGAGTAAAGATTAAAACAAAAAAATAAAATATAAAAATAAAAATAAAAAAAGAAAACAACAACAAACGTAAAACAATAAAATGACAGCAATTTATGAGCGGTTCGTGAGTCTACGCAATTGACGCGTTGCCAGGCGGCACACGCACGTTACGTGCCTTTGGCTTGTTTTTTTCTCGCCTTATACAATATTTTATCTCATTTTTTTTTTTTAACATGACGAACCTTAACGCTTTCAAACGCGCGGGAACAGTTTCAGAGGTATTTACTGAAACCAAAACTGCTGGATTGGCTGCCTGTCTGACTAACTGATAAACACTGTTTGATCGATCGTCCAAAAGAACCGAATAATTCAAAAAAAAAAAGAAAACACAAAAAATATTGTTTACGGACGCGTTCGTTTTCTCACAACAACTGCGAAGCGAAGACTGTGAAATGTTTCGGACAGTATAGTACCTTACCGCCTGCGGTCTAAAACAAGAATGCCCGAACTGAAAATGTTTTCAAAACAAAATGTGTGCCGAAAAAAACACTAAATGAAATACCCACACACAGTTAGGCAGCCGCCGAAGCGTATGCGAGAGTGGTGCTCGAGTAAAAGGGCTTCGGCGTATTTAGTGGGTGCGTGCATGAGTGTGTGTGTATGTGTATGTGCATGTGTTGATTTTCTTCTTCTGTGACCGCTCGTGTTGTTCGGCGGGACGGCGACGCCGGTATTCGCGACGGCGGTGGCTACAAACGACGACTATTGTTTTTGAACGCGCGCGTATCTAAAGAACCTACAAACACAAATAGTGTATTTACTTATGTACCTAAATTTATGTATGTATGCTTTGTTTTGTTATCTACACTGTAAATTGTTCGTATGTTTTTTTTTCTTATTGCTTTTGGTCTTTTTATAGCTGAATAAATAAATGACCTACCCGCACAAATTTCGCTTTTGTTATTTTCATCAGATTCTTTGCGGTTGTTTTTTTACTTTATTTTATTTTATTTATTTATATGCATATTATGTGTGTACATATTTTTCGTTTTATTTATTTAATTTGTTTTTTTTATTTTTTATTTAAATTTTATATTTTTTATTTTGAGCAAACCTGCTTGTTGAATGACTATTCTTTCGTCTTCTTCTGTGAATCTCCAAAGCAGTTTATTTACGAAAAAGCTAAAGGCCTGGGTTAGTGGGAATGCTGACGATGATGATAATGAGATACGCCCTAGGAATCATCAAAAGTGAAAAACAATCCGTACATGCTTGCATACATATATGTAATACACATGTATGTATATGAGTTTATGCAGAAAATAGCAACAAGTTTGTATGTTGTTGGCATACAAAGCAATTAATAGTTGGATGGAAAAAAAAACTCTAAATTTGGAAGAAGCATAAATAGTAAACAATACAAGCACATGTACATACATATGTAAATATAAATTCATATATACATAAATATGCATGTATACCCTGCAGGGAAAAATACTAGTTATTAACTTAAACACCAATAAGTTCACTTTCCATCTATTTTCCATGTAAACAACTAGTATTTTTAAAATGGCGATGTACTACGAACTGTTAATTGTCAGTATATGTATCAGCTTCATGTTTAATACCATTTCATATATAGCAGTTAAAATACTGGTTGTTTCATACCAGTTGAAAACTAGTTCGCCTCAGGCCAGTCTGAATCGTGCTAGGCAAAAAACAGTTGGATTGGTTCCAGCATTACGAACGATAGAACAGGTAGATTTGAAATGGTTTGAAAAACATCTTTCATGGGACGTTGACTAGGGACCAACTTATTTGCAAAAACGAACTTATGTTTCCCTTTACTTGAAATTTGGTACATTATTTCTTTCTAGGAAGTGAATCAGATATCTATCCATATATTTGAAGCTTAATTAGGATTGCTAGCAATTTTTTACAATTGAACAAAATATAAAAAATACTGTAATATATGATTGTTGTTCCTGTAGCGGCCAGTCGGAGTTTCTAGTTACTCACCAGTCCTTCTACTTTTTGCAAAACGGCAAACTGTTATGATCTTGCCCGCAAAACACTGGTTCATATACTAGAACTTTTGGAAACTAGTCCAAATACTAGTAAAATTCCAATCAGTGAACAACTGGTATAATTTTGTCTTTTAAATACTGGTGGAATTCTAGTTTACAACATAATAGTATGATTTCATTTCCAAAATACTAGTATTTAATTACAATTTTTGCATACTTCTTTTCCTTTTCCCTGTTGGGCATATACTGTGGTGAAAAACTGTGTAATAAAATTTACTAAAAAAAAAGAAAAATAAAAATAAACAGTTTAAAAAAGAAAATTATGAAAACTTCATTTGAAAATCTATCTTCACGGGAACATATTTGAAAAAATCATATATAATATGTATACCAGTTAAAGTAAAGCTTCAAATTCTTATTTCACATATAAAATTCAAAGATGTGCGTTGATGAGTATCAGTGGCACAATAATTAATATCTTGCCTATTGCCTGTTGCCACTTGCAAACTGCTTATCCAGGAATTTTTCAAATAAAATAAAACATATTTTTCAAATTTTAAAACAACTGGCAACCCTCTGCAAAAAATTTTATTCTCATTTATCTTCTTAAGTCAAACTGTGGCAACTTAAGAGTAGTAAGATTTTTTATTTGTAATCGATCGATTTCATTACAAAAAAGTAATTGAATTGAAATGAATACTAAAAAAAATAAAAGCGACCATTTTTATAATCAAATTTAGCAGTTTTTAAAATAAATATTTTTAATTAAAATTTGAAATAATGTTTAGTTAGATTTTTAATTTAGTTTACATAAATAATATTTTCATAAAATATATAAAAATTCAAATAAAGTTATGCATAGCAGTTGCATATGTACAGTCATTTGATTTTTTAAATACATACATACAAACATATGTACATGTACATAGGTATGCGTAAGTTCTTTCCGTAATAGAGTTCTAAACATGAATATGCTCGCGTACAAGTAATTCACATTCTAATCTTCTTTTGATGTGATGGAGCGAAGGTCACTACTTCATCGTTGAAAGATCATAACAATTTAAATCCAAACACATATATACATATGTTGTATTCACATACAAAAATACACACGTATGTATATGGCATAGATACATATATAGAAATATACTCATAGGCATATTTTCGGCTTTGTTTAGCTATATTTGCTTTGCTGCTGATTACAGGCAGAGCCAACCGTCTATTTGCTCAGGTCAAATTTTTTTCAGCAGCGTAAAGGAGTTTTTGTAAAAAAAGATCAACAGTAAAAATCAACAGTAAAAATGGAAATAGCTGAAGATTGCAGAAAAATAGCTGCGAAAAGTACATATGTATATATTTACGAAAACATTTAAAACCATAAAATTATCCATCAGATAGTATTTGAAAAATTTAGTAAACTAACACTTTTGTTGTATTTTTCATTAAATTTTATAATACCATCATAAAAAATGATATCATCAATGTAAACAAGTTAATGCAATAAATAAATAAATAATAATAATAAATATGTAAATGCGACCCCATGCACTTACCATACATAGGTATAATGTACATACGTACATAAATACTTATTTACAATACATATAATATATATAACTTAATTATACGCATGCATGTATGTACATATGTATATGACAAAAGCCGGAAATCATAAAAATTAACCAAGCTTGAACCTGTCATGTTTCTAGCCATTGTTTTCGTTTTTTTGCAAGGCGCTAACACGTGTTTTATTGTTTTTGAAATATGTATGTACATAGGTATATTAATACTTGGCCACCGCAAATATTCCTTCAAACTACCAACTAAACAATGGTTACAAGTAAACATCGACGTTCGTGGCAATCCAGCAAACACAAACTTTCATCAAATTTATTTTATTTTACCTTTATTTTTTTTATTTCAGTTTGTTTTAATTCCTTAAATTTATTTTATATTACTTTTATATTACTTTGTTATTATATTTTGTTTTATTTTATTTTACTTATTTTATTTTTATATATTTATTTTATCTTATTTAGTATTTTTTAATTTATTTTATTTTAGTTTATTTTATTTTATTTTGTTTTATTTTACTTCAAATTTTACTTTATTTAATTCAATATTTTTAATTGTACTTATTTTGTTTTCTTTTATTCTGTTTTGTTTTATTTTATTTTATATATTTTTTATTTTAATTTGTGTTATTTTATTTTTTGTTTCAATTTATTTTTCATTTGTTTTTAATTTTATTAGATTTTGTTTTACTTTTTTAATATTATTTTATTTCAGTTTTTTATTTTTTTAATTTTATTTTAGTTTATTTTATTTTGTTTGGTTTTATTTTATTCTAATTTACACGTAAGTGCTTGCTGGGTAGCGTGCCTACTTGCTTGCTGTTGGCGTTGCTTCAATTTTTTCGATCATTGCAAAAAAAAAAGTATTTGTTAATATAATATGTAGTAATAGTAATTGGCCAACAGATGTTTACCATTAACTTTATTTATATGTATTTATGCATATATGTAGTGTAGTGTGACGGATTGTTGTAAATAAAACTGACAGTGGCAATAAATTAGTTTTAATTTCTTTATTACACATGTACTTCAGTAATGAGTGAACTCGAAATAAATGAACGTGTGCTGATAGCAAAATTGTAAAGTGAACAATGAAGTAAATCCACGTAAAAAAACTTTTTTAATAGTTATATAAATAATATAAATATATGTACATATTATGTACATAGATATTTGTATATATGAATATGTCAAAAAGTGGAAGCACACACTGACTCATCCAAACTATTTTTTTTTTTTGGGCTTTACTCGTATTAACGCCTACCAATATTCGGATGGCCAGAGTTTGTTCATGGTCCGAACAGTATATAAAATTATAAATTTTTCTAATTGCGGTTGCCCCTCGGTAGGAAATGAGTGTGTTTCTGACATGAAATAAAAAGCTCCTCATAAAAACATGTAAGAATGTTATAAAAAATGTTGTTTTAAGAGTTTTCATATCAATTCAATATCAGATATGCTCAAACTTAACGTAATGATTTTGCTTTGTTTCGTCATCATCTTATTGAAACAAATAAGAATAGTTAATGTTTAAACCGCAATGTCTAATCGGTAATGTTAATTTGGCAGCGTTAGCCGAGTGGTTAGCATTGCGTACTGACATTCGGAAGACTCGGGTTCAAATCCTGTTACCACCAACATCAAAAAATTATGGAAAATCAATTTAAAAATAAATAATTAAGTTAAATTTTCTAATTGCGGTCGCCCCTCGACAGGGAATGTCAACCACTCCGAGTGTATTTCTGACATGAAATAAAGGCTTCGCATAAAAAATCATCAGCCGTTCGGAGACGGTTTAGTATAACCTTAGGTCCCTCCATTTGTTGGAAAAACATCAAGACGCAAAATCACAAATTGGAGGAAATGCTCAGCCGAAAATCGCTTCAACGGTTACAAAGCGCCAATTATATATGTATGTATATAATGTATGGCTACCTGCTATGTTATTAACAGCGCACTTCAATTTTAGCATTTAACATTTAATCTGTGAACGATAACATTTCCAAAGTTTTAACCGAATCGATAAAATTTTTTCTTTTTCTTTTTGATTAACGTGAAATTTATTGTTACGATGCAGCCTTGGTTATTATTATTTTCAATGTTAATATAACACTTTTGGGCGAAATATAAAAACAACATTAAAAATTAATAATGATAATGTAACACATGCCAATGTTGAGTTAACAGTTTTTATTTCAATTTAACATAAAACCTGTTGTTTTAATGATTTTCAATGTTAATATGACATTTTTTTTGGCGAAATGTAAAAAAATTGATTACACAGAAATGTTAATGTTAAATTAGACTTTTTTCGGTACTCGAATTCTTCCCATCCCAGAATTAAATGTCATAAACAAAGCGTATTAACATTGTTGGGGGAAAATATAAAAATTCATAAAAACAGCTTTTTTTCTTATAGTACATTAGTATGTATAAATATATATTTATTTTATCGACAACTGATTCATAAATATTTATTGAGTTACTTTAATAGGGGCGACTGACTGCCCATTTGTGATGTGAATGACCTCAAAAGGCACTTGATTGATTAAAGGAAAAGCACTTTAGATATATATTTCATTTTCAAAATAATATCAACAGTAGCACATGTGCACACAGCCATAGATATATACATATACATACATATATGTATAATATGTAAGCAAGCAAGCAAGCAATTGTAACTGTTGCGCTTGATTATTGCTTATTTATGTACCTAGTTAAACGCTTTTACCTAACTTAGAGGCCCTCTAAGTGAGATCATCTAAAGTTTGTACATACCTATATACACATACGTGTATGTAAGTATATGTAGTATGTATGTAAGTTACAAAACCCAGCCAGCCTCCACCCTTCACGCTTGATTGCATTTATAAACATATTATATTAAATTTTTTTCACTTCGCGATATGTAGGTACATATGGTTGTTAGTATGTAAGCACTCAACTTATTTAGTTCAGAATATGTATATAAAAAAGAACACTTTGTATTCACTTCAGTAGGTGTATGTGTTTATTGTTATTGTGATTTTAGTATAAATTGCAATTTTCACTAAATAATATGCGGCGTCGGCGCACCCCCTTTTTTCAATTGATTGCACAGCAAACACACCGCTGCTTGCGGTCGTGGATTGTGGTGGAACGGAGGAGGTTTGATGGTCGCTATGGTTGGTCGGTGCAAATTTACAGCGCGTGTACTTATGATGTAAATAGTTTATATGACTGAGATTGATTGGCGTGAAACGTGAAATGAATATAAATTTGCATATCACACATACATACATACATACAAGTGTAACGGGTGGTTTGCATAATTTGTGGTTTGAAATTATTAGAAAAAAAAGACGGATAAATATTTTTCAATGGATTCTGCATTAATTGAAATGTCCCAAAATTTGATGATGGTATACCACTTCATTCATATGAGTGCCGCGGCAGACCTTGCTGTTGCTGTACCGTCTGTCGACCAAATTTTTCTTTAATTTCGTGTTTGAAGTCATGAATCGTCTCTGGGTGGTTGACATAGCATAGCATTAGCTCCTTCCCAGTTCTCCCCAAAATAAAAAAGTTCAACGAAACTAAATCGCAATTGGGTACGAACCGAGGATACCGCCACTCCACATGCATTAACCAGTCACTCGTTATGGATACATTGGCTTTATCGTGGTATCAAGTGGATTCTCTGAGTGGCAGTTCTGCTTGTTAACGTAGCCGCGAAGGTGGAAATGAACTTTATCGAAAAGGAATGATCTTCGCTGAAAAAACTTATCTGCTTCCAAGCGATCTTCAGTTTATTGGGCGAAACGAATTCGCATCGGATGGTTATGAGGCTTAAGTTGTTGAATCAATTAGACTTTATAAGTCTTGATACCGAGGACGTCATGCGAAATCCTGTGCAAATGATCTGTGGCTAAAAAAGCAAGCAAGCGGTAGTTGACCTACCCTTTATGAATCTTATATTCTATTTCACATATAAATTGTGTCGGTCGCAGTAGCCAAGAGGTTAGCTTTGCAACTCTCAGTATGTACTTCTTATGGCAATTGTGATGCCGATGGGGGTCGTGTTTAGAAGAAGTATCAACAATGTTCCCTTCTCTTTAAAGATCAGATCTGTCTGAGTACATGCATGTGATTTTCACCATAGTTAGGACTGTTCAGGACAATCACCGTATTCGCTGACTGTTGACAGACATAACATTGTCCTACCAGGAGGACTGGTAGCTAGCGATGTTTTAATTCGAAGGGGGGCCATTTGCTGACCACCAGACGAAGACTCCGTAGAGCAATATGGATCTCACTATCGCTTAGCCATCGCTTAGTGTACCATTATGGGTCTTAGTCCACATCTTTAAACCCTTTTTTAAAAATAAAGTTTACAGCTCGACACATAGGAAAGCTACAGATCAATTCGAAGTTTTTCAGGTTTCTGTTTTTGTCATATTTAAATTAACCACAATGAAAGTAAATAAGTCAATAAAAATACCTAATAATAATAATTAAGGCGCGCTGTAGTGACAAATCGTCTAGACATTATAAACTAACAGTGTCATTTGAGTATACCGTTGATGTTGTTATTATATTGTTTTTGTTTCTGTGTTTCGTTTTTTTTTCTTGTTTCATTGCACTTGTTTACTTGTTGAATTTACTACTGCAGTTAGCCGTGCATAGTTTAATAGTTTTACAACACGGCAGTCGAGGCGATGGAAATCCAAGTTGCATATACATATGTACGAGTATGTACACGTAGGTATGTATATATAAGTATTTAAATGTGCACAAACAATTAGTATATGAATTTTTATGGACCCTACATCAGGCTGACATTTTGACATACGAGTATACGTACCTATGTGAACAAGTTTATATACAAAGCGTACATACAATATACATACGTGTACATATATACATATATGTATAGGCCAGAAACTATACTAGAATTCATATACTCGTATGTACCTATATATGTATGTATGGTATAAGGATAAGATAAACAAGTTAATAAATATTACCTTTGTACATACATATGTATGTATATGTATATAAGTTAGTAAATATACAGACATACATACATATGTACACACGAATATTTGCAAATTTTCTACATTGTTTAGACTTACTGGCGTTTTAGTACTAAAATTTTATGTTATTTTTTTATTTACTTTTATTTTCTTTTCTTTTTCCTCCTCTTCCACTTCTCCTTCCCGGATGCATGAGTGTCTTACATGCTTTGGAGTTAACGAATTGCAAATAGAACAATTAGATTAAGTAAATTTATTTACTTCCCTATTGTTGTTGTTGTAGTAAATTGTTTGTCATCCAAGTTGGTGAACTATCTCTCTGTAGGTATGTATATCTGTTATGACTGACTACTCATGCGTTTCATATACGTATAATAACAGCTGGTCTAGCTATTTGTTTACAAGAGCGAAAGAGAGCCTGATAGTGAGAGATGGGTAGGAGAAGAGAGGATAAGAGATGATAAGAGAAACACGTTACAGCCCTGTAGGAAAATTTTCAAGGGAATACATACATATGTAAGTTAGATCAAAGCTACTTAGGTTTCTTCAAACGAGACAAATATTAGGTCAGGTAAAAAGTATTCCATTATTTTTTGCAAAATATGGCTTTAGTGATCTACGTCTCTCGTTCTATCAGTGCGATTGAATTAAGCTAAATGGCGTTAGAAAGATGATATTTTGTACTGAAAAGGATAATGGGTAAAGTGATGATCACTTAACTCAGTAGTATATGAGCGCATGTCAAAAATGGGCACTACCAAAGAGAAAATACGCTAAATTCTACAGTTCTTCTTCGATGAAGGGGAAAACGCTTTTTAGACGGCTGAAAATGTTAATAGTATTCATGGTAACGATGCTGTAACAGTACATTATGATGTAAAAGATGCTCCACGGTATGGAAGGCTAATTTCGAAAATGTCGATGTCGACTCTGACCATCATGTGTGCATTGTTTCGACTGTCCCAGAGCTAAAGATTGCACAAAAAACAATTTGGAATCACTTGAAATAGGCTGGCTATAAAAACAAGTTCGATGTATGGAAACCACATGAGTTGACGAGAAAAAACCTCATTAACCGAATTTCCATCTGCGAATTGTTGCTGTATCGTAACAAAATCGAAGCATTTCTGAAGCGGATGGTGGCTGTTGATGGAAAGTGGATTACTTACACCAACGTACACTATGAGCTACTCCCCTACAGTCAAACTCTTAAATCGACTGAAGGAAGCAATAATCCAAAAGCATCCAGCTTTGGCCAACAGGAGGGGAATTTGTTTCATCAGGACAACGTCGGACCCCACACATCGATAGTGACTCACCAGAAGCTCCGAGATGCTGAGTGGGAGGTTTCTACTCATCTACCTTATAGTGCGGACTGTTCCTATCTCAGGCGGATGATTTGTTTGGATGAAGGGTTTCTATGAGAAAGACAAAATGACATTACCTTAAAAATGGCGGCATGTTGTTGTGCAAAACGATGCCTAGTTGCATAAATCAGATAATTCTTACCATAAGAAATAAATAAATAATTCAATTTTATTGGAAAATAATGGATTGCTCTTTACTAGACCTACATATATTTTTATTATTAAATATTTACTATAAGTTCGTGGATTCTAAGAATTTTTTTATAAATTAACAATGCTTACGCTCCTCTGCGCTATGGTAAAGGGTCACACAGCTCTTGCTTTACTATCAAAGATCGACGAATTAATAGATTTTTCTATAGGGTACCTTACTATAGCCTAATATTAGGACCTTCGAAAGCATGCTAAGGGCAAAAGCGAGTGTACTATGTTAAATGTTGACAGTCCGAAAATTTAAAATTTTGAAGCCGCGAATGGTTCTTGCTAAAATACGCCTTTCTATGGGGTAAAAGTTCAAGAGCTCACTCGCTTTGAAGCATACCTGTCGTAGGAAGTGACTAATACATGTATATTATAATAGATGTAATATTTCCAACGACAATCGAATATTCGACAATTGGAACGAACCACAACTCTATTATGGCACCCAAATTATTGAATACGCATACCCACTACTAGCGCGAAATAGTGTTGAGCTCTGGACATTAGCACTATTAACTCCATAAATCTAAAATGAACCATGTCCACAACCGTTATGTATACGTACATACATAAATAAATACATATGTATGTTTGTTATTGTTTTCGTACCTAATCGCCCATAGATTTAAGCAGATGTTTGTATGAAATGTACTTATGTATATGCTAGTATGTATGTATGTAAGTATATATATGTATGTTTGCATGTAGGTATGTATGTATGTATAGTTCTACTAGTGCATCGCTGAACTAAGCATTATTAATTATTAGCTGATTTATGACTTTTCAATGTGCGTCAGCACTACACACACATCCACTTGTTACCAAATAAATTGTAAAAATAAAATAAATATTTATATATGTATATACATGTAAACATATATACAAATGTACATATATACAGGTATAACAAACCGAAATTTACATTATTGATTACTTATCAGTAGACAATGAATAACAGGATTACATTGTTTATAAACCAAAATGAAGTTGTTGTTGTCTGTTTATTTGCACTAAAAACGCATTATTTGTATACTGAAGCGTACATACATACATACATATGTATGTATTATATTGGAAAATTTAATAGCAAACTATGCAAATGCATGCGCATACATACATAAATGCGTATAATTAAAGACCTTAGAGTGAAAAAATCTAATATACGAGTATAAAATTCTCATGTCACAGTGTTAGACACGATACTCCTCCGAAATGGCTTGACCGATTTTAAAGAAATTTTATGTGCATATTCAGTAGGTCTGGGAATAACATAACATATATTTTTCACACTGGAGAGAGGGCCTGGCACTGATCTATTCGAAAAATTTGAATTTATAGTTCGATTTACTTGATATTTGATACATGGGTAGAAGGGACATTACTTTTGTTCCCAGGATTTGGATTAAAATATAAAAAAATTCGGTAGTGGACCAAGGGTCACCGAGCAGATATATATTTGATTGGCTTGGTCTATTCCATAACCCGACACATGACATCATTCGTTGACTTAAGCCGAAGCTTCGTTGGAAGTCACGCCCGTGCGTATAAGGGATCCGTTTCCTTGCATTTACGTGCAAGCGTGCGTTATGACAGTTGTCATTTCAATGAATTATGCAGAATAGATATATTGTATCCAAGTGAGAGAAAAAATACCTCTCAGAACGAGACATGAGGTTAATTTTTAGCACATATGCGATCTCTCTCAATGAGAAACCCTTATGTTGAAAACAACTTATGGTTTTTCCTGAATTGTATGTATATTTTTTTGTCAAATAGATCGATCGACTTTGTACAGCTCGTCATAAATCTTTCGTCTTCATGGCCTAATGTGTTGTAGAGTTTGGTTTTGGTTCATCAGGAAAGCACCTTACTTTTCATTTCCTACTCAAACTTAATTAGCAAGATTGATTCTGCGTTGGATTCTAAGGCTAACATTATTGTTGGTGTTAATGCTGAATCCAAATAGACCAAATTATTTACGACATCAAAGTTATGACTGTCAACAGTGACGTGGGGGAGCCAATTTGTTTGATAATAGGAGATATTTGCCCTCGTTCAATACCAGACCAATTCTCTTCGCTTCCTTATCCAGTCAGGAGAAAGCAGAACTCACAGCAAGGTTATTGAGGTCAATGATGTCAGTCGATGATCAGCATGTTTCCCCCATAAATTTAGTATTTTCTGAGCATCTGTCATTATATTTCTGTGTCCCAGCGGATCTAAGTGGATAATGTTTTTGGCTTTTTTAGAAAGCTCTAACTCTTGTAAAATATTTATATGTGAGAACTGCGAAAACAAACGGGTTGTGCGGTATTACAGGTTCAAAACAATGATTCATTCCACCTATCCTGCCCTTGTGATTACATTTTTTTCTTACGAACAATCGATGAGAGCAATTCCGAGCGACACCTTTTCCAATAAAACAAATATTCTAAATCGGAGCACACTGCAAAAGGTTATGCGTGGTCATATATAAAGATAAAATATATACGCGATGAATTGAAAACATTTTTTTTCGTCAGTTAATCAAAAAAAATATGGGCCACCCATAGAAGAATATATTTTCACACTTTATTAATTTAAATATTCAATTGAAATTCAAGTTCAGTTACTGTAGAAACCAATTCAATTTAACTAAATAAATGCAGCATTGGTTTGATTTGGTTGATGGTGGGCACTGTTGGTCACTAGCATGTTCATACGCCTAGACATACAAATGCATTAGGGTAATTCAAAAAAAAATATATATATTACCATCTCCTAAAATGGCGGAAAATGTCAAAAAATTTAAACCTTCTGCTTCTTTTGAATTCATTTAAGGTGATCAGCTTAGTAGTATCAGGAATTTTCCAAAATAATTTATTAAACGATTAGAAGCATTATCTCAAAACTGTTTGAGGTCACTTGAAAAAGACTGGATATAAAAATAAGCTCGATGAATGGGTGCCACTTGAGTTGAGGAGATAAAACCTCATAGACCGAATTTCCATCTGGGAATCGCTGCTGAATCGTAGCAAATTCGAACCATTTAAGAAGCGGTTAACGACTTGTGATGAAAAGTGGTTCATTTACAGTAACGACAAACAAAAATGGTCCTGGTTGAAGGGCAGGCTTGACGGCTAGGAAGGTTTTGTTGTATGTTTTTACTACACCAATATTATATATGTGCTACAAATCTACATACATATATTGGTACATTTAAGTTTTATTTGGAAGACAATTTTCGTAGCGATTTGTTTTTAATCCAAACAATTTAAAAGACGTTTCAAAAGGCGCCCCAACATAAAAATAAAATATTAATTTAATTTAATTTTTTTTATTTGAAAGTTGAAGATGGAATAAAATAAAAAGAAATTGTTTGTAGGTATTTTTTGACCATCTTAATAACCGTTCATGAACTGACATTATTATATAAATTTTATATCTGCATATATATTATGTTAGGTAATCAAAGCATTTGCCCTCTCTTTGTGTTGACAAATTAATTGACGCTGAACTAGCGAGCTGTTGTGTTGTTGGTGTCAAATTATTACCAAGTTATATATTTTTAAACTTTTAACCCCCAAGCAAGACAATAGTTCACTTATACACTTCTCCAGCAAGCTGAGGTCGTTTGAAAATGAATAAATTAATAGGCTAGGGGTTTCAGAATCACCTTGACTGGCTGGGGGGGGGTTTGAAAAATTATACGAAAATTCAAAACAATGTATAGTTTCTGAAAATAATGTCAGTACCTTTCAAAATTGCAAAAAAAGTTAGAAATAACCATGAACACTATTTCAAACCTTGACCCATCAAATGTTAGACGTACACCTGCCTCTAAAAATAGGCTACAGGTCTTAAAACACAATGATTGCGAACTGTGGTAGACAAAATCAGGAGAAAATTCTTTAAATACTTCGAAATTTAATCTAAAAAGTAATTTTCAGTACATTTCTACTCACATTCAAGAATACATACTTTTGTTACACACACCATACCGAAATCAACAAATTACGTAATTCATGGAGAAATACCATAAGTGGTTTTGAACGAAACTAAATTAATTAGATAATTTATTTTTATTACATTTTCCCTTTTATATTTCTTTCATTTCATTTTTGTGTTATGTTTCTCTTTTCCTTGCTATTCAAGAGCACAACAGAACGAGTTACACGTGTTGGGCACACAAGCTAAAGAAGAAAAAAAGCTTCCAATGTATTTCAATTTAATTTACAATTAATTAGCCAAAGTCCTCAGGCATTCGTTGAGAGTTTGTGCATATATACGTAGGCTGCTATATATAGGTCTGGCCTAGGCAACACTAAGTGTTGCCAGGTGCAATCTGACATTTCCATTGGAAAGTTTGACATTTTTTAGCATAACATCACTCAGAACGTTTTGTCATTTAATAGTGAATTGTTTTATTTACAGGAAATTAAAAAATTCATCTCGGCCAAAAAATGGAATTAACTCGTGAACATTTTCGTGCGATCATTTCTCACAACTTTCGACGTGGATTATCACGACAAGAGTGCATCGATGAACTAAAATCTTTGTATGGCTATGAAGCACCATCCTATAGCACTGCGAAAAACTGCGAATTCAATCGTGGCCGACGCTCGCTCAAAGACGAATTCCGTGAAGGTCGTCCAAAAACAGCCGTTGTGCCAGAAAACATCGGTGCCGTACGTGAACTGATAATGCAAGACCGTCATGTAACATACCTTCAGATAGAGGCATGTCTATGCATTTCTCCCACCAGCATACATTCGATATTGCATGAACACCTGGCCGTAAAAAAGGTTTGTTCTCGTTGGATCCCGCACAATTTGACAATCGCTCAAAAAAAGGCTCGTGTGGATTGGTGTAAAGAGATGGTGAAAAAAACGATCGCCGTGCTTCAAAAGAAAAATCATGGATCTATGCGTATGAGCCCGAGGCAAAACAGCAATCGACCCGGGTGGGTCTTCCACGACGTGCCAAATCCAAAAAAAAAAAAAAAAAAAAAAAAAAACCATTTTCGTTGATAAATATTCGTATTTTCATTATTAGGTCAGAAATATATATAGCAGCCTACGTATCATCGACGCAATGTGCTTAATATTTGTAGTTTCACTAAGTATTTGGTTCAAATTAAAAAAAAAAAATTTCTTTTACAAAATTTGAAAAATAAAATAAATTTTTCTTTCCTTCAATTACAGCATTTCGCAAGAAATTCAGAGGAAAACATATTAAACAAATATTTATTTAAATTGGACGTTGATCAATTTGCTGTTTTTTTTTTTTTTGTTTTGGAATCCAAACAGATAGTCTTGATTTTTAATT